>CM073493.1:58427500-58525000 GCA_037074585.1 Biancaea sappan
CTCTGATGCTTTGTGTGTCTAGCTGTATACCACCACTATCTCATCCTAGATGGCACAATGATCGAGACCAACTCTTCCACAACCCCATGCTATGACATACAATACTGGGAATGAAAAATAAAAAAGAAAAGTGTTGGGTTTGACTTGAATTTTGTGGGTGACCCGGTTTGTAACCCGACCCACGACCCATGACCCACGACCCATTTGTCTCTATATATATGAGTGTGAGGGAATTCATTGTAAGAGCTGTTGATGTAATTTCTCTCTTTATAGCCTCCGTCAGAAAATAATACAGATATTCTCTCTGTCCGTGGACGTAGGTCGCATTGACCGAACCACGTAATTTCTTTGTGTGTTATTCTCTATCCTTCTCCTTGTTAAGTAACCTAACAAGTGGTATCAGAGCCTCGGTTCATTTTTGGTTCGTCGGTTACTGTAGCACGTCCGAAAATTTTCAGATCTGGCTCCAAAATTTCAGATCCTGCCTCGATTTAGTTGTTTTGGAGCATAGGAGACCATTCTCTGCATCTTTGCTGCGTTGAAGAACGTCGGAGACCAATTTTTGGTGGTAAAAAAATTTTCAGATCTAATTTTAAATTTCAGATCTAGCTTGATTCGCTTATTTTTTGGGAAAAAGAGACCGTTTATTGCATTTCTAGTGCATTGGAGATCGTTTTTCAGATTGTTTTAGTGAGTTTTTACGGTTGCGAGTACTGTTCATCGCCGGAATCTTCATCAGAAATACTGTTCATCGCCGGAATCTTCAACGGCACTGTAGCGACTCGGATACTGTAGCGACTCAGATACTGTAGGGACTCGGCACTGTAGGGACTCGGCACTGTAGCACGGTCAACGGTCAACGGTACTATTTGGTCAAAGTTACTGTTTGGTCAAAGTTACTGTTTGGTCAAAGCTGTTGTTTGGTCAAAGCTGCTGTTTGGTTAAAGCTGCTGTTTGGTCAAAAATTACTGTTTGGTCAAAGCTGCTGTTTGGTCATAGTTGTTGTTTGGACCAAATTTTCTGTTGCGATCATTATTATTTCCTCGACACAGTTCCGGTGAGTTTATGTTTAATTCAGAAAAGAATTCTAAATTTCTGTGTGAATTTACTGGATTGTGTTAGATTGTGCTGGATTGGATTTCTGGTTTACTGCTGTGAATTTTGTTGGACTGCTGTGTTGAATTTCTGTTAGTGAAGTTCTGGTCAGTTTGCAAGGTTCTGAACAGTTTTGTGAAATTCAATTTCTGATTGCGAAATTTGCTAGTAATTTATCTGCTGTTATTTGAGAAGATGTCGACTCATAAATTCGATATTGAGAAGTTCAATGGATCGAATGATTTCACTTTGTGGAAGGTAAAAATGAGGGCACTTCTGGTTCAGCAGGGATGTGCAGTGGCATTAGAAGGAGAAAGTAGTCTACCTAACACGTTGAAGGAAGATGAGAAGAAGGAAATTGTTGGGTTTGACTTGAATTTTATGGGTAACCCGGTTTGTAACCCGACCCACGACCCATGACCCATGACCCATTTGTCTCTATATATATGAGTGTGAGGGAATTCATTGTAAGAGTGGTTGATGTAATTTCTCTCTGTATAGCCTCCGTCAAAAAATAATACAGATATTCTCTCTGTCCGTGGACGTAGGTCGCATTGACCGAACCACGTAATTTCTTTGTGTGTTCTTCTCAATCTTTCTCCTTGATTTATTGCCTTCAAGTAACCTAACAAGTGGTATCAAGTAGTTGATGAATCAACTGCTGCAAGTTTGTGGAAGAAATTGGATGATAAATACCAGAAAAAGTCTCTCACAAACCGGTTATATCAAAAGCAGCGTTTGTATACCCTGCGGATGACAGAAAATATGCAGGTAAAAGATCATCTTGATAATTTTAACCAGATTATCCTGGATTTACAGGGTGTTGGGGTTAAGATAGATGATGAAGATCAGGCTATCATTCTTTTTTGTTCTCTACCAAATTCATATGAGAACTTTGTTGATACTATGTTGTATGGTAGAGATAGTATCTCTGTTAATGATGTCAAAGATGCTTTGCAGTCTAAAGAGCTGAAGAGAAGAGTCTCTAGTTCTAATGAGGATGGTGCAGAAGCAGGTTTGTATGTTGGCAGAGGCAGAGACACTAAAAGGGATGATGGAAAAAGAAGCAAGTCACGGTCTAAGTCGAGGAACAAAGGAGGACCTCGATGTTATCACTGTAAACAGAAGGGGCACATCAGGAAGAATTATCCACAGAGGAAGAAGGGAAATGATGAGAAGGAACCGAATACCAGTGGTAGTGCTGCGGTGGTACAAGATAGTTCTGACGAAGAAGAAGACATTGATGTTCTCACAGTTAGCACCTCTGGTTCTGCAAATACTTGGGTCTTGGACACAGGTGCATCTTATCATATGACTTTCTCACGTGAACTGTTTACTTCTTTCAAGGAGTGGAATGGTGTTGTGAGATTGGGTGATGATGAGCAGCTTAGTGTTAAGGGCAGTGGTTCTGTGCAGATTCAAATGTATGATGGAATAGTCAGGACGCTTGATGCTTGGTATGTTCCTGGTCTACGGAAGAACTTGATTTCTCTTGGTACTCTAGACAAACAAGGGTACAAGTACTCTGGAGAGAATGGACAGTTGAGAATTTCCAAAGGTGCTCTGGTTATAATGAAGGGTAAATTGCAGCATGGCATTTACTTTCTGATTGGTAGTTCTGTGATGAGGACAGTGGCTGTATCTAAATCTTTAGGGAAGAATGATGATTGTACAGAGTTGTGGCATTGCCGATTGGGACACATGAGTGAGAAAGGGCTGTCAATTCTAAGTAAACAAGGATTGTTAGAAGGAGCAGAAACTGGGAAACTGAAATTCTGTGAAGTTTGTGTTATGGGTAAACAACGCAGAGTTAAGTTCAGTTCTGGGAAGCATACTTCTACGGATGTTCTGCAATATGTTCACTCAGACTTGTGGGGTCCTTCTCCAGTTGAATCTCAGGGCAAATGCAAATACTTTGTTACTTTCATTGATGACTACTCTAGAAAGGTTTGGGTATATTTTCTGAAATCCAAAGATGAAGTGTTTGGGAAGTTCAAGGAGTGGAAGACCATGGTTGAGAAACGGACTGGAAAACAGGTCAAAACACTCAGAACTGATAATGGGTTGGAGTTCTGTAACGCTCCATTTGATGAATTTTGCAGGAAAGAAGGTATAGTGAGGCATCGCACTGTACGTCATACACCACAGCAAAATGGAGTTGCAGAACGTATGAATCAAACATTGTTGCAGCGTGCAAGATGCATGCGATTAAACGCTGGCTTGCTAAAATAATTCTGGGCTGAAGCAGTTAACACTGCTTGTTATTTGGTGAATAGATCGCCATCTACTGCAATTGATTTTAAGACTCCTC
The DNA here is from genome assembly GCA_037074585.1 of Biancaea sappan. NCBI lineage: Eukaryota > Viridiplantae > Streptophyta > Magnoliopsida > Fabales > Fabaceae > Biancaea > Biancaea sappan. The sequence continues at coordinate 58,430,907 of CM073493.1, forward strand.
AAGAGGTATGGTCCGGTAAACCTTCTGATTATTCTGACCTACGTATATTTGGTTGTCCTGCTTATGCTCATGTGAATGATTGAACTAGAGCCTAGGGCAATGAAATGCATATTTCTAGGGTATGCACCTGGAGTTAAAGGGTACAGACTGTGGTGTACTGAAAAGGATAGAACTCCAAAATTTATTACTAGCAGAGATGTAACATTTGATGAGTCTGCTATGTTTGGTCAGAAGGAGGAGCTTGGTAGTCATGCAGGTAATAATGATCAAGGTGCCAACCAGAAGGTGGAAATTGAAGTTCAAACTTCAAAAAGGGTTATAACAGACCCTGTACAGCAGCCCAGGGAAGAAGAAGAATCACAACCTATAGCAACAAGGAGGGAAATGAGGGAAATCAGAAAACCTATAAGGTATGCAGATTGTGTTGATATAGTTGATATTAATTCAGTTGCTTATGCCTTGGCAGTAGGTGAAAGCATTGATTCTGATGACCCGAGATCATATAAAGAAGCAGTTGAGAGTAGAGAAGCATCAAAATGGCTGGTTGCAATGAATGAAGAGATGCAATCTCTTGAGAAGAATAAAACATGGGATCTTGTACCGTTACCAAAGGGAGTGAAACCGGTAGGATGCAAATGGGTCTTCAAGAAGAAAGAAGGTATTCCTGGAGTTGAACCAACAAGGTTCAAAGCACGACTCGTGGCTAAGGGTTTTTCACAAAAGGAGGGAATTGATTATCATGAAGTTTTCTCCCCTGTTGTGAAGCATAAAACCATTCGTGTCCTTTTGTCCATGGTAAGTGTTTTTGACTTGGAGTTGGAACAACTGGATGTGAAAACTGCTTTCTTACATGGAAATTTAGAGGAGCAGATCTATATGTCACAGCCAGAAGGATTTCTTGATTCTGGGAAGAAAGATCATGTATGTTTGCTGAAAAAGTCCTTGTATGGTTTGAAGCAGTCTCCTAGACAGTGGTACAAGAAATTTGATGCATTCATGACTTCCCATGGTTTTCTGCGTAATCAGTTTGATAATTATGTCTACTCTAAGAAACTTGCAGATGATTCTTATATTTATTTGTTGCTATATGTTGATGATATGTTAATTGCTGCAAAGAACAAGGTTGAAATTGATAGTTTGAAAGCCTTGTTGAGCAGTGAGTTTGAGATGAAGGATTTGGATGCAGCCAAGAAGATATTGGGCATGGAGATTTGGAGAGATAGAAGTGCAGGTTTACTGTATGTATCTCAACAGAAATACATAGAAAAATTGTTGCAGTCTTTCCAAATGAATAATTCTAAGCCGGTTAGTACTCCGTTGGCGGCACATTTTAAACTTGATGCTAGTACAATACCTACTACAGCTGAGGAAAAAGGGTACATGAGTTCAGTGCCCTACTGTAATGCTGTTGGAAGCTTGATGTATGCAATGGTGTGTACTAGGCCTGATCTGGCTTATGCAGTCAGTGTGGTAAGCAGGTTTATGAGTAATCCTGGGAGAGCTCACTGGAGTGCAGTTAAATGGATTATGCGGTATCTGAAAGGTACGAGTAATATTTGCTTGGTTTATGGTGCTGATAAATCTGATAGTGGCTTAGTTGGTTATACAGATTCAGATTATGCTGGAGATCTTTTGAGGAGGAGATCCTTAACATGCTATGTCTTGACTCTAAATGGATGTGCTGTCAGTTGGAAGGCAACACTTCAATCTACAGTTGCCTTGTCTACCACTGAAGCAGAATACATGTCATTGGCAGAAGGAGTTAAGGAAGGTATGTGGTTACATGGTTTGATTGATAGTCTGGGGTTAAATATTCAGAGACCTATCATTTATTGTGATAGTCAGAGTGCATTAAGTTTGGCCAAGAACCCAGTCTACCATGAGAGGTCGAAGCATATTGATATCAGATTGAATTTTATTCGAGATGTGATAGAAGACAAGAAATTATCCATCGAGAAGATAGCCACAGCAGATAACCCAGCAGATATGTTGACAAAAGCTCTACCTTCAGAGAAGTTCAAGCATAGCTTGGACTTGGTGAATGTTCGCATTCCATGAAGCCCTACAGGGCTTGAATGACATAGATGAATTTATATTTAGTTCTGGTGATTTGAGAGAATTCAAGTCAAGGAGGGAAATTGTTGGGTTTGACTTGAATTTTGTGGGTGACCCGGTTTGTAACCCGACCCACGACCCATGACCCATGACCCATTTGTCTCTATATATATGAGTGTGAGGGAATTCATTGTAAGAGCTGTTGATGTAATTTCTCTCTGTATAGCCTCCGTCAGAAAATAATACAGATATTCTCTCTGTCCGTGGACGTAGGTCGCATTGACCGAACCACGTAATTTCTTTGTGTGTTATTCTCTATCCTTATCCTTGTTAAGTAACCTAACAAAAAGCAAATAGGATGACTGGAGAGAGAAACAAATTATATACTTATTTGAACTAAGTAATTTTAACTTTTTAAGAAAAAAGAAAAAGACACATTATTTTAAAAGGTTATAGTTATTTTAATTCAATATTATTTTATATTATAAGTATCTTATTAAATTCTTTTCTTTTCTTTTTTGGCCACTGTGTTGAAGTATATATATGATGAAAATGTCCTATTTAAAAAGTTCAGTGCTTGTAAAAAAATAATCAATATTATTTTCTATTTTAAGTATCTTATTATATTATTTTCATTTTTTTTTGGTTAGCAAGAAGATCTCAGTTTAACGTTGTCTCTGGGAATAGACATGGGCAAGAGTCCCATGGTTGAGTCACTGGAATAGAAGAAGAAGCAGAAAAGGGACCATGGAGAGCAAGAAGAGGTCAGCACAAGAAGAACCTCAAAGGACAAATTTGCTCTTATGGGGAAGAAGATAGAAGAGCTATCTGGAAAAATAGATAGATATTTTTTTTGGTCTACTCAATGCTTCTGCAATAATACTGCAAGAAGCACTAATTGCATGACTTTAATCTACACTGCTCTCCACAAAATTGCTTAGTCTCTTAAACCAATGACTAGCTTGGAGGTGATGTTGCAGTTCACCACCTCTACTAGGCCTGAAGGCCCTTCTACCTCAAAGAAGTCACATCGCCCGCCCATAGATTATTTGAATTTTCAATCATGTTGTAATTTTTTATCTTTTAAATGCGAAAGATATCTAAATAAAGTAACAAACTTTGATTGATTATTTATATACTCTATTTATGATTTAAACTTACTTATGATTTCAATTTTTAATCATGCTTGAATTTTTTACGTATGATTGTTATAATTTAAATAAGTATATTAATTAGAATTACAAATGGTACAAATAAAAATAAAGAACTACTACATTAAATAAGTATATTAATTAAAATTACAAATGTTAAGAATAAAAATTATATTTTTTAAAAAAAATAATCCACTTTCCAATATATTTTTAAAAAAAAATTATTTTTTCAAAAGCCCCTAACAATCAGGCCAGGAAATATGCCTTGGCGGTATGTTTGTCGCCAGTTTAACCGTCGGAAAATGTTACCTGGCGGTTTTACTGGCGGAGAAAAAATATCGCTGACAAATGCGTGCCGACGCATTCATAACCGGTGGTTTTGTTACCTCCAAGTTGTGCAATTACTGGTGGTAAAAGCCATCGGTAAATGCAATAAAAACATCAGAAATTGCTTATTTTTTTTGTTGTGCTGCATTACAAAAAATCACCATAAGCTCTCACTCGTATCTCTCCCGGCCTACCATCCGAGGTATAGAGAGAAGAAAACTAAGGTAAAGTCATGATTTTTCTCTCTCTTAAATTAATATGAGTTAATACAATCTGAGTTTACACCTTAACATCTAGACTTTCTCTCTTTTGAAAACATCAAACAACATAGAGTACAATCTTTTTTTACGTCAAGGAAATTTGATCGAGATTGATCAGTAGGATCCATTAAAATCTAGGTGAGTGAAATAACTCTTCTTTAATATTATCTTAAGTGTTAAAGTAATAGGGTATAAAGATAGATAATGATCAAGGTAGAAAATAGGGAATCCGGTTAAGGGATTCAAGATTTAAGAGTTTTGTGTAATTCCAATATTGATGAAATTACTAATGGTGAACGTTATGGGCAAAGAGATGGTTCGTAAGACGAACAAGATAAATTGTGATTTAGGATACTTTATGGTTATCCGGTGAAAAGTAATATAATATCTACATTGATGTTTATATTGATGAATATACTGACAAATATATTGATGATTTATTTTGATAATTATTTGAAATTAGTTGAAACTTGATTGTGTTTGAGTAGGATAGTACTCTCTCTCATGTTAAGCAAGAAATCTTAGTGATAGGATGTCTTGACATCTGTGAGTAGAGACAATGATTCACTCAATAGGAAGTTAAGCCCAAATTTAGTCTGTGAGGCAACCCGACCATAGATGATGAGGTTGTATGTCATGACGGGTTTGATGAGATTGGTTAATTAATGAGATTGGTTAATTAATGAGATTGGTTATTTGATAAGATTGGTTAAGCCATGTGTGCTCTCGAGTTTTTTCCATTCATGAGTACTAGTTACTTTGGTTTGAATTGTTTGATTGAATTACAATGCTATGGTAGGTACTTTTCTTGTGATTGGTGATTCATACTTATAATTTTTTTTTATTGCTTTACATAGCAGATTTTATTAGGACGGGGATTAGCTCACTCACTGAGATATTTATCTCACACTCGTTGATTTATTTTTTTAGATCAAGTAGCGGAAATGGAGTTTCTACAAGAGGGCTCGGTTTGCCGTTGGTCTATCCATTGTTGGGTGGTCCCAAGTTGTTGGTTTGCATTTTATTAAAGCTTAGGAAACTTTATGGTTAACTAGGACATCTAGGAGGATCTCAAGCGTTTAAATAATTTATTTTGACATTGTATTTAATTTAGTAAAACTATCGGGGCTTATTTCGGAGACCTTTATGTGATTAAGATTATTAAAATTGCAACGATATTTGAATGGTTTATGAATTTGATGATTGTTGTGCGAATTTACGATTTAAATAAATTCCTTTTATTCAATGGTTAAATATTGAATTGTGGGTGATTGGGATGAATCCGGGTAAGTTATCCTCTCCCTTTGTGTGAATGTATGATATATGGTCATAATAATTTATATTATTTACATTATAAATTAATATTTATTTTAACTAATATTTGATATTTACTTATATTTATTTTAATTAATATTTATTTATATTTAAGTGATATTTCCTAATGTTAATCTTTATTTTATTATAATATGTATATATTCACACACACACACACATATATCTATATACATACATTTCAAACTTTGAATTATCCTTAAAATCTAGATAGTTAAGACTATTTAAATTATTTAAAATAAAGTTGTCTTGTTTGCTTAATTCTGATTTTCCTGTTTGTTGAATTCCAAATAATTATGAAAGCTGTGTTATTTAATATATAAAAAGGAAACAATGCATGCTATAAATATCTATAAATAGACAAAAAATGATACAAATTGAGATGTCGATTAGGCTTATGTTAACATGGGATTAGTGCAGCATGCCAGTCACGTGCCCAAAAATTGGGTCATGACAAAATCAAGCAACAAAACAATATTTGTATTAATTTGAATTATTTTCAACAACTAATAAATTTCAACAATTAGTTAGTTTCAATTATTATTATTATTATTATTATTATTATTATTAATTCAAATTATAGTTTGTAAATTAGACGTGAATCTAAATGTGGATATGAATTAATATATATATATATATATATATGCAATGAACTAAATAATATTTTTTTATCTCAATTAACTAATGTATAATTAAATAGTCATTAGTCACCTAATTAAACAAATTTAATTTTAATTTCAATATTACTATTAATTCAATTTAATTTCAACCATTAATTAATTTCAAATATTGTTATTGTATAATTTAACAAGAGTAGAAAGTTAAACAATACACTCAGTAGAGTACAACCACTAATGAAGGTTCATGCATCATTTGCGCAGAGATTAACTGTTTCATTGAAAAGTACAAGCACTTTGCTCAGTGAATTGGGGGCCGTTGGATCTTCCCATCAACTGCTACAAATAGGAGGCAGATGAGAGGCATGTGTGTCATTAATGAATGTCATTCTTGTTTCTAGTGCACTACAAACTATAGTACTAGAAACATACTCTTGTTTCTAGTGCACTAGAAACAAGAATAGTCAATTTAATGTATTAAATGTTGTCAAGTTTATGCAAGTAAAGACAACAATCAAGAAATATAAATGTTTCTAATTGACATTGCATTTAAAGATTCACAAATATGATTCAAAGTTGAGAAACATACTATTACAATATCAGTTAAATATTATTGACCCTAGATCTTGATTTCTTGGATAGAAGGAAAAGGCATAGACCGGTATAACTAAACAACAATTTTTCATTTTTAACAATATAATATATTCAACTCCATAATGGCCATATCTTTGTCATCATCACGGATTTTGTTTTTTGACTGGGTCTTGCTAACCTAGTATATGCTGTGAAAAACACACAATATTAATAACCACCAATTTAATAATTAATAAATCATATAATATTGTGACATTTTATTCGCTCAAGCATTCAATATTATTTAAAAGGCAATGATTAACAAGATCCTTTTCAAATATCTTAATGGCCTACCAGATATACGACCCCAATCTCATTCTCATATAAAATGATAAAACAAGTGACAACTTTTTACAACAAAAACAAAAACAATATATATGTTAAGTTACTAAGTGTTGTTATAGAGATTTTTTTAATTTATGTGTGTGTGTGTGTGTGTGTGTGTGTGTGTGTGTGTGTAAAAAATTAATTATTGCACAATATCAACCCTAATTTTCATTGTGTTTAATTGTGAAAGTTCAATACCAAGCTCAGTCATTGTTTATGTAGTTATGTCAAAACATCATCAAGCATTCAAGTCAAATGCATTTTCACTTTTACAATTTAAACTAAGTTCAACAACATCTGAAATAAATTGCTTGGCTTTTAAATGAATATATTATCACGTAATAGACAATGTTTTCTGTCTATTATATTGATAAAGTTGCCCTAATTATCGTAACTCTCAATCTCAATGTTTATAACATATTATATATAATATCTATATTAAATTATAAATATATAATCCATGCAAGTATATTAATATCACTTACGAAATTTAAGAAAAACATATATAATAAAAATTCATCTAAAAATATACTTACATAATTATGAAATAAGATAATAACCATTACCACATATATTATAAACATTATATATATATATATAAGTGTATGTGGAGAAATTTTCTATTTAATTGTGTCTTAGAGCTTTCGCCAAAAAACAATTTGCATTATTTAATAAAAAATAATTAATTCAATAAATGCAAATTTTATTTTATTAACAATTCAACCAACAAAACAATATTCTTATTAATTTGAATTAATTTCAACAACTAATTATTTTCAATTATTATTATTATTATTATTATTTCAAATTATAGTGTGTACATTAGTGGTGAATCTAAATATGGATATAAATTAATATATATATATATATATGCGATGTACTAAATAATATTTTTTATCTTAGTTACCAAATATATAATTAAATAGTCATTAATCACCTAATTAAACAAATTTAATTTTACTTTCAATATTGCTATTAGTTCAATTTAATTTCAACCATTAATTAATTTCAAATATTATTATGGTATAATTTAACAGGAGTATAAAGTTAAACAATACACTCACTAGAGTACAACCACTAATGAAGGTCTATGTATCATTTGCACAGAAATTATTCGCTTCATTGAAAAGTACAAGCACTTTGCTTAGCGGATTAAGGGTTGTTAGATCTTCCCATCAACAACTACGAATGGGAGGCAAATGAGAGGCATGTGTGTCGTTGATGAATGTCATTTTTGTTTCTAGTAGTTGTTTCTAGTGCATTACAAACTATAGCACTAGAAACATACTCTTGTTTCTTGTGCACTAAAAACAAGAATAATCAATTTAATGTATTAAATGTTGCCAAGTTTATGCAAGTGGAGACAACAATCAGGAATTATAAATGTCTCCAATTGACATTGCATTTAAAGATATACAAATATGATTCAAAGTTGAGAAACATACCATTGTAATATCAGTTAAAAATTATTGACCCTAGATCTTGATTTCTTAGGTAGAAGGAAAAGGCGTAGCCAGTACAACTAAAAAACAATTTTTCATTTTAACAATATAATATCTTCAACTCCATAATAGCCACATATTTGTCATCATTAAAGATTTTGGTTTTTGACTGGGTCTTGCTAACCTACTATATGCTGTGAAAAACACGTAATATTAATAACCATTAATTTAATAATTGACAAATCTTATAATATTGTGACATTTTATTCACTCAAGCATTCAATACTATTTAAAAGGCAATTATTAACAAGATTTTTTTCAAATATCTTAATGGCCTACCAGATATACGACACTAATGTCATCCCCATATAAAATTATAAAACAAGCGACAATTTTTTTCTGACAATATCAATATATATATATATATATATATATATATATGTTCAGCTACTGGGTGTTGTTATAGAAATTTTTTTTATTTTATAAATATTTGTATTTGTGTGTGTAAAAAATTAGTTATTGCACAATACCAATCCTAACTTTATTTGTGTTTAATCATGAAAGTCCAATACCAAGCTCAATCCTTAGCTTATTTATATAGTTATGTCAAAACATCATCAAGCATTCAAGCCAAATGCAGTTTCACTTTTACATGACTAAGTTCAACAACATCCAAAATAAATTTCTTGGCTTTTGTATGAATATAATATCACCTAATAGACAATGTTTTTTGTCTATTATATTGATAAAGTTTGTCCTAATTATTGTAACTCTCAATCTTCAATGTTTATAACATATTATATACAATATCTATATTAATTCATAAATATATTGTCTATGCAAATATATTAATATCACTTGCGAAATTTATGAAAAACATATATAATAAAAATTCATCTAAAAATATACTTACATAATTGTGAAATAAGATAATAATCATTACCACATATTATAAACATGATACAACATGAAAGTGTATGTGGAGAAATTTTCTATTTAATTGTGTCTTAGAGCTTTGGCCAAAAAACAATTTGCATTGTTTAATAAAAAATAATTAATTCAATAAATGCAAATATTACTTTATTAACAAGTCAACCAATAAAACAATATTCTTATTAATTTGAATTATTTTCAACAACTAATTAATTTCAACAATTAATTAGTTCACTACAAAAAAACAGTGATATAGTGACATTTGTTTAGCAGTGCTTAGAAATAAATGACACTAACTACAAATATTGAGGCGTTTGTAGCTCAAATGCCACTATATAGTAGCGTTTGTGGCTCGAATGCCACTATATGAGAACAAAATCGATTAAAAAGTAAATTTATTTAACTTCAATTTTTAACCTAGTAGCGTTTGTAGCATAAATGCCACTATATAGTGATGTTTGTAGTGTAAATGCCATTATATAATAGCGTTTGTTACTCAAACGCCACTATATAAAAAATTAATTAAAAAATAAATATATTTTACTTTTATTTTACAATATAGTAGTGTTGTAGCTCAAATGTCATTATATGAGGAAAAAAAACTAAAAAATAAATTTATTTAACTTAAATTTTACAACATAGTGGCGTTGGTAACGTAAACACCACTATATAGTGGCATTTGACAAAACAAACGCCACTATATAGTGGCATTTGGCAAAACAAATGCCACTATGCTATAAATGTTATTTTATTTTTTTTACTTGTTCACTCTGTCATTAATGATTGTGTCATTTTTTTATTTTTGCTGTCTCTATCTACTCCCTCATAGGTACCATTATTTCACCATTGTGTTTCATTTCCATGATCGCATTGAATATATTAGTAGAATTGTACACATAACATTCATGTTTTGCATGTTGTTATACTTCTTCATTCTATATATATTAGAATTTCATAATCACTAGTTGTTATTTAATGTTGCATTGCAATGCTTCAAGATCTTGGTATTGGTACTTCGATCTCTTAGTTTAGTATGTTATTCCTCATTTGATCAATTAAGTTTATGTCTTAATTATGAAATTATATAAATTGAATTGATTACAACTATTTTGTCCCAAAACTCGGATGCATATGATATATCTAGATATCTGGCCCACTTTTATTGAAGAAATGAGGGAAAAAATTTAATTAAAGTATAAATTAGTTAGATTAAATTTTATAATATAGTGACATTTTGGAGATAAACGCTCCTACATAGTAGCATTTGTTTTCGAAACACCACTATATAGTGGTATTTTTATCTTAAACGCCACCATATAGATTATTATTAAATATTTATTTATATTATTTTAAAATTATTGTTAAATTTTTTTTACTATTATAAATATAGATATCATATTGAATTATTTTTAATATTAAATATTGATTATTTAGATGACATTTTTTCTATTAAATATTTATTTAGAATATTTTAAAATTAGTATAAAATATTTTTTACTATTTATTTGGATACCCTCCATTTTTCTTGTAAGGTTCAGAAAATTTATATATATATATATATATATATATATATATATATATATATATATATATATATATATATATATATCTATATAAACACATAGGGATTTTGTATCTTACATATCCAGACTTTTAATTTTTTTTAAAAAGCAAAATATTTAAAATAAAATACATGAAGTGACCTAAAACACATAAGATTCTCTTCATTTTTTTGATAAAGAATTCCCTCTCAAATCCTAACTTAGTTATTTAGATTATGCCTCTTTAAGTCTCTCTCTTTGCTGTCTCTTATAGGAAAAATTGGTACCAAATATATCTCAATCTCCCTCCATTTTTTTCCCCATCTCTTTCCATCTTTTCACTTTACCATTTTGTTGTCAACCTTTGCTTTTCACTCATTACCATTTCCAATCCCCCATTCATTTTTCTCTATATGTTTCACTCACAAAATATCCTTCTCATTCTCCATCTTCCACTACAAGAAAATTGACTTTTAATGGTGACTTTTTAGTGGCAACTAAATAAGTTGCTACTAAAAGTTGAGTTTTGGTGGTGACTCCTAGAGTTGCTACTAAAAATCAGATTTTTTTTAAATAAAATTTAAAAATTAGACTTTTGGTGGCGACTAATTTTTTAAAAAAAATTAAAAAAATAGACTTTTGATGATGACTCCTATGGTTGCTACCAAAAGTTTATTTTAAAAAAAATAAAAAATAAAAATATTGAAATTTTTTTAAAATAAAATTTAAAAAATTAGATTTTTGGTGGCGACTCCCATAGTCGCCACCAAAAGTCAACTTTTAGAAAAAAAAAAGTAAAAGTTTTTTAAAATAAAATTTAAAAAATCAGACTTTGTCGCCACCAAAAGTATATTTTTAAAAAAAATTAAAAAAGCCATTTTTTATTTAAAAAATTCAAAAATTTTAATTTTTTTTAATTTTATTTAAAAGAAAGTCAAATTTTTTTATTTTTTATTTTTTAAAAAAAATCAAATTTTTGGTAGCGACTAAAGTCTGATTTTTTTTAACCCAAGTCTTTTTTTTTATGAAATTAGCCGAAATCAGACTTTTTGTGGTGACTCCCATAATAATAATATATTTACTTTTTATTAAGTTAAATATTGTTTTATTTCTATTTTATAATATTTTAGACTTAAAATAATTTTAACAGATTATATATATATATATATATATATATATATATATATTTGCCCTTACATAATACAAATGAAGTAGTGCCAGGATGACAAGACACATATAGTTGCAAGCAATTGACTCAGGTTTGAATCTCATGTATGCATGTTTGGTTTAATTTTAAATAAACTTGAATATTGCACAAAAAAATTGAGTTACCCCAGGACAGCGAGTTATTGAATCGGCCAAGATCTGCACAAGTCGAATGAGTCTCGGACCGACCCGTCAAATCAATCCTGATCCAAAAAGATAACAAGTAACTTTTGGTGGCGACTTCAAAGGTCTTTTTGGTGGTGACTTTGAAAGTTGCTACTAAAGGTGACCTTTATTAGCAACGAAAGTCGCCACCAAAAATCATTTTTTCTCACAAATTTTTTTTTTTGCAACAAAGATGACTTTTGGTGGCGACTATAGTCGCCATTAAAGGGTAATTTTTTATGGCAACTTTTAAGAGTCGCCACCAAAAGACAATCAATCACGAACTTACGCCAACAACTTTAGTCGCCATTAAAAGTCACCACCAAAAATCATTTTTTTTGTAGTGTTCATACCGATCTTGTCTTCATCAATCTATGGCTTCAAGTGCTCAAAGACTCGAGGCTAATTGTGATAGCATCTTCGTGACTCCATCGAGGGAGGTATATTCTATCCTTCTTCCTCTTTCTCTTCATTTTTGTTTACTTAATTTAGGAACTCTTTGTTTACCTATACATTGAGGGAAGATTTAGGATCTCTTTGTTAACAAGAGTAATTAGCTACAGTTTTTAAACATGTTTAACTTAATTTCGTCTTGCTTGCTCCATGGTTAACTTTTGTTTACCTTTTGGGCATCTTGTCTTTTGTCTTTTGTGTGCACATGACACAATAGAACACAACTCCAACATCAAAATTATAATACTGGAGATTATTAAAAAAATAATCTAGAAAATCTAAAGAAACAAAAAATTCAAATATGTCACCTTCACATCTTTAAATGGCATTCCCACAATTAGCTAGCTTGACTCATGATGATACTAGAATTTAATTAATTAATTATTTTGTCTAGTGACTTGATGATACTAGAAAGATTAACGTGAGTGTTATACACATTGCATTTTTTTCCTTTTCTAGATCAACTCTAATATATTTGTAATCAAATGAAGAGATTCGAATATTTTTAAGATAATTTGAACATAAAAATTTTTCCTTTCTAGATTGACTCTGTTGCTCTATATTTGTCTCTCTGATATTGGTGTGACTTGTGAATGAAAAGGTGAAATCATAGTCAGATTGTCTAACGTAGAAGAGTGACAATGTAGTAATTGCCTAAAATGTGACTTAAAGAGTAATTATTGATGTTGGTGATGATATGAAAAGAAGGGAGTGAGAGAGAATTATTGAAAATGAAAAAGCAACAAAGTGAATCAGAACATTATTTTAATTCAATTCCATCAGAGATAAACAAATATATTAGTACTTTTCTAGAGGTCCAAATTTCCAAAGTGAATCAGAACATTATTTTAATTTTCAGAAGTCCAATTTTTTAGAGTTTCATTTTTTTCATTTTTAGATTTTTCAAATTCTGTGGTGATGGTGATGATGATATAATATGTTTATAGAAAAATTTAATTAAATGAAAATGGAGAAAAATAAAACAAGACCTCCTTCAAAAGACGCCATTGGCATTGATATGATAAGATTACAACAAAACAAAAACAAAAACAAAAACAGGAGAGGGGTCGAACATCAAAACATGATAACCTAAGGGTGTGGCAGCTTAGCAAAGGAAGATGGAGGTCCAGGCTTAGGGGTTGTGAATTGAACTGTCAATGCAGAGCTATTCTTGGGAGAGAGAGACCAAGCAATTTGAGCCAGAGTATTTTAAATCTCATTCATGCAATCAACACTTTTTTGTTGTTGATTGCAAAAGCACTAGGTGGACCAATAGAAGTACTTGTCTATTCTTGCAGCCATTGTTGCATCTTGGCTTTTGGCCAACTTCTCCATGTCCCCTATTTGCTTCTTCAGGCTCTCTATCTCTTTCTCTAAGTGAGCAACTTTGTCCGTTGAAGTACAGCCTATGCTAATATCCTCTTGCTCATCACCGGTCTTTTTCTTCTTCCTCTACTTCTCAGAAGAACCCTCAAGATGTCTTTTACCTTTGTCCTTACTTAAACAAAAGTTCAAGTCAAGTTCTTCTTCCATGGGCTTGATTATAAGATCAATGAACTTTTTTGTATGTATTTGAACTAGAAAGGAGTAGAAGAGGTTTGCTAAAGGTGAGTAAGAGCTAAGGAGGCAATTTTTATAGAGAAAAATTAGAACTTAGAGTCAAATAACATATCTGTTCGTCGTACCCCCTACATGCCCAACCTATGGATTCCCACAAGCTGGACGCTAAAAGTGTAGGGGTAAACAGTCACGTAATTAATGCTAAATCTGGTTAAGTCAAGATTCACGACTGATTTGTTGTCTCGCTTACAGTGTGTTCTACTAGTAGTGGTAGTTTACTACTAAGTCAAAAAAAAAAAGGGAGTTAATATGTCTGCCATGCTGAGTTCTTATACTTTTGTATATGTATATAATAATAAATTTTTGCTGATTTATTTTTCTTTTTTTCCTCTGTTTTAACAAATAAGTCAAAAAAGTAGGAGGGAATGAATAGATTATTTTTTTAAAAAAAAGAGCAAATCAGGCTCCACTATTAGAAAAGGAGTTTCTAGTAGTGGTAGTCTATTAACAAGTTCTCCAGCTAGTTGTGGTGCAGAGTTACCGAGCTTAGAGCTAGTCATTCCACCGTAGAGCTAGTCATTCCACTTTACACTCAGCCAACTCCTCAGATGTCATCAGTATTAGCTCAAACGCCACAATGCAAGACTCAAATGCCATAGGCCAAGACTCAAATGCAACAACCCAAGACTCCATTGCCACAGCCTGAGATTCCTTCACCGCATCCTGAAACTTCTTCCACACAGTGTAATTTCCACCACGGTAGTTACTAGATGGTGGAAATGATTAGTAATTTATTTTATTTTTTTGTCATTAAATAATCTGAATGTTATTTATTTATAATTTAAAAAGATCTTTCTTCTTTATAGATGAGAATAATGTTATGTGTACTAAGCGGCTATCTGTGGATGATTTATGGGCTCTTTCCTTGAGTCAAAAGGTTAGATTACAGTGGAATGGTCTTGTACAGCTCATTGGAGAAGCTGCAGGGCTGTTAGAATCATTCACGGGTCTTGTGGGGCGTAATTTCATAGCGTTACCTATCTCTTATCCGAATTGGAAGAACAGTCCATCCAATTATAAAGAAACCGTATTTTCAAATAATATGGCAGTAGTAATAATCAATTACTAATTTATAATTTTATTAATTATATATATTCTTCTAATTAAGGCTTTTTTTAGACTAGATTTGTTGTTGATTGCGATGAGAAAAAAAATACATTATAAAAAAATTGGCAAGGCTTGGAACTACGAGTGCTGGAGCTATACAGATGTTCAGCATTGTCAGGACCCACATTATTTGGTAATGACGCTTTAAAACATTATTTTCTATATCATTTTTATAGTATAATAACATGCTTCATCCAAATGTTAGGAGAGAGCCTAAAAAAATGAGGTGAGTAGACAACGTCACACAGGAGGTACGAAGAGTTTGGCTCAAAGAGGAGTTGAGATGGTAAACTTAATTTTTTAACTGGAATATATACTATTATTTCATAAATAATTGATTTTAATTTTGTAGGCTGCTGAGCGTAGTAGATCCGTCAGTAGGGCAGAACTTTGGACTGCAACTCATAAGAAGAAAAATGGCTCATTCATCAGCGATGAAGCGAGAGCCATTAGTGTAAGTTGTTTTGTAATTAAAAATTTTGAAATGTGAGTTAATGTATTCAATTGTTAATAATGTTTTATAGAATTTATTAATAATGTTTTATTTTTTATGTGGATGTATAGGAAAAAATCACTATGATTGAGTCGCAGGAAACTACATCCACTGTAATCTCGCCTCAAGACACATTTACTCTAGCTTTAGGAAGCCAACAGTATCATGGATAAGTGTGTGGCTTGGGATTTGGACCATGTCCTACTCAAGTGTTTGGCCGCACTTCACGTTTTACAGGTGAGACGTCTTCGAGTCAATTTGCTCATGAATTATACAGAGGTTGCAAGTCTCAGGTATCAAGTAGAGCTTATGACAAATCTCAAGTCTCAAGTGGAAGAGATGACTCGAAAACATAATGAAATGATGCAATTCTTTTATAGCCTCTAAATGAGTTGAGATGATTCTGCACCAGCAACCAACTCTCCATTGTCTTGTAATCAAGAAAATAAATATAGAGAGGACGATAATAAAGACGGTGAAGACGATGATGAGGATAGTGATGACGATGATGAGACTCTTTAATTTATATAGTTAGGACTTAATGCTTTACTTTAGATACCTT
Organism: Biancaea sappan; assembly: GCA_037074585.1. NCBI lineage: Eukaryota > Viridiplantae > Streptophyta > Magnoliopsida > Fabales > Fabaceae > Biancaea > Biancaea sappan. The sequence continues at coordinate 58,447,131 of CM073493.1, forward strand.
ATTATATTAATGAAGAATTGATGTATCTACTAATTTTATTTGTATAGTAACATTGAACTTATTATATTAATGAAGAACTTATTTGTAAATTTCATTTTTTTTTATGAATATTGCACTAGGGTTATTATTAGATTGTGCCATCATCTGTATGAATATGAAGGGGTTGTAACCTATTTGGGGGGAATATTGAAATTTCAATAAACTAAACTGGAACTATTCTGTTAATATAGTAGCAATCGTTATCATTTTAGTAGTGTTTTCAAATGTCTCAAACACCACTATTTAGAGACATTTGTGCTGACAAACGTCACTATTTAGTGACATTTGCATTGACAAACGCCACTATATAATGGCATTTGAGCTTTGCAAATGCCACTATATAGTGGCATTTGCATTAATAAATGCTACTATAGAGTGACAGTTGGAAGTGTCCCAACAAACGTCATTGTATATATTTAGTGGCATTTATTCTCACATTTGTCTAAAACGCCACTAAATAGCTTGTGACACTCGATTTAGTGATATTTCTACCAAATGCCACTAAATTTGGTTGTGGCATTTGCAAATGTCACTATATGGCAAAAACAAATGCCACTACATGCCAATTTTTTTTTTGTAGTGGTTTCAATTATTATTATTATTATTATTATTATTATTATTATTATTATTATTATTATTATTATTATTATTATTATTATTATAGTGTGTAAATTAGTGGTGAATCTAAATGTGGATATAAATTTATATATATATATGTGTGTGTGTGTGTGTGTGTGTGTGTGTGTGTGTGTGTGTGTGTGTGTGTGTGTGTGTGTGTGTGTGTGTGTGTGTGTGTGTGTGTGTGTGTGTGTGTGTGTGTGTGTGTGTGTGTGTGTGTGTGTGTGTTGAACTAAATAATATTTTTTATCTTAGTTACCGAATGTATAATTAAATAGTCATTAATCACCTAATCAAACAAATTTAATTTTACTTTCAATATTACTATTAATTCAATTTTTATTTCAACCACTAATTAATTTCAAATATTATTATTTTATAATTTAATAGTAGTACCAAGTTAAATAATACAATCAATAAAGTACAACCACTAATGAAGATCCATGTATCATTTGAGCAAAGATTATCTACTTTATGAAAAATGACAAACACATTGCTTAGCAAATTGAGGGCCGTTGGATCTTCCCCTCAACAATCAGAAGTTATTAATGTCTCCAATTGACATTGCACTTACTGATATAGAAATATGACTCAAAGTTGACAAACATACCATTGCAATATCAGTGAAAAATTATTGACCCTAGATCTTGATTTCTTGGGTAGAAAGAAAAGGCATAGGCCAGTACAACTAAAAATTAATGTTTTATTTTAATAATATAATATCTTCAATGCATAATGGCCATATATTTGTCATCATCACGGATTTTGATTTTTGACTGGGTCTTACTATCCTAATTATATGTTGTGAAAAATACACAATATTAATAACCACCAATTTAATAATTGTCAAATCATATAATATTGTAACATTTTATTCATTCGAGCATTCATTACTATTTAAAAGGCAATGATTAACAAGATCCTTTTCAAATATCTTAATGGCCTACCAGATATAGGACATCAATTTCATCCTTATATAAAATGATAAAACAAGCAACAAATTTTTTCTAGCAAAAAAAAAAACAATATATATGTTCAGTTACTTGGTGTTGTTATAGAGATTTTTTTTATTTTATATATATGTGTGTGTGTGTGTGTGTGTGTGTGTGTGTGTGTGTGTGTGTGTGTAAAAAATTAATTATTGCACAATACCAATCCTAACTTTCATTGTGTTTAATCGTAAAAGTTCAACACCAAGCTCAATCCTTTTTTTGTAGTTATGTCAAAACATCATCAAGCATTCAAGCCAAATGCAGTTTCACTCTTTCATTTCAAACTAAGTTCAACAACAGATGAACTAAATAATATTTTTTGTCTTAGTTATCTAATGCATAATTAAATGGTCATTAATCACCTAATTAAATAATTTTAATTTTAATTTTAATATTATTATTAATTATTGTTAATTTCAACAGTTAATTAATTTCAAATATTGTTATTATTGTTAATTCAAATTAATTTCAATTTCAATATTATTAGTGGTTCAAATTAATTTCAACAATTAATTAATTTCAAATATTATTATTAATTGAAATTATAGTCTGTAAATTAGTGGTGAATATGAATGTGATCCAACATAAACAGTGCACAGTCAAAATCTCACATGACAAGAAGATTGGTTTTAGACTAGCTACTCAACCAAACACGCTCTTATTCCAGGAGTGGATTTTCTGACTCGTCTATTCTCAACCATTTTCCTGTAGTAACTTTTTTCCATTTTGGTCAGAAGGAGATTAATGTATAATTTAAGAAGAGTACAAACTTAAAGAGTACTTGCAGTAGAGTACAACCACTAACGAGAGTCTTTGTATCATTTTCACATATATTCTCTGTTAAATGAAAAAGTACAACTACTTTGCTTAATTAGCATATTGTAGGCCATTGGATCCTCCCGTCAACAGCTACAGAAGAAAAGCAAATGAGAGGCATGTGTGCCATTGAATCGCAATCGATCCAATGGCACATGATAATAGTAAAAATTATTGGTGTAAATTAGTTTTAACAAGTTATAAATTTCAATAATTAATTAGTTTCAATTATTGTTGTTGTTGTTGTTATTATTATTATTATAGTGTGTAAATTAGTGTTGTAACTAAATGTGAATCCAAAGTAATATATATGTGTGTGTGTACTAGAATAATATTTCTATCTTAGTTGTCTAATGTATAATTAAATAGTCATTAATCACCTAAATAAAAAAATTAATTGTAATTTCAATATTATTATTAATTCAATTTAATTTCAACAATTAATTAATTTCAAACACTATTATTATTGTTAATTCAAATTGACAATTAATTAGTTTGAATTATTATTATTATTATTATTATTATTATTATTATTAATTTCAATATTATTATTAGTTCAAATTAATTTCAAAAATTAATTGATTTCAAATATTATTTTTTAATTTAAATTATAGTGTGTAAGTTTGTGGTGAATCAAAATATGATCCAATATGAATGGTGCACAGTCAAAATCTTACATGACAAGCAGATTAGTTTCAAACTGGCCACTCAACCAAACATGCTCTAATTCCTAAAGTGGGTTTTTTGGCTCATTTTCTTGCCCTTGTTCCTGTAGTAATTTTTTCTATATTAGATAAGAAGACATTGATGAATAATTTAGGAGGAGTACAAAGTTAAAGAGTACTTGCAGTAGAGTACAACACTAATGTTGTTCCTTATATCATTTGAGCAGAGATTCTCTGCTTCATGGAAAAGTACAAGAACTTTGCTTAGCAGATTGTGGGCCATTGGATCTTCCTATCAACTGCTACAGATGGGAGGCAGATGAGAGGTGTGTGTGTCGTTGGATCGTGATCGATCCAACAATCCAGAATAGCAATGAAAATGAATGGTATAAATTAGTTTTAACAACTAATTAATTTCAACAATTAATTAGTTATTATTATTATTATTTCAATTTTTTGTGTGTAAATTAGTGGTAAATCTAAAGTAATATATATATATATATATGCGATAAACTAAATAATATTTTTTTGTCTTAGTTATCTAATATTTAACTAGATAGTCAATAATCACCTAATTAAAAATTTTAATTTTAATTTCAATATTATTATTAATTCAATTTAGTTTCAAAAATTAATTAATTTCAAATATTATTATTGTTGTTATTCAAATGAATTTTAATTTTAATATTATTATTAATTCAAATTAATTTCAATAATTAATGAATTTCAAATATTATTATTATTATTAATTGAAATTATATTGTGTAAATTAGTGGTAAATCTGAATGTGATCTAATATGAAATGTGTACAGTCAAAATCTCACCTAACTCCAAGATTGCTTTCATATCCACTCAACCAAACATGCTCTAATTCTTTGAGTGACTTTTTTGACTGGTCTATTCTCGCCCTTGTTCTTATAGTAAGTTTTTCTATTTTAGTGAAAAGAACATTTATGGATAATTTAATAGGAGCACAAAGTTAAAGAGTACTTGCAGTATAGTACAACCACTAATGTAGGTCCTTGTATCATTTGCGCAGAGATTCTCTGCTTCAAAGAAAAGTACAACAATTTTGCTTTGCGAATTGTGAGTTGTTGGATCTTCCATCAACAACTACAAATGGGAGGCAGATGAAAAGCACGTGTGTTGTTAATGAATGTCATTCTTGTTTCTAGTGCACTACAAACAATAGTACTAGAAACATACTCTTGTTTCTAGTGCACTAGAAACAATAGTAGCCAAGTTTATGCAAGTAGAGGCAATAATCAGGAATTCTCTCAATTGCTAATTTTGACTTGTTCTTTTCATTCTTTTTTATTTAATTATAGGAATCAGATTGGGAGGCATCTTGGAGCATAAATTATATGAGTAAACAACATTTAATTGATAATTTAAATACTTATTCAAGGTGAGTGGGTGGTGCTTCCTATGGCTAAGTTCTTTCCTTATTAATCTTTTGCATCATAGTGAAAACATGTAACATATCAAATTTAAAGGATAATAATGTTTAATACATAAGAGTATGCTTGAATTCATGTTGTTAATATCCTTTAAATAAAATGATGAAATATTTAAGTATTTGTGAGACTTGTGTGGATATATGTAAGTGACCACTTTCTCTTGTGTATGAAAGTGTGAAGAACATAATTCTAAATGTGTGTTTGTGAATAAAGTATGAAATGAATTGAGATATGTTTTATTTGATTGTTGAATCTATTCATCTATGGATGGTTGAAGGATGTTATGGATAAATGATTATTATATGATATGAGATATTGTTTGTGATTGTGCTTGTGTTTGAGAAAGAAATGAAAGTCATGGCGATGCACCCTATAGGAAACCTACGTGGAGTCATAAGAGTGGAGATCTATAAATAAAGCGGTAACGGTGGATGCAGCAAGTGCCATAAGCAATGATCCAGAGGTACCATGGACAACTCGGTTGGTACGAGAAATTTGTACAATTGATTGATTTACTTATTGTTGTGAATTATCCTGAATTGTGTTATATTGAAATGTTGTTGACTTACTTGAATGTTGTTGAGAACTATTTTGGTTTATATTGTATTATGTTATAATTAGTTTATGTATGATTTATACATGTTATTATAATGATGCATGATAACTATTTTTTCATCATAACGTAGTGTTATCTCTTTACTGGACTAGTGGTTGCTCATACACTCTTATTAACATTTTCCAGAGTTGACAGTCAAAGGTAAATATTCGAACAAAAAGTTATGGATTTTTAATCCAAGACCCCGCTTGAATTAAGGGATGGCTTACTGTTCATCCTTGTATTTTTATGTTACTACTCTAGAGTCGCTCCGTAGTCTCGTAGGAAGCTTAGGAATTAGAATTCTTTCATTGTAAGCTGAAGAAATAATGAATGTAAATGTTTTAGTTGCATCAAAAATTTGGTTCCAGATATTTTATTAAATTGACTTGTTGTGATGAAATATGAAAAATATATTTATGTAAACTGATTAATTATATATAATTATTCATGGATGAGTAAAGAGGAAGTTCTTCTTAGATGAAATTTATTTTTATTTTTCTATTTTTAAATTTTAGACATACAAAATCATTAAAACGAGCTAGGCTTCGTGGTAAAGTCAGGTTTACTCTCGTGCTGGTCACATGTTCTAGTGGAATATGACAACATACCATTGTAATATCAATTAAATTTCTTAACCCTAGATCTTGATTTCATGGGCAGAAGGAAAAAGAGTAGGGAGGTACAGCTAAAAAATAATTTCTTATTTTAATAATATAATATCTTCAACTTTTTAATGACCATATATTTGTCATCATCATATATTTTGGTTTCTCATTAGCCTAATAAAAAACAAAGTAAACGTTAATTTGTTCTTCAAGCTCATATTTGGAAGATATGCAAAGCTAAATAGCATGTGAAGCTTAATTAGGAGCAAAATTAAAACAAATACAATATTTTAAAAATTAAATTGATATAAATTATTTTTGCAGGATCAAAATATAATAATTATAATTTTTTGATAGAGTATAAATAATTGAATCTTGATTTTATTAAAAAAAAAAGTTTTGATGTTTGCCTTATATAGATTGCTTATAAATTGAGACTAGCATAACTTATCATCTTTTTTTTTTTATGGAAGAGAAAATTTAAAATAAAGTATAAAGTACAACAAAGAATTTATAATAAATAAAGTACAAAGTACAACAAAGAATTTATGTTTCCTTTGTAAGGGACAGTTTGCAAAAGTACATAAAGGAATATAATAATATAGATTGTACTTTTTATTAATTAAGTAAATCAATCAAAGGAGGGAAGATAACGTTGTGAATTTGGCTAACAAATAGTTTAAAACTGAATTTTAACCAATATATACTAAATATATAATCCCTAAGATCTGAACATTAAAGTATTTTATAAAATTACACAAAACCAAGAAAGTAGCAAACCTAAATCTAGACAGATTAAGATTTGTGTATATTGAGGGAGTTTGAAAACATTTTTAGTTCTAAAATTTGAGTCCAAAGAAGCCTGCATTATCAGAAAAGAAGACTAGTTCGAACAAAGTCTATCGTTTCCAGGAAATAGATGATGCGAAGTAACACTTCGCGTGGCCAATTGCTAAGCCTATATTTCTTTTTTCCACTCTTAGATCTCTACTTCTACTCTGTTCTGAAAAAGATAAAAAAATAGGATAGTATAGTTATTTGAAAAAAGATATATATATATATATATATATATATAAACAACTTTAATCAATGTCTGTTGTTAATTACCTTGACATTTTGTTAAGCTAAAAGATTAATTAGCAATGGCCTATAAAAGTACCAGATACATAATTAGCTAGTGGAAAAAGGTGATAAAAAAGAATGTTGTGGAATGAAATTTTCATTTGTTTGATATTTTGTTATTTTGGAAGCAATACATTATAGGTATTGACTGTTGAAGATCCCTAACTTTTAATGACATTGGACAATGATAGGACGTGTCCTTTGGCATTCATCGTTTCAGAGTGTGCTTTGAGGGTAATTGTGGAATGTGGAGCATTTCCTATACTAATAACATATTCCAGCGCTTGTTATCCAAACTATAAGAGTTTGAATACTAAAAATCCTTAAGTGATTGAGAGACTTCAAAAGCGTATCAAGCATAAATTATATTTCAAAAGTTTAAACATAGTTCTATAACAGAGAGATTGAAGCAAAGGAATTATTGTGACATTAACAGGCAAATAGTGCAGACACAAATTTCTGTCAGAAAATTAACCTTACCAAGGATTCTGGCATCAGCAGCTAAACTATATCTATCGATAATATTGCTCCAAAAATATATTGTGTATAACAAGAGATTACCATTACCTGAAGCAAATAAATATGAGAAAAGTAGAATTCTGTAGAGGTAAATATCAAAATGAGAAAAATTGTATTCATACTAGATACTACAACAACTAAGGAGAACTCAGTCTTCATATTCTGTTTCCTCATCATCATCTTCATTGTTTCCTGCGTATCTCCAACCATCTTCCACGTTGTCACGATCCTCTTCTGTTTCTTCACTGTCTTCCTCCTCATATGTTTCTTCCTTCACCGGCCAAGGTTTCTTAATCACCTTCATAGTGGCAGCGGAAGAGGGAGCTGATGCTTTGCGTCGAGCAATTTTGGAAGGAGGCAACTTCAAGTTTGGTTTGGGCTTACTTTGCTTCTGACTTCTACCATTTGACATTCGTTTCCCACCGTAGGCATCCTGGTCACTTGCTTCATCCATTTCATTGTCAGCATTATTAGCTTGAGCATTCTCTGCAATATTTTCATCAGAATGACCAGGATGTTCCCTCTTCAAATGGAGTTTAAGCTTGTATTCATGGATATAAGCTTTTTCACACCCTTCATAAGGACAAGCAAAAGGGCGATCAGATGATGCAGAACCGTAAGCGCCCCCAGAAGGTTTTGTAGCTTTTGTCGGCTTCTCTGAAGGTGGAGTATACTTTGCTACACTCACATCCACAGGCCCGTTCTGTGAGAGAAAAACAAAATTGAAAATTAAAAAATTTGGTGCAGCTTTTAGGCGTTACTATAAGGTTCTCAAAGACACCAATCATAATAAAGTGAGACTGTGAGAGATTATCCAACCTTTTCGTGATGAGATGCAATGTGATTCTTTAGCTTGTATTCGTGAGCGTATCTCTTTCCACAATCTGGGTATGGGCAGATATGATAGTTCTCTTGGGAATGTGTTTTCATGTGAGACCTCAGGTTGAAATCCAGGGAGAAGGCCTGCAATTACGTCACAAGATGTATTACACAAGCATACCCTCACATAAACATATTCGAAATAGACAATAGAGCTTATAACAGTAATATAGCGACCAATGCAAATTTATTCAATCAGACGTGTATGTTTGGACTTCTATAGCTCAACATTTAACGAAAAAAGCTAACATGAACAAAAGAGCAACCTCATCTCAAAGTCATTCATAGAGCTCTATTTTACAGATTTAGACAGGAATGCACTTTTTTGTCATGTATTATGATGAAAATGGTAACGATAATTTAGAAATCAACAAGCAATCAAGTGTTCAGAATTGATATATTTCCACATTTGTTGGTCGTTCCCAATATCACCGGTTAGTTAACTCCAAGATCTTGGGTCAATTTCTTACTGCCGTAACTACCTAGGGTTCTAATTTTGCTGCTTTAAAATTTGATGATTGCCATTGGAAAAAACTTATAGACCAGATGTTGAGTTCAGAGAAGACAATAAAAGAATGATCTTATTCTGACGTCAAATGGGGGGGAACTGGGAAGGAGATGCCAAGCATGAAACTAACTGAATTATTTCACTTACGCATGTAAGGCAACATTGCAGATGAAGAAGCAGCAAAATTAACAGCAACTCAGGAGAGAATATCTTAAAAGAAATTAGAACAGATAGATTGATTTATCACCTTACCACAGCCTTCATGAGGGCACACAAAATCCCTCTCTCCTGTATGAATGAGAAAATGTCTTTTCAACTTTGAACTATCCAGAAATTTCTGCAACAGAAAATTAATACTTTTAACACCAATAAATATAGACCTGACGTTTTAAAAAGTAACTCAGTATCAAAATATAACAATACTGTATACAACAAGATATGAAGCTATGACTTGAGACACAACAGCATATCTAAAAATTTATATGCAAAGTATAAAATTGATAGGTGATAGGATACTAGGGTAATTATAAGTTTGTTATATGGTTAAGGGGTAATTAGTGAACAGTTAGTGTGAGTCTTTTATAAATAGGGATTTAGCTGTGACGGGGAAGGAGAATATTAGGTTGGTGGTGTTTAAAAACTTTTGCTCTGGTAGAGTCTTAGGCTCTAGGAGACCTAGTCTCTAGAAATTATCTTTCTCTTCTCATTCTTGCTATTCTTGTTCTGTATTTTCATTCACTGATAAATAAGATCTTGTTCTTTCTTTAATTCTTCTTTATTTAAGTCTTGGGTTCTCAACAATAGAAAATAGTATAAAGGACTACCTTCAACACAGCATAACCAGATAACAAACAGGCCTAGACAAAAATTTGAAAATCTCACAAAACAGTTGACAACCACCATCGAGATAAAACACAATTCATATGCGAAGGTTTTATTTTCTTTTCATTTTTTTTTCCCCACTTTCAATTGCATTGTTTTATCAGATGACATATTTTTCAAAGTCCCATTGATAGAACCCAGATTGAACAAGTAATGCTCACAAAGACAAAGATACCATAAGCATACTCCATTGCAATATTGAAATACATTTATAAGGAAAACTATGAACAAGCAGATTCTCTACGCTACACAGTCAACTAACTATCCACCATCACGGAATTACAAGAAAGAAAGCAGCAACACAAAACATTAAGAACAGCGAGGATAAGGAAAATGACATAATCTCTAGCTTTTGAGAGGCTAGAGTCTCTCCCAACAACCCACAAGCAATTTTTATTTAAGTCCCCTTTCAAGTACCTCATGCCTTCTTTGCTCTCCTCCACTACAGACAGAGTTAGTTATCCCTCAGTCTAATTCCCTATTTGCCCCTTGTTGCCATCTTCTAGAGCAAACCTGTATCACACCAGGTTAGGTCGAGTGGGATAGGTTATTACTAAAGTCTGCAGCCCTTTTCTTGCTCTCTTCTCCTCTTTTAACAAGTCACTATAAGAGTAGCCCCATCAATCATGCATTATTCATTTCTAGTGTCATGAAATTCCACACTAAATCAAATTCCAAAATGACCATCTCTTCTAGCCTACAATATTTGGACATGGACAATTCGTCTTGTATTGGGATTATGATCCTCCCATGTGAAGATATCAGATGACACTGTCATTTTAGTCATATCTCACCTTCTAATTAAAAGTAAATCAACAATTAAAAATATGCCAATTATATGACAAATAAAATCTCCCATATTAATAGTTAACAAATTGACTTAGTAAAATGGGGAGTATTAAAGATCTTAGTTGCCATCTAATGTGGCATTTTTTACATCCGTTGATTTACTTTTAATTGAAGATATAGTGAGATACAACTAAAATGGCAATATCATGTGATATCCTCATACAAGAGGATCCTGATCGTATGCATTGAAGTGTGAACAAGAGATTAAAAAAGAAACAACCAAGAAGAGACATGCTAGAATATGAAATATAGTGCGGCTTAAACTCTGCATAATTTCTCTCAGTGAATATGCACAAAAACCTGAATTCATGGCAGCAAACAGTATCTCTTTTCCTATTCTGACGTCTTGAATACTCTGTTTAACTATGGCCTTAAGTCATCAGACAGATCACAGGAGTTAGGAGTGATAAAACAAACAGGAATTCTATGTGAACTTTCCTTATCATAAAGCCATAAACAATTAAGCAGACTCTTACACAAAATCTATCTAACCCATTAGTAATAACATTGCTGAAATAACTGGGGTGCCAGGCCCATGAAATTAGAAAAAACGGAATATTTACCAACAAGTTTCACTGTTTTTCAAAACAATGTACAGCACAAAGAAGCCTTACTCTAATTAAAGTACGGCTATAATCAATCTTATATTGACATTCTGATAGAGCCCAAACCATAAATACTCGAATACACCGTAAACTGATAATAATTCACTAACAACAAGACTAAAACAAGGGATTACAATGCTGAAAAACACTCAATAACGAAACAGAGAACACATCTCAAACTCAATAACAGAAGACTATAATGCAGTAAACACACAGAAGACAGTAAAGTTGCTAGGCTTTCAAGAGGCTAGCACTCTCCCTGACCAAGTTCCATTATTTTTTCCATATCCATTCCCTCACTCGGACCACCCTCTAATAGATCCTTCTCTAACTAACTTTCCCTACCAAAAGCTGACATGTGTCCTATCCTTGCTGTCATCTATTTTCTTTCCTCACTCCCTTGCCTATATTTTGTACCAGTTCCATCACATTTCCTACATTTATATTCTTTGGAACACATAATCTATGCACCAGTATCACTTGAATCTGCTTTTGCAGCTTGCTTCACTGATGGTTTACACTGTACAGCTTGGCAATATGAACAATCGTGTACATAATATGATATACATGTCCCACTGTGAGTCTAAGATTCAAAAGAATTAATTAAAAGAAAAAACACTACCTTTCCACATCCCTCATAGTGACAAACAAATTGCCTCTCTCCATGGATGTGAGAATGCTTCCTCAAAGCACCAGCATCTATAAAAGTCTTTCCGCAGCCTTCATAGCTGCAAAGAAAGAGTACTTCAGTTGTTGGCTCTGGTTCTGGCTCAGGAACTGATGGTTCTTTCTCCTTATCCTTTAAGACCTTTAAGGTATCCTCTAAGAAAAGCAAAACAATAAAACTGTCACAAAATTTGACAAGATAACAATCACAATTCACATATAAAAAACCAAGCATGAAATCAATGAATTCCATATATGATTCTTCAGATGCAAAGCATGTTTAAACTTCAATATACTTAATGGGATATAATTTGATTCTTTTTTTCATTAGAATAAAATAGGGTCGGAAGTGAGCAAATATGTCATTAAGTTAGCCAGATAGCAATAGGCACAGACCTCTTACCCATCTGAAAAGCTTGCACTTCCCACCAGTAGCTACAACATCCTGTGGAACCCTGGCAGGCAGGTATATTATTCTGATTATAAAAATATAGACAAACTGAACTTGAAAATATAAAGCTGAAAACAATCTGATGACAGGAATAATGAAGGAAATATAAAGATGGGAGGGAGGGGAATCAATAAATTATACAAAGAAAAAGGGGGGAAAAAAGATTGACCCTTTTCTGATGGCTCCCAAATGTCTTACTCCCCCATGTATTAAATATTTTGAAGGAACACCAACATGGGAGATCACTCAAAAAAAAAAAAATACAAAATAATTTACCTGATCTGAAGTTTTAAAATCTTTTATATTTTTCCTTCCAACTAGAAATAAAATGCGACGAGGAAATTTGTTTCATTCAAACGACAAATGTCAGAACTCTGTTGTGTTCTAGGCAGCCAATTAACTTATCCTCTAATACAACCTGTGAATTGAACTGATTTTTTCCATTTATACCCAAGTGTCAACGCTTAATGATATCTGCAACCAAAAAGTTAAACCAATCTGTTTCTCAAACTTAACTAAGTACTACGCAGCATAGTAAAGGAGCCTAAACTGACCCGGTCTCAACAGCAGGAACAAACTATTGACTGAGACTAAATTTTGTCCATCAAAAGCATCAAAACATCAGAATTGAGCATGAAAAACGTCCATCTCCTCATCCAATTCCAATCCCAGTTTTCAGAGACACGGCAAATTATCACTAATTTCAATTGAGCCCCGTTAAAAATTCATCGTCCTTACGTTACTTGGTTTACTTGAAAGTGAATGAACTGAACATCCACAGCAACTACGCTCATAATACAACTAAGGAAAGAACGCCTGTAAAATAAATAAATTCAGATATTCTCCCACGATTTTCAAAGCCCTAACCAACATAATAATAGGCTTTTAAAAAAATAACAACAAAAAAGGCGTAAAACACTCTATCGAATAAACAGGTAGTACCATTCTTTAACCCATTTAACAACGGGAGTCTTGGACTTGAGGATGGAGCGCCTCTCGAAGATGTTGTAGTTGAACTGAGTCTCCATCTTTCACTCTCCGCTTCGAAGCCCCGCAGCGACTCCCTTTTCTCCAAGAAAAGAGACTGTGATGAAATTGAGGGAGGAGAGTCTGTAAAATCTTCTAGGAGTATTCTCGCATTTAGGGTAAGGTCAAATTCAGGAAGAGATGAAAGGAAGCGGAGAGACGGATTGAGTGAAAGAAAATCGGAGCAAGGAGAAAGCTTGAGGATCCATGTTCGCCTCGAATTGGTCTGGTTATTCTGTTGAACCGGACTGGACCGGTTCACTCTTCCTATTCTTCAGCCGGAATCGAACCAGTTTTTAAATACATCATTACTCTCTCTCTTTTTATTTATTTCATTAGAAGTTATAAACTTAAGGTAATTTAAAACTTTTTAAATTTATAGTACTTATGTTATTGTTAAAATGAAATATTATTAGTTACTATCTTTTAATTGGCTGATATCAAAAAATTATTTTGTGTTTTTTTAATATTTTTATATTTATTATCAAATAATTTTATAATTTGTCGAATTTGGAGAAGCGTATATTTTATACTAGTTAAATATATCTTTAATACTCATTATATTATATATTATACAATTAATAAATATAACGATATTTTGAAAGAAATAGATGTATTGAACAAATTCTATTTTTCTTTTTGGCAATAGAGATAATATAATACATATTTTAATTTTAAAAATTAAAAATAAATTATCTATGCATATCTTATATGGAAGAAAATGACTTATCCATTTTTTTGGTATAAATTTGTCCTCTATTTTTTTTTTCTTAAAGCTAGGTCCTTAGCTCGTCTTGGGCTGAAGGCCCAATTGTGTCATGGGCTAAGCCATAGCTATGTAGACCGAATCAAGTTAATTAAAAAATCATATGTCAAGTTTTTAACTTTTTTATTAAAAAATTTCAATCAACATCTTTACAATTATTAAAACTTTCGCTAAAGCATCACTTTGATTTCTTAATTTTTGTCTCAAGTTTCTTTTGGGTTCTTGATTTATTTTTTTTTCAATTTAATGCTTTAAATTTATCTTAAGTCTCATTGTCGTCCCTTTATTTTATTTTGTTTCAATTCTATTCCATAACTTTAAAATAAGTTTCACAATGGTCCTATAACTTTACTTTGGGTTTTTACTTTTGTCTTAGTTTTACTTATTCTAATTTAGTCCCTTAACATCATCAAAAATTCAAAATGATTTCTTGTTTAACTCTAAATAACTCATAAAACTTTTTAGTTAAGCATCTTAGTAGTATTAAAGAGGAAAAAAAATGAGTGATATTTAGAAGTTAAAGAACCAAATTAGAACAAAATAAAATTAAGAGACTAAAGGAAAATTGTTGGATTAAACACATTTGTCTTGAGATTTTTTTTTTTTTAAAAGAAAAGAACATTTTCTTTAGAAACCAAAATGTTATCCTTATCCACATGACTACGTACAAAATAGATCATTCTCTTTACTACTTTTATTTTGGACTTCATATGCCAAAAAGCAAACATGTTTTTGGAAATAAAGATACAAAAAGTTGGAGACAAATAGGAGGCTAATTCAGACCTGTTAAAAACTTAAAAGATAAAGCTTTAAACTATTAGACAAAAAAGAACATGATTGTTTGTCGCCAATTAGCACATCCCACAAAATCAAGTATACACGTTCTCCTACTTGCGAAACTCAAAAGAAAGAGGCGAAGAAGCATTAATGATGAAATTAGTCGTTTCTTTTGAAGCACTAAATGAAGACAATCGTCGCCAACTACCAAAAAAGATAAAAAAGCTTCAACGGTTACTTGGTTCGCCTGAGTATTTAAACACTACATACTTGGAAGAAAACCCTAAATGTCTTGAGAGCTTGAGCAATACTGACAATTCTACGAGAGATAGCTATTATTGTAACATTTATTTATCTTAGTGAGTTGTTTAACATTTATTTTGTTCTATGTGAATTGAGTTCGGGTGAGAAGATTGTTTGTAAAAATTGTTGGGAATCTTAGTTTTTAAATTCGTTTGGTATAAAAGTTTAAGATAATCCCCTTTAGTCAAAGTCAAAAGGGTTGTAGAGGAACCAGGATCCGATAAGGATAAATACTATGCTTGGCTTTTAATAACGATTTTAACAGTTGCTAAATCTTTAACAACGGTTAAAATCGTTGCCAAATAACAACGATTTTAAAACCGTTGCTAAAAGACAAATATAATACTTGTACAAACACCGAGTCTCATTTCAATTGTAAAGATTAGTGAAAGCCTTCTAATTTGGGAATTTGTTAAGACCTTTAAAAAACTTAACAAAGTGTTAGTATTAAAGCAAGGTCGTAATTCTCTAGATTGAAGTTGTCATTGTGTATCTTCTTGTGATTTTTCTAATTATAAAACTCTCTCGCTATGTGTTTGAAGAGAGCAAACAATTTATTTCAACAACCTAATTTAGACTTAAAACTGATTTCAGGAAGACAAATATTTTAAAGTTTCTACATAATCATCAATTTATTGATTTTCAAATCTTCCACTGTACTTTAAAAGCAATTTACAAACAAGAGCTTTTCAAATAAAAGAAAAAAAGTTTAAAGAGTATTAGATACTCAATTCAATCTCACTTCTTACATATAATATTAACCTAACAAAAATTTTAAGTGAAGTTAACAAACAAAATAAAATGAAGTATTCGAAGTGAAACCTAAACCAAAGTTTGAAGAACAAAAATAAAATTTGATGCAAAATTAAAAAAAAAAGAATAATATTTTAGCTTTAAACTGTTTGAATATATATTTTGTTATATATATATATATATATATATATATATATTCATAATTGTACTTAACATTTGTCTTTACTTCTTCTTGTTGGTCTGCACCATATAATCCATGCAAAAACAAATAAAATTTACAGATGAGCCTGATTTCACGGAGAGGATTAAATAAATTGGATTACGTTAATTGACTTATTCTAGATTAATATATACACCAGTTACAAGTTTGTTAATGAATTCGGTGTTTAATTGGAAAACAGTTGAAAAAATTTAAGTTTGAACAAACCATAATTTATAGAATTGATTTTAAAAAAAATTAGGTTTAAAAATATCATAATTTACAAAAATAACAATATGAAACTTTTACAGAAATCATAATTTAAAGATAAAATTACGTTAATGTAAAAACTTTCAAATATATTATTTTACAATAAAATTATATTAATGCATTTTAAACTATAATAGGTAAATTTATAGAAAACTCAACCTCTCAAGAGATTGAGAGTTTATACTATTAAATGATCTTAAGATCTGTGTAAATTTTTTTTTATTATCATACATAAATTTCAAGATGATTAAAGATAAAAATACTTAATCTCTGAAAAAGTTGATTTTTTTTATATACTTACCAAACTATAATTTAGAAAAATGCAACAAAAAACTAAACGGACACGGGAACTTGTGAAGTGTTTACCGTCAGTTTTCTTGGACTCTTCTTGAAGATATAACGTAACCGACAAGAGCTCACAAGAATGTCCAGTGAGATCACCCGCATTCTAACAAAACCGCCTTCGGGATAAGACTTCGTTCACAAGCCGACATGGACGTCCGCTTGTGGAGCGTGGGCCCCACTTGTAAAGACGACATTTTACTTGCTCCCACTTGACTTGGCCGCCAATTCTATAATTGGCGACTGCCTCTCACGCGCTTCATCTGCGCCGGAGCATTTTAAAAAAATCAAAAACGGCATCATAAATGCCCCAGGTTTAATATGGATAGGAATATGAATACGCAACAAAAACAAAATTACATTAAACTACTGATTTAGTCCTTAATCTCTTCAAATTTTGGCAAAATAGTATTTTTGATCCTTTATGTTTATTTTAGATTTCATTTTGATCCTTTATGCTTCAGAAGTTTCATATTGGTCATTTTTCATTAAAATCGTTAGCTTATGTTTCAGAGTTGACATGTCATCCGCAAAATACTGATATAGTCCATTTACATAGTTATTAATTAAATATTAGTATCTCACATATAATTTTCAAATTACTCAAAATTATCATAATCTATGGATTACATGTGCACATAAGAGAATTTTAAACATTTTGAAAATTATACGGGAGACACTAATGTCCAATCAACAGCGATGAAGATTGATCATGTTAACATTTAGAGGATTATATGTCAATTTCGTTAAATAAACTAATAGTTCTAAAAGAAAGGACCAAAATAGTAAGAATTTAAAACAAAGAAAATTAATATGAAACTTTTGAAATATAGAAGATCAAATGAAACCTAAAATAATTATAAAGGACCAAAATACCTTTATATTTAATTTAGTCTCTCCTTTTGTTAAAATTAATTTGTAGCAATGAAAAGAACTAAATCTAAGTCAAATGTAGTTTTTCAAGCTGTAAATTGACATAATTGATATTTCAAGAATCAAATTGAGACAATAGAGACAACTAATTTTTTTAAAGACTAATCAATAATTTACTCATTAAAATATATACACTTCTCAAATTATAGATAAGCGAGAGGCAATTTTATGAATACAAACTCTAGGGACATCTACTTTTTATTGCTAAAAGAATATCATAATTATATCAAAAAAATCAATTACGAGCGAATGGTAATAAAGTTTAATATTTACCAAAATATTTTAATAAATTACTCAGAGTTTTTCATTTATGTTAATATAAATTTTACAAATAATATATTTTGATACTTTAAAATTAATAGACAGTTTAAAAAGTTTGTAATTTCACATATACTATATTTTTTATATAAATATATCTTAATATACTGTCATTTTTAATCTATTAAATACATGTGTTGTTGATTTTTTTTTCTTAAAAGTATCATTCATTATAAATAATCCTACTTAACACTGTCAAATACTAAGGGTACGTTTGGTATCCACTAAAGCAAGGGAATGGGAGATAGAATCTTGCATTTGGGATGCTTGTTATGCATTTTAATAAAAGAATCCATTTCTTTGCTGTATTCCCTGGCGTACGGATCTTTCCATCAAAAATTTGATGGAATGGGATTGGAGCAAAAGACAATTTTATCCTCTTAGTATCCATGCATCTTCCATGGCAGGGAATGTTGAAGGAAAGGGAAAGAAATAGGAGGACAAGGGGTGCACCGATGGATCTTCTTGATCGCTGTAAGGTTTTCACCGAGAGTTTTCTTAGAAGGTGAAGGACACGAGAAAAGTGAAGGACAAGAGAGAAGGAGAGAGTGAGAAGCCGCTAGGTTCATCAGAATTTGAGATGAAAAATTGATCAGACTGTGTTTGGAGAGAGAGAGAGAGAGAGAGAGGGGTTCCGTTGAGGGGGAGAGATAGTGAGATCAGAGAGGGTCTTTTTGAAGGAGTAAATTGATATTTAATTCATTCATTTCCATCATTCTAAACCTTATACCAAACAAAATAAATACAATACTTTCCATTTCTTCTTATATTATAATAAACATAATTTTTGTTTCTCATTCTCATTCTTATTACCATTCTTATTCTTTTTTTTTCTCTCATACTCCTGAATTTATATCGAACGTGTCCTAAATGTAAGTATCTCTCCCAATAGGAGTTTGAACCTAAGAGTATCTACAATGAGAGTTTTTAAAATTTTTAAAAATAAGAATAAGTTTTTATTGATTTTTACTATTAGAGTTCACTAACATGACTATCACACGTAAATATCGTTCTTAAAAACTTGTTTTTAACAAAAAATAATAATAAAATAATTGAAAACTAAATATTAAATAAATTATATTAAATGCTTGTGGGGTCTATTTGTAAGTTGGAGAATTACTTAAAGCTAAAAGTGGTGATATAATATTATAAGACCCACAATAAAAAATTACTTAGAGTTGTATAATTAGAAATACTCTAAGTACATCACCTTATGAAAGAGTTCGAATCTTTTGCTAGACATTTGTAGCTAAAGGGATGTTGAGCTTCCCAACACCATTAGTATTAAAAAGTCCAACACCTTGCTGCCCACTGAGGATCAACTTCCCTAGATAGCTATCAATTACTTAATTTTTGTTAACTTAAAGAACAAATTTTTCATTAATGATATAGACTCGTTTATTGTAACAGAATTCACTGTCAAATTACACGAAATCAATTTCAAACTCTGATTATAATCAAACGATAACAATTATTTCTAAGTTACAACAATCTCTATCGAGATATAGTTAAATTGCATTTGAGCTTTTTATCTGAAATGTTACATTCAATTACTGATACTTTAATATGTAATATCTCTTAACTATTTAATCTCACTTTTCTCAAAATATATATTTTCAACTCAACCTTTTTAAAAGGAAATTATTAGAGTAAATTATTGATTTAATTTTCAAAATATTATAATTATTTTAATTTAATTCTTAAAAGATTATATTAGTTTTAATTTGATTACTCTCTTTAATAATAGATTTTGTGATTTAATAACAAAAGAATTAAATTAAAATAAATTTAATCTTTAAAGACTAAATTAATATTTTAAATTTAAATAAAAATAATTATAATTTTTGAAAAATTAAATTAATAATTTATTCAAAAGATTTGTTTACAAGTCAACTTTTTCCTATGATCAACACTCATCATTTTGTGTGTTTGTCTTTTTTTTTCTTTTAACCCAACCTTTCCATAGATAAACCTTTATTCAAAATATTATAATAATATTTTATTGTGAAAAATTACCATAATATTACCAAAAGTAAGTAAGAGTTAGAGAGAATAGGTGTTAGTAGAGTGTAGAGTAAAAATAATGATAACCAAATCCGTATAATCATTACTGCACCACTTTCAAGTCCCAACCACTCAAAGGTTAAACCCACCTGTGCCGACGTCACCCTCTAAAACTCATGCTTCAGTAACACAGTAATTCTCTCTCTTTCACCCCAGGTGAAACAGTGAAAGTTCAAGTTACACAGTATGTCTTTCTGAACCGTACGCACCGCACTGTACCTAACCCAAATCAAGTAATACTCTATTTTCATGCCCTAACCCTAAACCCTATAAAACCCTCCATGTTATGTGTGACTCTCCCACGTGTACGTTTACTGCTTTTCACTTTTTTACACTGTTTTTTGTTTTCACTGCCTTCAAAAATATCATTGGATCCCTAACCCTACATTCTCTATAGTAATAGGGCAACTTTTTATTTTATTTTATTTTTTTTTTCAAACGTGTTTTTTCTACTTAACATCTAGAGTTTTAACATCGTCTTCAGCTTTCTTTTAATCAATTTTGTCTTGTATATTTTTTTATTTAATCTTTAGCATTAATATTATTAACAAAATTGATAAAAAATATTAATACTATATGTTAATTTATTCAAATAACATATGAATTTTTTTATATGATACATCAAATATTTAAATATTAATTTATAACAAAATACAAAAATAAAAAAAATCATTCGGGTGAAATTAAAATTTAGTGAAATATTCGAAACAAAATTAAAACTAAAATAAATTAGTATGATATATTGATAGTGAATGTGATGCATGTAGAAATTTACAACAACTATGTTAACGACAATAGCTTTAAGGACAAAATTGAAACTATGTGAGATGAAATCAATACAAAAAAATATTATGGATGAAATTAAAACTCGAGATAAAAAGTTAGGGGCAAAAAAAGTAGTTATTATTTTTTTTTTCAAGTATTATCTAAAAACAGAAAATGTGCAATATGTAATAAAATATGTATGAAATATATATATATATATATACACACACATTTAAAATAAAAAATAGCCACCTATATAAACTTAACATATTATAAAATTATTTGATAAAAATAATAGCATTCATAAAATATATTTTTCAACGATCTAAAGATAATAATTCAATTTTTAGAATAAAATTTTTATTAAATATATATCAATATAATTGAAGAATAAATCAAAGTTATAATTTTTAACACAAATAACATCAGTGAAATAAACTTTCAAAAGACAATTTTTTTTTTGCCGTTTATTAGTGAAAAAGACAATATAATTTTTTATGGTGTTTTAGTTGTCTTTAAATGTTCAACTTTTAAAATAAACGAAAATAATTTAATCAAGAATATCATATAAGAGAAAATTTAAAATAAATTGCACATAGATAAAAAGCTAGTTACTATGAAAAAATTGATCCATATCAGTAATATTTATATAGTGAAATGCCTTTGTGACAATATTAAATGTCCGGAAAATGATATTTTTGAGAGAAAAAAATGATACTAAATTTTATTTAACTAAATATTATTAAAACTATGTATAATTTACTCAAAAAAATTTAACTAAGCTAAGTCATTTTTAAATGTTTACTTATGAAAAATCTCAAAAATGGGCCCTCTTTCAAAATTAATAATACCAAACTAATACATAAATATAAAAATATATCATAAGTTTGTTATTTTTTAAAAATATTTCATAAATATATAAAACTAAAATTTTAAATAATAATAACAAACCTTGCAAAAGAGGGTACGAAATGCTTGTTTGTCACAAGAGGGTTTTATCCAAATATAATTTAATATCACAGAAAAAGGAATAAACAAGAACGGTATGAAAATAAAGTTAATACTTTTTGAAAAAAAAATCAGTTTTATCCAAAACTTCGTATTTTTAATTTTCATTTCATGCTAATTCAAAACTTCCAATAATTAATCGGTGATACTATTTACTGAATATATTATCACAGACAAAGAAACAAGTGGGTCCGATGCAAAAGATTATGTGGCAAATTTTAAATAGTGATGCAAGAAAAACCCTTGCCGATATGGACAACGATTTAGAAGTAACTTTCTAATTACAGTGAAAAACGAAAATAATAATTAAAAAAAAAGTACTGAATTTAATAATGAAATGTCTAAATAGTTGAAACATTCTTGATTTCTAGGCTTAGATTTTAATAATATTGAACATTAAAAAAATAGAAATAATAATTGAAGGACAAATGGACAAACACAGAGCAAAACAGTGTGTCTCTGCGAAGCTGACTTTTACATTTGGTACGAAAAAAATAAATAAATAGAAAAGGTATAAATTTTATTATAAAATATCTTAATTTAAAAAATTGACAAACCCTCTTTATTTTTTTATTATTAATTAGTTATGTCTCAATTTGGATTTTCTTATCTCATTAGGAAAAAATCATTTTTTTATTGAAATTTGATGAACAATCATAATTATTAAGATTTTTTAAAATTATAAATTATTATTGTTATGATATTATTTGAATCAATTGAATGACAAGGTGATTATATTATGTTAATTTAATTTCATAAACTATTTGGATTAATGCTTAATGAATTTTGATTTTTTAATTATAATTGATGATTAGTTTTAAGTCATAGAATTATTATAATATTAATTTAAATATTTTCACACACTTGAATAAAAGGAATTAAATAAAACAAAAGGGATAGTAATATGAGAGGTTTATAGTGACAAAGTATTATTATTATGTTGATCACAAGCCTAATGGCGGGTCGAGATAAAAACTCTGACAAATCATTGTTTTAATACTTTTTCTGCCAACATTTTTCTAATAATTTTTTAGTATTTGTTTGATTAATTGTATATCTTTTATTGTTTATTAATTACATTTCTTGTTTTGACAAAACAACAGATTAAAGAGAGACTAGGCATTAGAAGAGAAAATTCTCATCAATTATACAAAATATTAAAGTATCAACTGTTCTATAAGTACTTTTGAATTTTATATTAACAAACTCTCACTTACCAAGATTATATCAATCTTGTACTAAATAAATATTTAAAAAGCATTAACTGGGTCATAACTTTTTTATAAAATTAACTTTTCAAATTAAAAAAAATTAGGCATAAACAAATACTCCTCTATTAAATAAAAATGAAATCTTGTGTAGTTAGTAACCAACAAAGTTCTAAAAATTGGACCGATTATTGAATTGGTAGAGCCACCGATTCAAGGGTCAGCAATCGTACTATAATCAAACTATGGTTGAATCGATCTATTTTAAAATATAAAAAATATATATACTTAATTAAATATTATAAATATGAATTTACAAATTCAATTAAAAATAAGATTTGATATCAAATTACACGAAACAATATTAATAATCAAAAGTTCATAGTAAAAATTGATCAAATAACAAGAAAATATTATTAATCAAGATAATATTCACTTATATCAAATCCATAAAATATCAAGATATTAGTATCTCCACTAAAATTTTGTTGATATGTAATATTAATTTTTTCATTATCTAATTATAGAATAAGCAAAATTTAAAAATTTCATGTGAATCGGCTTATTTAGCACTAGTTTAACTGGTTGTTAATTGGTTCAATTGATTCTTGATCAATTTAATCGCTCACCGATTTTAGAAGTTATTCTAAACTAATTTCCTAGTCTGTTCTCAATCCAACCAGTTGAATTGACTGATCTGATCCGGTTACTTACAACAATGATAATTAATCATATAAACTTGTCCAAGTATTCTTAATAAATATTTTAAATAACTAAACTAAAAATATTCTTATAATCTAAATAAAATATTTTATTTGTAAGCAACTAAAATAAAAATATATTTTTTTTATATACTAAATCTTCAATATACTATATATTCCACTGTTGTTTATCTATCCAAGAGAAGATGCACAGAAAAAGGATAAAATAGAAGGGTGAGGGTTAGAAGTTAAAAAAGGAAATCTAGCAGGAACAGAAAGAAATGAAGATGGGCACCTTAATAGCATTGATGGGACATGCCTAAGACCTATTTTATATATATATATAACAGTCACCAGTAAATTAATGGCCCTCATTCAAATACATTTACATTACAAGAGTGAGTGACCTGAATTTTTCCTGACACTCCCTGTCACACCATCATTTGGAGTGTGATATCATCATAAATAGTCAATACATAGCGTCCAAGTAGTATTTTTATCAATAAAAAGACAATTTAAATCTTTTGCAAAAATGTCATTAAATTATACTAAACATAGTTAATTAAATATTTTCTTTCAAAACAAAAGTTGTACCAGATTAAAATAATTGATAACCCTAGAGAGTTCGGTCTAGATCAAAGTTGAATTTTTTACGAGACAAATTCACATAGTACTCAACAGCGTCACTTGGTAGAATTTTTATGAGTGAAGAATACTCATAGGAAACTAAAAAAAAAAAGAATTAAATAACCTATAATTTATTGTGTCTTTTATATTAATTTTATTGTGAATTGATGAGAGCTTAGTATAGTTCTGCACAAAAGTGAAATTTTGGTAGTTTTATTCCTTTAAAAATATTAAATGATGTGTTTTAATTTTGATTAATTTTAATATGTGAAATAAATAATTATATTATGAGTAAATTATAATTTAACCCCTAAAAGATAAGATTACAATTATTTTAGTTTAGTTATTTTTTAAAAAATAAATATTTTATTAAAAGATTATATTTGTCTTAATTTAATTTTTTTTGTTACTAAAGTTTTTCGTTGTTAAAATATTATTTTGGTAGATGGAGAGATAAATTTGAGGTAAATATAATTTTTTAATGACTAAATTGAGATGTTTAATCTTTTAGTATTCAAATTAATATAAATATAATTTTTCAAAAATTAAATTAATGATTTGTTCTTATATTATTTAATTTCATTAGTTGAAAAGAAATTGGTGTTCTGTGTTGAACCTGTTATGTTTATAGTAAGAAAAATATTTTACACGTATTTTAAAACAATAATAAAAATTATATTGTTTTTAAAATCAAACTTTTATAAATTTTTAAATAAAAATTAAGAGAAAGGAATATATATATATATATATACAGATCAAAATTTCAATTTAGTCCCTCAAATATGCTTCTTTTCTCAATTTGTTCTCTCACAAATTTTATTCATAATTTAATCCCTCACAAATTTAAACATTTTCAATTTGATCCCTCTCTCTCTATGCAATTGTTGTTGAATAATTTAATATGTGAATGACACGTAGATAAAAGAGGCATCCATTAGGGGATTAAATTGAGAAAAGAAACAAAGGACCAAAATGAAAGTTTAGTTTATACAGGACGGAGAGGTCTCTGTCAAGAATCCCCTTTTATAAGGAGAACCAAACAAAGAGGGGATGATAATGAACAGTAATTCTCACTGCTGTCACTGTCCCTGCATGGCAGGCAATACAGTGAAATTAATACCACCCAATTCTCTCTATTTACAAATATGCCCCTCACCTATGGCCTCTATTTCCTCCAAGCCCCCCTCAGCATCTCAATTCAACTCTCAATTAATTAATAACAATTATTTATTGTGTCATGATCATCATCTTCCCCATTGTGAGGAAAGCTAGGGTTTGGTTCACATTGTTGCTTATATTAAATCAAATATGATCTGTAAGTGATAATGGCAATTGATTTCTTGAATTTAAAATTGCTCAGATGTTAGAAGAAAAGATGAAATGTGGTTAGTAGAATTAATTATTTCTGATGATTATCTGTTCAATCTAAAATACTCTAAAAAACCCAGTAGGTCCAGGTTGGATTATTTGGCATATTACTCTTTCTTAATTATTATTATTATTTAAATAATTGGATCATTAGACTTTTGAAATTTATGATATGTTTTATATTATTGGCTTAAAAAATATCAAGTATGGTACGAATTGATTAAGAAAACTTGAATATTTTTTATTAGTTAATATACATTGAATAAACTGATTATTTAGATTTTAAAAATATTTTTTATTAATTTATTTATCTAAAAAGGGTTTCTTTTAATTTAGTCTCTTAAATATTTCTCATCAATCAAAATAAATAACTAGTCTATAATTTTATGTACAAATAATTAAAAATTAAATTAGGAAATTTTTTTATAAAATAGTATATCATGATATATTTTTATTAAAAATTAATAATAAGAATTGAAAAAATTGATAAATTAAATTTTAAAGACCATTTTTTATTAATTTATTTCTCAAAAAATAACATTTTTTTAATTTAATCTCTTGAGTATTTCTCATCAATCAAAATAAATAAGTAGTCAAGAATTTTGTATACGAATAATTAAGAATTAAATTAGACTTTTAATATTTGTGAATTAAATTAATAGATTAAATTATGGTTTTAGTTCTTACAGTTTTACTCAATCTTTAATTTGATCCCTACATTTTAAAAATTTATAATTGAGTCCTTATAGTTTCATAATTTTTAATTTAATCCCTTTTATTAAAATTTGTCAATATTTTGTTAAATTTTAATAATATGACCAATTATATACCATCTTAATATTGAGAATATACATGATTTAAGGCAAATTTGTCCTAATTATTAACATAAGTTGCATTACCTGTCATATTTATGTGAGTTAATAGCACTTAATTATCTATTTTTTTGTATTGTTGACATAAATCATGTATATTTACAATATTAATATGTAAATGGTTAACCACACTAACAAATTTTAATGAAATATTGACAAAAAGTTTAATAGCAAGGACTAAATTAAAAATATGTGAAACTATAAGGACTAAAAGAATAATTTAATCAAATTAATAATAGTGATTAACAATAAAATCATGAATTTAGACGAATAAAATTTGCTTAAATCTTATTCTAGAATGAGACAGACACACATTAAGTACGTCCCCTACTAAGTTTGGTCATCATATTAAATAAAGACTGGACAAAATCGTACACTCAGAGACCCACAATTCAATTCTACTAACCACCCAACTTTCTTTGGAAAATTTTAAATTTACGGCTCAAACATGATGCAAATCATCGCATTAAAGTTAACAATATTATCATCAAGAGCCTAATTAATTTTAGTTATAATTTAAATAATCCCAATATGAATTTCGATTATTATTTATATTTTTAATGTTTACTTTTAGTCAAATGTATTTCACATATTTTTTTTATCAAGTATATTTTAAAGTACTAAAAATACCCTTTATCTCTATTTCTCTCTCCTCTCCTCTCTCTCTCTCTCTCACATCTCTTTCTCTTCGTCTACTTCTCTCTCTCTCTCTTGTCTCAGTCATTCTCTCCCACTCAATGTATAGTCAAGCATGACAGAATAGAGAGTGAGGCAAAGAGAAGCGAGAGAAGCTAAAATTGAGAGAGGGAGGGCGAGGCAGAGAGATAGAATATATATATAGAGAGAGAGAGAGAGGCGAAGGAAGGATTGAGACGAGAGAGGGAGACGAGAGACAAAAAGCAGAGAGGAAGAAAGAGAGAGAGAGCATAGTAGGAGAGAGAGGTAGAGAGAAGGAGAAGAGAGACAGAGAGCATAGAAAGAGAGTGAGAGAGATATATAGATGAAGGGTATTTTTTGATATTTTTGAGCTTATCTAATAAAAATAAAATATATAGAATATATTTGATAAAAAATAAACGTTAATAGCATAAGTTAAAATCGATGTAAATATTAGAAACATACAATATACTTTTGCCTTCAAAAATTCAAAATATACAATTTATACTAATATTCATTAATTTAAGTGGTTCAACGTTTATTCTAACATTGTGAGAGTTTTATTACTTTGTGGTTTAACCACTTAAGATCGTATATATTTCAAAATTTAATGAGTCTCTGTATAACGGTAATTCAAACCAATATATGTATTTGGTACTAAAAATATGCCTAACTTAAAATTTTTTTTAATTATGAAACCATTTATACAAAAATTAGAAATTTAGTTCATATATATATATATATATAACAAAACCGCTTATTTTAATTGTTTGTGTAAACTTACTTTTTGGTTATGAAAAATGGTTATTGATTATTTTAGTATCTAAATTTTAAAATTATTATATAAAATAATCTTTCCATCTATGAACCTATCAAGGCGTTGAAAGAAAGAACCATTTTGTTCATTAATTTTAAAATTTAAAGACTAAAGTGATTAATTATGTCAATATATTAAGATGTCAATTTGCTCTACATCACTGCCAAATGTGATGTTTCGGTTCTTTGGATGATAAGCATACACTTAAAATAAATCAACATGCTTTTTTATTTCTTTATAATAATGTATATATTTGGAAATTTTCAATAAACATGTTAATAACTGTAATAAATTTACTACTTCTTGGTCAATGTGCTTTAATTACATGTTTACTTACTGATTTAATTAAAAGTACCTCTCGCATTAATGAAAATAGAAAGCATAGTTATACGCTTAAATCACTCAATTAACAATGTAGGTTTAGACGTGTCAATTCCAACTTTTTTTTTTTGGTAAACAATTATCTTGTGTCTGAATATCAAATTACGAGTATCGATTACTTTGAATTCAAGTCAAATTTAATCAAAATAGGCGACAAACTCTCCTGACCAAAATTTAAAGACTTGAATTCGAGACATTAATTAAACTAGAACAACCTCTAACCAGTTGATTTACGTACTTGATGATAAGTTTAACCTTCTTTTAATTCATCAATGTGATAATAACTATGTACAAAGATCTTGATAATTAAATTAATAATTTTGTGAAAATATTTTTTTCTTAGAAAAACTCTTTTGTGATTTTGTTTCTCTGTAAATATTACCATATATTCACAAATTTTCTCTTAGTATACTTTTTCCTTTCCTTTATTCTATTTACATTGTATACTTCTAAACCACTTTTTTTTTCAAACTACTAATATTTAAAAAATTACTATACTCTATAACGTGAGCCTAAGTAAAATCACATATATGTAAAAATTTTTCATCATTAAATTTTTTCATTTACAATATTCAAAATCGAAACATTACATAAGAAAAACAAGTATATAATTATTTAAATCAACTAACGTCAATTCAAAACATATAATTAATTTATTGACTTCATCATGATCAATTTTGATAATATAATTAACATAAAATTAATCTTTAAATTCAAAAAATAGAACTGAATTACAATCCAACTCATCTATCAAACATAAGCTCTTTTTTTTTTGTGATATTATTAACTTTTGGCTCAACTCAACAATATCTTTGGGTACACACAAAGCCAACTTTTTGAGTGAGTAAATGATGCCAACAACTAAAATTGAAAAATGCATGGGGCAAGGGCAAAATTGTCATTTCAGGACCTCCACTATCCACTTATCAAAAGCAAGAGGGGGTGCTCAAATTTGACCATTGCACAAAAGGGAATTTTTATATTTTAATATTTAAAAAATAATAATTAAAAATAAAAGGCACATAAGCAAACAAACACAATGTAGGTTTGGTTGGGATGAGCTGTCAAGCTGCATAAGATGCTTTCATAGTTTTATCTTATACTCTCCTGTGTTGTCCTTTATTTTTCATGATTTTTAAATAGGATAATCCCATGGGAAGTTTAATATTTAAATTCATATGAAATATATTTTTATCATCACATATGTGCATTTTGATGAGATGATATAAAAATGAATCCAACTTTTCATAACAAATTTAATTCCTTTTAAAATGCATTTATTTAATTTAAAAACCATTATAAATTAATATTTATTGTCATCAATAGTTATTTAGTCATTTAGATATATTTTAGAATAAACTAATAAATTAGTTTTTCTAAGATTATTTCTTAAAAAATAAAATTTTTAATTTAATGTCTAAAAGATTACTTTCTTCTCAATATAGTCCTTTAAACATTAATTTCCTGCCAAAATGACCCTTTCTGAAAGTATTGTAGGTTCTTTAATACAAAAAATAGTGTCATTTTGAGATTTTTTTTTCTTTGGTATAAATAAGAGAACATTTTGATAAATATTATGCTTAAGGAATCAAATTAAAATGAGAGTAATAATTTAAAAATTAAATTCTAAAAGTAAGTTTTTTTAAAATGAACATATTAGAAAAGTGATATACAGATATTAAATTACTAAATTATTTTATGTCTTTGTTAACTTATAGTGCAAGTTGTTGCATATATATATATATATATATATATATATATATATATATATATATATTACATGAAGCTAGATATAAGATTTTCCAATTTTCTTGTGTGTCACACCATTTCCGCACTATTGCCCTTTGCCCTCATTCCACTGGCAACCTCAATTATTAATTCTCTCTCTCTCTCTCTCTAATTTTAGAACACAGAAAGAAAGCAGACTATGGCTGAGAATAGCTTCATCTTCAATCTGAATTACTTGTCTTTTTGCTTTTATTTCAGAAAGTGCTCAGTTTCATATATAGTGGATTAAGATTATTTTTACTAACAGAATAAATTATTCCTGTAATGAATTCAAATTTGAATTATTATTAGAAGTTATGGCTATATTTAGTGTTTGATAATACATTGAGTAAGATTCCCTCCAGTGAATTAAGATTATTTTTACTAACAGAAGTTGGGTTTAGCATAAGGGATTAGTCTCTCAAAGTGGTGAACTAAAGTTCGAATTTTCGTTAGAAAGTGTCCATATTTAGTGCTTGACAATTTCTCGAGTAAGATTGCATCTGATAAATTATATAGTGAATTAAGATTATTTTTATCAACAGGAGTTAGGTTTAGTTGAATGAACTAATTTCTCTTAGGTTCAAATTCCTATTGGGAGAGGTGCCCATATGTAATACTTATCCAACAATATATCAAACATGATTGTTTCCGATAAACGATACTTATAAAAAATGAACTGATTGGCTTAAGTACTAGAGTCATCAGTTCTAGTTCTGCCAATCCGATTCCCCCATAGAAAACTAAAAAAAAAAATTAAGGTTTTTTTTGGTTGGCTGAAAAATTTAAAATGAAATTAATCTTGATTAATATATTAATGAATTAAGATTCTAAATTACGATAATCGTACGTGATCGTGAAACAAATATTCAAAAAAAAAAATGTAAGATGATATAACCCTCGCACATCACAATCACACGTTTTATGTGCTGGGGAAACTTATCGTATTAGTTAAGGGAATAGGATTTGTTTGGAAAATGTTATGATTTTTTTTTAAAATTGCTGTATTATTGGTGTTGTAGAAAAGATGATTAGTTAATTACTTTTAAAATTATAATAGTAACAATAGTATGTATGTTAATTTTTTCAATACTAAAAATAAAATAAAAGTTATACTAAGTTATTGTACTATTTTTTTTTCTTTTCAAGTTACGTTTTCATAATTTCATATTAAATCATCAAATAATTTAAGACATTCAACACATGCAACATATAATATAGCCGTTAAATATTTTAAATGACGTTAACAATGATAGCTACTTCGAAAAAATTCTCAGAAAAATTTCAATAGCCCTTACAAATTTTAAAACGTAACGGAAGAAAGAAGTAGTAAAAACAATTCAACCAAAAAAAAATTTGTAATTTTTATTGTCAAAAAACACCAAAAGAAAAAGATACGACAATATTAAAGAATCCCTCAAATCTTTTGATAATATATAAGAAAGAACTTTAAAATCATTTGAGACAAAGACAAAATTGTTTTAGGTATTTTTTTTAAAAAATACTACTAATCACTAACAAGCCTTGACTTAGCAATGCTAGAATTTTTTTCTATGGGTTGCAGAATTCAAATTCAAAATTCATGGAAAGCTAAATTTAAAAAATGACCGCAGTAACAATATAAAATGACATAGAGTATATTACTGAATTAGTACTTAAAAGATTAGAACTTTTCACTTGAGTCCTTAAAAAATCAAAAGTTTCAATTTATTCCCAGAAAGATTTTATCTGTCTTAATTTATTGTTAAATTTCAGATTTTTTTTACTGTGACAAGTCAGAGCGATCAAATTAAGATAGGCATATATTTTGAAGGACTAAATTGAAATATTATAGATTTCGAAGACTAAATTAATAATTTGTGCAAATATAAATTAGGACAGGGGTGGTAATTTAAAATTCAAAATCATACACTACAATCCCAATCCAAAACAATTAAGATTGACTTTAAACTGAAATCGAAAGTGGGAAAACTTGAACTCATAAATGTGTGTGAAGCATTTTTGTTAGCAAAAACAAAGGCCATTTTTTTGGCATCCCTTTTACGAGACCCCACGAGTGGCCTTCTGCTTCCACTTTCTCTCTCTAATTTTCTCTGAGCAAAGAGAAAGTGAAAGAAAGAGAGAGAGAGAGAGAGAGAGAGAGAAAGACAAGAGTCAATCAAAAACCCAAGAACCCCACAGAGCTCAGCTCAGTCTCACTCGGGTCCGAAAATTTTAAAACTTTCTCTCTCTTTCTCAGGAAAAATAGAGAGAAAGGAAGGGAAAATGAGGGCTGAAGGTTCATGATCTGTGATATACTGATATGATATGATCTGATATCTGATATGATCATCTTTGAATTCTTCTGAGGAAAAAAAAAATAAGAAAGAGAAAAATAATAATCCTTTTCCTTCCCCACCCACCATTTTCTCAGCCCCCACCTCCTTCCCCACACCATTTTCTCATGGAACTGTCAGATTTGCAAAACACAAACACCAACAACAAGCAGATTCGACCCAGCAACATCCATCATCATCATCATCATCATCATCATCCTCATCATCATCCGCCTCCTCATCTTCAACACCAGCAAAAACAGCTTCCCTCGACGACGTCGTCTCAGGTCGTGGTCCCGACTTTCGATGCTAGGCCATCCCCTTCATCGTCGTCTTCATCACCATCATCCTCAACCTTCATGGGCTCCATCTCCATCCTCGGGACGACTTCGTCTTCGACGACGTCGTCGAATTCTTCGTCGTCGTCTTCTCTTCCGGCTTCTACTTCATCCACCGAGCCTCCTCCTCCTCAACTCATTGACGCGTCCTTAGCTATCGCTACCAGATCTGAGGCCCACCTGCCGACCCGGGCCGGGTCGGCAGGGGATGCCGCCAAGAAAGGTCAAATTCAGCAGCAATTGTCTATTTCCCCGGCGGCGAACCCGAACCCGCCGAAGAGGTCGACGAAAGATAGGCATACCAAGGTGGATGGGCGTGGCCGGAGAATTCGGATGCCGGCGACGTGTGCAGCTAGGGTTTTTCAATTGACGAGGGAATTGGGGCATAAGTCTGATGGCGAGACGATCGAGTGGCTGCTGCAGCAGGCGGAGCCGGCCATCATTGCAGCCACCGGCACCGGCACGATTCCGGCGAACTACTCGACCCTGAACGTGTCGCTCCGGAGCAGCGGCTCTACGATCTCGGCTCCGCCGTCGAAGTCGGCGCCTCATACTTTTCACGGCGCGTTGGCTCTCGCCGGTCACCATCACCCTTACGAGGAAGCGTTTCAGCACCCTGCTCTGTTAGGGTTTCACCCTCACCACCACCACCATCACCAACAGCAGCAGCAGCAGAATCAGCCGCACCTGATGACTGCGGACCAGATCGCCGAAGCGATGCCAGGGGGCGGCGGAGGTGGCGGGGAGAGTGGAGGCGGCGACACGACCGAGAACTATTTGAGAAAACGCTTCAGAGAAGATCTGTTCAAAGAAGACAACCAATCGCATAACGAAGGCGGAGGAAGCTCCCCGAAGGCGTTCAAGAGCAATTTACAGCAAATTCCGAAGCAACCAGAAGCATCTGGATCTTCAGGCCTTCTTCGTCCGACGAACATCCTCCCCGCCGCCGCCGCCATGTGGGCGGTGGCGCCAGCTCCGACCAGTGGTACCGGCAGCACAATCTGGATGCTGCCAGTGAACGCCGCGGGCGGCGCAGCCGCTGCCGGCGGCTCGGGTCCTTCAACAGAGACTCAAATGTGGCATTTTCCTACTACTCAAAGCTCTGGGAATAACACCTTACAAGCTCCTCTGCATTTCATGCCTCGGTTTAATCTTCCGGGAAGCCTTGAATTTCAGGGCGGTGGTGGTAGAGGAGGTGGTGGTTCTCTGCAGTTAGGTTCAATGATAATGCCTCATCAGCAACCTCCATCTCAGCATCTTGGTCTGGGAATGTCTGAGTCTAATCTGGGTATGTTAGCTGCTCTGAATGCGTACTCCAGAGCTGGTTTGAATATGAACTCTGAGCAAAATCAAAATCACCCATTGGAGCATCATCATCATCATCACCATCATCAACAGCAACAGCAACAACAAGCCACCACTGATAGTGGGGAAGAAGGTCCTAATAGTTCCCAATGACTTGCAGGAGCAACACAACATTTGGTTAGTCTGCTCAATTAATTTTATTCTGTGTATATAATAATTACAGCTGGGTTGGTTAAAATTCCTTTCATTTTTTTGCTTATCTGTAATTTGTGAAGCATGCAGAAGGTAGAAAGTTCATTGGGTTTATTTTTTGCAGATTATTGGCGGTTGAATTTGTGATGATCATGAGTTATTGGTCATATCAGAATTCTGTTCTGGGGTTCCTTAGCTGTACTGTAATGGTGTTTTTTTTTTTTTGGTTCCCCCTCTCTCCTTTCCTTTTCTTTTGCCTTTTTTTCTTGCTCATTTTTCTTCCTTTTCTCTTGAGAGGAAGTTGATTTCCTTGAGCTTGATTTGGAAGAGTTTGTAATGTGATTTGATGTCAGGTTTGATTAATTTGGTCCAAAGGGACTGACAGTTAGCAGGCAGAGTGTTGTATAGGAGGAAATTTGTCTTGGTAATGTTATTTACTAGCTTGCTTTTTTTGTTATTTGTATGACTTCTGTGGAAATCCAACATTTAAAACAGATTTCAAAGCAAATTTCATTAGCTTCCTGTCTTGGTACTCATTGATCATTGTATTATTGTAGTTTTTATTTTGTTATTTCATTCAATATATTTTTAATTTAAATTTTAAGATATAATTAATTGAGAATAATTTTTTTTAAAAAAAATCATCAATCAGATTATTGGAGTGCTAGCAGCCTAGCACACAAACAGGTAAAACAGATGGCCAGGAAGAGAGAGAAAGAGAGTAAAAGAGAAATGGAAAATAAATTAATTAAAAAAGTGAAAAAAGGGGTAAACTAGGAGTTAAAACAAAGGAATCTGAGTAGTGTACTGAAGTTCATTCACTTTTTCTGAGGCTTTGAAGATAATTCCAGCGAGGATGTCAGGAGGATTCTAACTTCCACTAGGACCACCAGTTTTCTCCTTCCTATTCTGTCTAATTAAAATGAAAAAAAAAAAGAATAATACTATTTTATATTTTTTTGAAATATATATACTTATTTCATCAATTTAATCTTCAAAATATGTATTATTAAATCAAGTTAATTTTAGTGTAAGTAATTTTACACAATTTCGAGTTTGAGTGAAGAAAATTAACAATAAAAAATTTTACATTTTTATAGTTTAACTTATCAGTTCAAAGATATTGGTGGGTTAAACCCAAAAATGAGAGATAATCTAACTTTTTTTTTGACAAAAAGTGCATTGACTATATAATAAATTATTAAATTGATTTTTAAAATAGACAAAAGGTAAATATATGCCTTTAAACTTTATCTTAATTTTTATTTATGTCTTTAAATTTTTTTTGTTTAAGTTCAATTTTTTTTGTTTAAGTTCTTTATTTTTCACTTTTTATTATGTATGTCTCAAAATAATCAAAATACCTTCTATTCCCTTACTTATAGAGAGAGGACGGAGAGAGAAGAGGAAAGGATAAAGGGTATTTTCATTATTTTAGAACATATATGATAAAAGATGAAACATAAGAGATATAAATGGAAAAAAAAATTTAGAAACATAAATGAAAATCGAGGTAAAGTTTAAAGACATATGAATACATTTTGCTTTCAAAATATTTCAATTTTTATTTGATTTTTAAAAGATTACATTTGTTTTAATTTAATTTTTTTTTGCCAAATCGTCAAATTTACTATCATTAAATTTCAAATTTTTAGGTTGTTAGAAGACTTTGATAGACAGATAGGTAAATTTGAGACAAATATTTTTTTTTAAATATTACATATAAACTTTTGATATTTAAAAGACTAAATCGAGACAATTATAATATTTTAAAAATTCAACTAAAAATTTACTCTCTAATTATATATATTCTAAGTTCTGTAAAGTCTCATGATAGTATAATTATGTACGTAGACTAGCTATTTTTGCGGCTAAGAATGTTAGTGATGTGGATTATTAGGCAATCTACTTAGATTCTTGGTAATAAAACTGTCGGTAGCTAGGGTTTTGGCAAACATCTATTTGTATTCTTACCATTTTAAATATCAAATTAAAACACAACATATGTTTGTGTTTGCAAGCAAAGTATTTCACACTAATTGCTAATATTTTAGAGTGAAGTGCACATTTGTTACTTAATTAAAGCAAATAAAATTTACAACATGACTGAATTATTTTTGTTTTTGAAAAGTTTGAATGAACTTGATGATATTTATCTTTTTTGGCACAATGTTTTTACTCTACATTAAATAAAACCAAACAGAAAGAAATAGAAAAAGAAAAAAAGAAAAAAGACGAGAGATTTATAGGTCCGTAATTAATTTTTTATATTGATAATTAACTCTAATCCGTTTAATAGCATGACTATATAAAGTGGTCTACAATGTATACGGTTGACTATCATTTGTTTAAATTATAAATATTTTAATATTTATTATTTTTTTCAAAATTATTTGTAAAATTTTCCCACTGTGTTACTAATTGATATTTTTTTAATATGCTTTGACCCAAAAATAAAATTGAATAATTGATTAACATGGCAGTCTATTATATATATATATATATATATATATATATATATATATATATATATATATATATATATATATATTTCGATGATTATGCAAATATATATTTAGCTTGACACTTTCCTGCCTTGACATTCAAACAACAGTGTGAATTAAATTTCGAATATGTTATAATTAATTTCGTTGGAAATATAATTTATAATTGGATAAAAAATTCACAAAAATAGAAAAAATAATAATAAAAATATTAATACATATGCATTGACATGTTAATTTCCAAAAAAAGAAAGGAAGAAACATGAATTGTAACATCAAGACATTAGAGGAAGAAAATTTGAAAATTTAAAGCAATTAGGATAACTTTGTGTAGGCAATGAAAGTGACTTTGGTGTTGACTTGAACAGTCAATTTCAGATCCCTCCTCAATCATTCTTTCTTATAATTTCCCATATATATATATATATATATATATATATATATATATATATATATCTGTGTGTGTACGTATATATATCTATATATGTTTGTATGCAATTTAGTTCCCTAAATATATTTATTCAATTATTTAGTTCTTGAAAATTTAAAGTATGTATGATTTAGTTTGTAAATATTATGAATTGGTTAAATATATATAGTCATTGAATTAATCTTTAAAGATAGATAAATATACAATAAAAACTTTTATAGAATGACTAATTTATTATAATTTTATATAATATTAACTTGTTGAATACTCAAATTTTAAAGATTAAATTAAATGATAAAAATTATATCTTTTTTAAAACTAATTTATAAGTACGTTTGTGTGTGTGTGTGTGTATATATATATTTTGTTTAAGCGTACATATATGATTTATTCTTTTCCAAAAAATTAAATTCATTAGCTTTTTTTAATAAAATATGTTTACATGGTTAGTTTTCTGTTTGATAATTATTTAATTATCATCATATATATACTTATAGAAACGTTGGGCATAACTAAATTATAATTTAGTTATGGGTTTTCGTGTTTTAACTAAAATTGAAAATAGAGATCATACACTCAAAACCATTTTTGGACACAAAAAAAAAAGGGAATATATTTAGGTCATTTTCAAATATTAGGATATGCTATGTATTATGCTAAGATGCTAAATTATGCCAAGTAAATCCACCATAGGATGCTATATGTATATATATCTATATTAGTTTAATATGATACTTTAACAAGACAAAACAAAACTTTCACACATAGTGCGAGAAATTAAAAAATTTTATTCAAAAGAAAATGCTAACCGTATTCACAGTACGTACAGTTACTTCAGACCTTCTTCATTATGTCTTTCCAAAACCCTAATTCTGGCTATGAAACGTTAAAAAAAAACTGTATTATTATATGTCAGTCACTACTAAATGCTGATACCAGAATTATTATAAATGACATGCTTGAATTTCTAACAAAACAATTTTTTTTTTGACTCGATAATGATAATAACTGATATGTTTGAATTTCACTACAGAGAATTTAATCTCCTGAACTTATTAATATATATTATATTAAAATTTATATATATTTAAGATGGTTACTTTGTTATATCTCTAATAAAATGAGAAATATTCCTCATCTAATTAAACAAAAGATTAATTTTTTACTAACTTATTGAATGTAAAGAGTATAGTCTTTGAGTTTTGTTTCCTTGTAATTTGTGCCAATGACAATTCTCTGTTGTGAAATCGGAGTCGTCCATGGAGGCTTCATCAGGCCACCTGTAATGTGACACATGGCGCCTGCTCACAGTACCTACACGTTCCTCTCATGAAACGCCATGTGTCGCATTGCAAGTGGCCTGATGAAGCCTCCATGGACGACTCTAGTTCTACAACAGAGAATTGTCATTGGCACAAATTGCAAGGAAACGTAACTCAGTATTTTTCTAAATTAGTATATCTAAAAATCAAACTATTGTCGTTTTTATATGTAAGCTGTCGCTATCACTGCAGCCAATCAGGTTAAATTTTCTTTGTTTGTTTGAACTTTTTTTTTCCCATAAACTCACAATACCTAGTTCCATAATACTTAAGCTACAAGTTTGATAAGTTGTTTAAATATTGCTTTGGAAAAATTATAAGTACCCTAATATCGTGTGAAAGAGTATATTTTTTAAGATGGAAGCTACAAGTTTGATAAGTTGTTTAAATATTGCTTTGGAAAAATTATAAGTACCCTAATATCGTGTGAAAGAGTATATTTTTTAAGATGGTTGAACCTACTTGAAGACACCCTAATTAAAAAAAAAAAAGCCAATGAAACATCTTAACATAAGATACAACAACCCATAAATAGGAGCGAACAATATTATCAGGACTAAAAATTTCAAATTACACGAAACTTTATTATAATATTTTATTTTATTATGTTTAAGGAGACTGTACTTGATTACAAGAGAGGTAAATCTGACTCATATTCATATATAGTATTGAATATTGATGCATGAATTGAGGGTGATGAGAATAAATAAATGAAGGGTGGGGATGAAAGAGGATGGACGGTTGAGATGGTGGTCACGGATGAATAGTGTGTGAGTGCAGGAGGGTATTATTGACTTTGAGGGACCACCTTCACTTCACTGAATAAATACGAAAATAAAGTACCACGCGCTTCACGTGCTCCAATCATAAGCCTCCTAAGTGCGCATTTGGTGTGGGACAGCACAAAACAGTAAAGCGCGTGGACTTACACTTACGGGACAATGATTCTCTCTCTCTCTCTCTCTCTCTCTCTCTCTCTCTCTCACTCATGCCGCCCCATGAAAATAAATAAGTTTTTTTATTGGCTAGACTTATATATAATTTTGGCAAAATTATCATTTTAGTCTCTTAACTTTGACCTTTATTTCATGTTGGTCCCTTAACTTGACTAAATTTCATATGGGTTCATCAAGTTTCAAAAAGGTTTCATTTTGATCATTTTTACTGGCATCATTAACTTGATGAATGAAATTTGCTTATGTGACTACCAGCTCAATGAATATCAGAAACAAATCGTCTGGTTTTGAAAACTAAGCAAGGTACTTGGCCTATTTAGGCCGTTAATTTTTACAATCAATAGTTTAAATTTCAAGATACTGTTTAAAAAAAAATTTGAAATTTGAACCGTTGATTGTAAAAATCAGTGGCTCAGATAGGCCAAGCAGAGGATCAATAAATATCTAAGGGGGCATTAATTTGCACTTAATGTGAGTCTAAATCAAATTTATTCAAATTTCATATCATTAAGTGAGTTTATTTGTTTTTTTAAGATCTAAATGGATCTAAATAAATGAGATATTAGGACGAGTTTGAAAACTATTCAATCTAATTTTGAGTTTTTCATTATTTTATATAAATATTAAAAAGAGCTTTTGAAAACATTCAAACATGTGAATGTTGAATGCAGGAGATTTAAAAAAATAAAAATAAAAACATCTTGAAATTTGAACTATTGATTGTAAAAATCAATAACTTAGATGGTTTCACATTATTTTATATAAATATTAAAAAGAGCTTTTAAAAACATTCGAACATGTGAATGTTGAATGTAGGAGAATGTTTCAATCAAGTAAACCAAATTTATTACTATTATATAAGGGTGAACTTTTATGTATAATAGAACAAAAGTATTATTATTTGTATAAAATCAATTTAAATTATAAAAAAATAAAACATTAACAAAAATTTTTATAATACCATATAATATTAAACATAAAAATTAATAACAAATGTTTAGTTACTAATTTATTTAAAATTTATTTGAATATAACTTTCTTTTCAATAAGTTGTAAGTATTTTGATGTTGAAAAAATAAATAATCTTAATTATTCAATATTGAGATTTAAAAATAATATTTTAATAATCATATGTATATTTAGATTCAAATATCTTAATCTCAAAAAAAATAAATAACCCCTAAATCTCTACCTTAAAAGGGCAAAATAAAAATTGCATTCAAATGCACATCTTCTCACACAAAAACATACATATTCTTCATCATCTTTTCACTTTCAATTCCTCCTTAAGGATTTTTTTTTTTTGACAAATTACAAGAGTGCTTTAAAAATAAGATTAAAAGGAATCAAATTCTTTTATTCGAAATGGGGTGTATATGTGAAATGATTGAAAACAAAGATCAAATATAAGGTTATGGTATTTGGACTGAAAAAGCAAGTATAATACATCTTAAATTTTAATATTGGTTCTTTTAAAAAATCTTGTATACAAATTCTATTAAATTAGAGAAGTTAAGATGTATTATCATTAATTTAAAAATAATTTCGAGGCAAAAATTAGATTAACGCGGAGTAAATAAATTTATTTGAACTCAAGATCATAGTTATGTCTATATCCCAAGTTCAATAATATTTATTATATGACATATTATGCCTTCATTACTTTTTTTGAAAAAAAATATTTCATTTTCTTCAAAATTACATTATTCTTAGCTATTGATTTTAATTAACATGTCATATTTTTCTTAATAATAATATTATAATAAAATATAATAGTTCAACATATGATAATATGTTTTAGACAAGTATACCTCATATCCTTAATGTTTACATTGATTTCCGGTCAAATGTCTCACATGTTTAATTTTTTACTAGATATACTTTAAAATGCTAAAAAAACCCTTCATTCCTCTCTCTCTCTCTCTCTCTCTCACAGAGTAACGACGAAGCAAGAATGATGACAAAGAAACAAAAAGGCAAAAGTAGAGAATGGCGATAGAGTACAGAGAATCGACATGAAGAGTCTCCAATGACTCAAACAAGTACAACGACATCATTGTGACTTCTGTCGATATGATTTTTAGATTTTGAAAGGATATTCAGACATCGTCAAAAAATTCAACAGACACCAGCAACTATCAAGATGACATCAACGACGAGAGTTTTATGCCCGATCACCGATCAGAGACATATTTGACAAAAAAATAAGTATTAAAAACATAAGTAAAAATCGATATAAATATTAAAAATTTAAAATATATTTCACCTATATTTTAAAATTGCTTAAGGCAAGTTGTCACTACTCATTCATTCAAATGCACAGGACTTTGCTCTCCATTGCCTGCTTTTTTAATAAAAGAAAATTTTCACATCTCTCTGAAAGAGGAAAGGGAGAATTTAACATATAATCAACTTTCTCCATGTCATCTTAATCCCAAAATATCAAGTGGAGTGAACAATTGAAGCAGCTATGAAATAAACTACTTCCCCATTCCCTGCTTAATTGGAGCTGAAAATATACAAATTGTGATTGCCTTCTTTTACTAAACAAGTCGAGAGGAAAAACTGGAGGTTGCCTTTTGATTGCAAATGGCATAAAGAGAGAGGATTTCTACACTGCAGTTCAAAAATTGGTGCAGAACTACCTTGATTTAACTGAGATGCACTATATATAATCAAATCAGTGTACACAAAGTTACATTGACCCTTGTTTTCTGTATGGAGAGTATAGAGGTATACAAAGCAGCAGCAGCATCATCATCTGAAGGCATAATCATCAAGACGCCAGAAGAACAACAGGAGAATCTGATTCTTCCACCTCCAACCGTACCAAAAAAAGAACGGCTGGGAAATTGCTCCGTGAAAATACACAACCACCATAGCCAAAGTCCCTCCCTGGAGACGACTTTGGGAGAATTTTGACATATGACGTAAATAATATATCACGATGATCTCACAGAGGAACTTTGCCGTCTGAGAGGAATGGCACTGCCGTCTATAACGTCCTCATCATCTGGATGCTTGGGAAGTCTGACAGGTAAAGATGAATGCGAACCTGGGCAAGACGGCATTGCATAAATTAGTAAAAATTTCAAAATCTTTGATGAGAGAGTACATGTGAAAATGAGAGTGAGAGACTTGTACTACTTTGTTGAGCTTAAAGATAAAGGTCGAAGATCAATGAAGCATACCATCAGCCATATCCTTAGTTTTGTGGAGAAGGAAAGTTCCTGAAAGGATTGTCACAAACCCACAGATCTCTGTGATAACCTGTGTTGGACTTTGCCTATCCCAGTCCTGATATCAAATTCAAAAGTTAATCAAGGATCAACCTTCTAATATAGAAAACAGAGGACAGACAATGGCTGGGCAGATATCAATAGAACTAATACATGCACAAACAAATTCAGATAAAAATCAGAAATGACTAATTTCATAAAAAAGTTGTCATTTAAAAGATTAAAGAAACCATTCATGGGTCTTTATTCC
This sequence comes from Biancaea sappan, assembly GCA_037074585.1. Taxonomy (NCBI): domain Eukaryota; kingdom Viridiplantae; phylum Streptophyta; class Magnoliopsida; order Fabales; family Fabaceae; genus Biancaea; species Biancaea sappan. Next base: position 58,490,178 of record CM073493.1, read on the forward strand.
AAGGAGCGTTCCATCATAGCATTAAAGCGGTAGAGCCACTGTGCCAAAATGGTTAAGAAATCAATCCTTGCTGCGCCCTCCCAGATTTTCTTAATAAAAATTGAAGTTTCAGCACACGATTTATGATTTGTCAGGGCTTCGCCATAATTCAGGCTCGTCAAGAACCAATTCAACTGAAAAGCTTAAGCTGTTAAGTAGTTTTATACTTATTTCTAAAATGTCCCCTCACGAAAAAGCCCTCTGGGCTTTAAATGTCAATAAAGCACAGGCCCATTATACCTTGTGCTCAAACTTGATTTAAATATAGAGGATGGGGGCTTAGAGGCAGTAACACCATGTTAAGGACCAATTTTATTCAAAAGTTTAAGTTTTGAGGTCAAAGCCTATGAATAGTTTTATTATAATCACTCACACATTATATTTTTAAATGTTGGCATCTTAGTGTAGTTTTAAAAATGACCTTGCTGTAAAACAACAAGGCGATAGTTTCTTTTTTTGAAAGAAAAAGAAGTATTATTAAGGAGAAGAGAAAGAGACAAAGGGAGAAGGATTACAATAAGTGGAGGACAAGAGATCCTCCTAAGAAAGATCTAAAAAACAAATTATAAGCTAAAAAACGAAAAAACACCCCACAAGGCTCCTAACAAAATATTAGTACAATAACGCCCTCCAAGCCCTATAAACATCAGAAAGAGGCACCCACTTGAACAACCCATCGGCCGAAACCAACAAGGAAGCCACATAACGAATATGATCCCATAACAACTGAGGAGGCAGACACCGGTCATTAAAGATTTGGCATTTCTTTCCTTCCAAATGCACCACACAGCTGTGAACAGAGCTGTTTTTCAAAGAATTTTGTTCTCCTTCCTATGTCCAAAATCAGTAAATTTGGTCGCAAGGCGATAGTAAATAAAGACAATGAGCTATTAAAGGAGAAAGGTAAAGATTTAAGGTTATTTGAATGCCTTTACATGTTGCTTCCAACAGCTTTACTCACTCCTAGAAAGTTGGAGCCATTCTAGCCTACTTTTAATTATGTCTGTTAGATTTTCCTTTCTTTGTTAGACTCAAATTGTGAAATTCCTATTCTTTTAATGTGCTGAAGGGATTTGAAGCACTATTTGTTTTGGTGTTCTCTTAAGAACTTTTATCCTAGTTGATGAGGAAGATCTAACAACCTTGGAGAGAGAATAAAATTTGGCATATTATCGCAGGATCAAGGTTGATGAGGTCAAGGAAGCTCTTAGAAAAATGGATAATGGTAAAGCTATTGGTCCCGATGGTATTCCTATTGAAGTTTGGAAGTGTTTGGGAGAGGAGGGTAATATCTGGCTAACTAAGCTCTTTAATGAAATTTTAAGGTCTAAGAAAATGCCTGAGGAATGGAGAAGAAACACTTTAGTGCCTATTTACAAAAACAAAGGAGACATTCAGAATTGCGCAAACTATCGTGGGATTAAGCTTATGAGTCACACTCTAAAATTATGGGAAAGAGTGATTGAACGTAGGTTAAGAATCGAGACGAGTATTTCTGAAAATCAATTTGGATTCATGCCAGGACGGTCTACAATGGAAGCTATATATCTTCTAAGGGGGTTGATGAAAAGGTATCGGAGTAAACAAAGAGACCTTCATATAGCATTTATTGACTTGGAAAAAGCCTATGATCGAGTACCAAGAGAGGTGCTGTGGAAAGCCTTGGAACAGAAAGGTGTACGAGTTGCGTATATTAGAGCCATAAAAGATATGGACGAGGGGGCTACGACTAGTGTGAGAATGTCTGGAGGGGAGACTAGAGACTTTCCTATTAAAATTGGCATACATCAGGGATCATCCTTAAGCCCTTATTTGTTTGACTTGGTTTTAGATGTTCTGACGAAACACATCCAAGAAGAAATCCCTAAGTGCATGCTTTTTGCAGATGACATTGTTCTCATAGAAGAGATTAATTCTAAACTTGAGTTATGGAGAGCTACTTTGGAATCGAAGGGTTTTCGTCTGAGCAGAAGTAAGACCGAATATATGCATTGTAAGTTTAACAAGCGACAAGCTAGGAACGAGCTGGAGGTTAAACTTGGTGATCAGGTCGTATCACAAGTGTCAACGTTTAGGTATTTGGGATCAATTATACAAGATGATAGCGAAGTTATTAGAGATGTGGAACATAGGATACAAGCTGGGTGGTTGAAGTGGAGAATGGCATCAGAGGTTGTTTGTGATCGGAAAGTACCTGATAAACTCAAAGGAAAGTTTTATCGTACTGCTATAAGACCAACGGTTTTATATGGGAGTGAATGTTGGGCAATGAAAGGACAACAAGAACATAAAATTGGAATGGCGGAGATGAGGATGTTGCGTTAGATGTGTGGTCATACAAGAAGAGATAGGATCCGTAATGATCATATACGAGGTAGAGTTGGAGTGGCACCTATTGAGGAAAAAATGGTTGAAAACCGTTTAAGATGGTTTGGGCATGTGCAAAGAAGACCGTTGGAAGCGCCAGTTAGGAGAGTTGAGCAGATGGTTTGGAGCCCTATGAAAAAAGGTCGAGGAAGACAAAAAAGGACACTTAGAGAAATTATGGAACGGGATCTTTTAGTAAATGAGATATCTAAAGAGTTGGTCATTGATAGAGCTCAATGGCGTCGTGCGATCCATGTAGCCGACCCCACTTAGTGGGATAAGGCTATGTTGTTGTTGTTGTTGTTGTTGTTGGTGTCCAGAATAAAAAGCTTAATCTGTTAGGGCTTGGTAGACGGCTGAGTATTGGAATATATGTTATAGCACATCCCTCATGTGAAAGCATTTTGCAATGAAAGAGTCAACAAATCATAGGCATACCATATCTTGTGCTAAACCAAGTTTTAATTAGGACGGAGGTGGCAGGGATTCAACTTTTGACTGCATGGTCATAAAAGCTCTGATAATAAGTCAAAAATGGCAGGGATTCAACTTTTGACTGCATGGTCATAAAAGCTCTGATAATAAGTCAAAAATCAATTTATCTGGAAAGCTTAAGCTGTTAGAAAACCTAATCATATTTTTATTTTATTTTTATTTTTAACCAGTGGTGCTACCTCTATTACTTGTTTATCTAGTTCCCTTTATTTTTGTTTTTTTTTGTTTTTGGTTCTGGGGGCAGGGGGAGGGGGAGGGGGAGAGGTGATGAACCCTATCAAGTGATGGCAGCTAAAAAGGGAGAAACAATAGTCTTTCAAGAAAAACTGTTGGAGAAAGGAGCCTAGGAGTCACAAGAAAGTGTTAATATTATGTGGGATGAAATGGCCAAGAAGGTTAGGAAAGTTGCTAAAGTACTCTTAGAAGAATCAAAAAGTTGGGGACAAAAAGATAAGGAATCTTGGTGGTGGAATGAGAGCGTTCAAGAGAAGGTAAAAAATAAAAGAGAATGTTTTAAAGCTATACATCTGTGCAATAATGCAAAAAATTGGGAAAGATATCGGAAAGCTAATAAGGAGAATAAAAAAAAGTAAGTGAAGCTCAATCTAAAGTGTTTGAAGAGTTTTACAAGAACTTAGGAATGAAAAATGAAAAACGAAAGATTTACAAAATTGCGTAGAATAGAGAAAGGAAATCGAGAGATTTGGATCAAGTAAGATATGTTAAGGATGAAGAAAAAAAAATTTTAGTTACAGATAGAGATATTAAAAACATATGGGAGGGTTACTTTCACAAGCTTTTTAATGACGGAGCAAGATCAACTAGTGATATGGATTATTTAACAACCCAAGAGGGCGAACAAAATTTGACTTATTATTGCAGGATTAGAGTTGGCGAGGTCAATGAAGCTCTTAAAAGAATGGACAATGGTAAAGTATTGCTATCTAAGTGTGAAAGTGTTTAGGGGAGAAGGATACTATCTAGCTAACTAAACTATTTAATGAAATTTTAAGGTCAAGAAAATGCTTAAGAAATGGAGAAGAAGCACTTTAGTGCCAATATAAAAAAATAAAGGGGATATCTAAAACTGGACAAACTACCAAGGAATTAAACTTATGAGTCACACTATGAAATTATGGGAAAGAGTGATCGAAGTAGGTTAAAAATTGAGACAGGTTTCTGAGAATCAATTTAGATTTTTGTCAAGGCGGTCTACTATGAAAGCTATTTATCTAATTAGAGGGTTGATGGAAAAGTATCGGAATAAATAAAAAGACTTGCATATAGCTTTTATTGATCTGAAAAAAGCTTATAACCGAATACCAAAAGAAATGCTGTGGAAAGCCATAGAAAAAAAAAGGTTTCCGTGTTGCATACATTAGAGCTATAAAAGATATGTATCAGGGGGCAACAATTAATGTGAGAACGTCTAGAGGAAAGATAAGAGACTTTCCTATTAAGATTGGCCTGCATCAGGAATCATCTTTGAGCTCTTATTTGTTTGATCTGATTTTAGACGTTCTAACGAAACACATTCAAGAAGAAATCCCCAAATGCATACTTTTTGCAGATGATATAGTCCTCATAGCAGAGTTAAGAGAAAAAATTAACTCTAAACTCGAGTTATGGAGATGTACTTTGGAATGCCCAAACTATTGGTTTCTTATAATGCCCATGATTGGTTATTAATATCTCTAACATGTTAAGGACTACTCCAACCCAAAAGTTTTAAGCATTAAAATGGAGGTTAGTGGTTGATTAACATCCGTAACACATCCCTTCACAAGACAGTATTTGGAGCTTTGTTAGAGATTATAATAAAACTGTTTGAGGATAGCTAAACTTTTTGAGTGGAAGTGGTTATTGATATGGTATTAGAGCACCTATGATTAAGTGTTCAAAAGTTCAATCCTCATGACCCCCATTCTTTTAACTAAATTAATAAAATTAAGTTTCAACACAAGATAAAATGGGCTTGTGCTTTTTCCACACTTTAAGCCTAAAAGGCTTTTGTATGAGGGGGCATGTAAGCAATTATAATAAAACTATTCATGGCCCTTCACTTAACAGCTTTAGCTTTTGAGTCAAATGGCCCCTTGACAGTATAAAGAAGATACATATGGTTAACTATAGCCATAGGCTTCTACTGTTCAACAAATAAATTATGAAAGAGGCAGTCAATCCAGATAATTTGAACACAATAAACGGAACCTTAAAATGAGCAACAAAGTTGTGTCCAACAATATCAGTTAGCAAAGAGAACATACCTTAAACATGATTATACTAGCCACGATGGTTAACGATGTGAACATAACATAATATATGGGAGATACCACTGCTGTATTAAACGTATCCAGAGCCTAAATTGTAGAAATAAAAATATATATTATCACATGAAAAATAAAACTGAAACAACAAGTCATCAAAGTATTATAAAATTAAAGAGGTGACTATACATAAGAGTAATTGCTTTATATTAACAGTATAGTATCAGCACTGATAGGAACCAGAATTTAATCCAAAGGAAGAACTAAGTTTTATTACCAAAGATGGATAAAATACAGAACAGAAAATGGAAATTACTCGGAAAAAATAAAGACAACCAGAGACCAAGGCCTCCTATCAGAGCTAATGCTCCTCCAGAGCAACAAGGCTCCTCCCGCTATGCAAAACAAAAGATTCTCCACGTCTGACCCTTTCTCCTTCTTCCCTCCCTATTTAACTAACTCTGAACCTATAAAATTCCCTCTATATCCCCTCTAACAGAATACCCACTATCCAATACCTGTCAAGCACCACCACCAGAAACATCATCGACCAGGCAACTATTTATTTAACTCTTGCTTAATCCAAGATAACCAAATTTAAAGCTATAGAGAATATGAATTCGTTCTCCTATGACAAACCAGATATTCAATCCTGTGGGCCATAATGTTATCTGTAATAGTTACCAAGATCTTCCTTTATATACATTCTTTTTTCCTTTTTGGGTAACAAGGAAGGTTTGAGGACCCATTAGGGGGAAGGGTTCATGGGACCCACTACCAGGAGGATGTGAGGAGGACAGAAAACTTGTGTCTTCACGTTCATATCAACCTTAAAACTTGACTGGCTAAGGCTATAAACATTTGAGCCACAACTCAGTCTTATATACATCTGAATTATTAAAGCATTCATCATACTTGCTTCACCAGATCTTCTCCCTATTCATTACAGATCTGCAAGTTGTCTAAATCTCAGTTTTAGTCTGCTACTAACTCTTTCTAGAGAAATTGTGAGTACTTTAAGATAGTTGATAGCTGTCCTCCGTCAGGAGAAATAATGTAAAACATGGAGATTTCAAGTTTCAATTCTCTATTGCAGACTTTCCACCACAAGACTGCAAAAATATCCATTGCTCTTTCCCTTCCATTTTCCCCCTAAGTTTTCAAAAAAAAAAAAAAAACTGCAGTGGTTCTATACTCACTTTATGATCCAGAATTTATATTCTTTTTCTTATTAGAAGAAAATATACATTAAATTCTCACACGTACAAACCCATTCTTTCTATGAATTGAGCCAAAAGTAATCAGCCTGCATGTATGTGGCCTCCCTTCAAAATGTAGGACAATCTTAAGTTTCCACATAACACAACATTCTTTATGCCACATAGGCAAGACTTAGGAAAATAGCTTAAAGGGTTTGCCATAAGCATCCAAATAAATAAATAAATAAAGAGCATTTTTAGGCCAGTGACAAACAACCAGGTCAAGCTTTTCTTGTGTTCTTAAAACTTCTTATTTCCTCATTTTATTGTCAATGTTTAAGTGTGTCGTTCCTTTTATTTGCTCTTCCTCCTTCCCCTCCCCCAAATATTTTATACAGTTTTTCATTATACATTGATAGGACAAATCAGTTCTTTTACGAGATTAGGTCAAAGAAAGAAAGAGGAAAGAAGGAAAAAAAAAATCATCCAATCACAGAAGTTCACATAAAGACCAAAGATCATGATAGTAGCATGATTAAAGGTTTTCGAAACATATCACATACAAGTCATATAAGATAATACTTCAAACAGCAAAAAAAAAAAAATGGAAATTATCTTCTTATTAACAAAAGCAAGAAAAGGATGTACATCATTGAAACAAAAGGCATAAACACAAATAATTGCATGATAACTTATACATCCACATCATTTAATGAATAGTCAAACAAGCCATTTCAAAGTAAAAGACGGTACATGACTATTGGAATTCAGGGAACTAACCAAAAAATCAAGAACAGAATAAAATTACCTTATTTAAATAATTCATTTGGGTAAGAATACAAACAATTACAACTAGAGTGAATGCCCAAGTTTGGGGATAAAGAAGTTGATTCATCCCCGACAGAGTTAGCTTCAAGGCAATTCCAAGTGCCTTAACACTCATAACCTGTCAAAGGACAAAAACACTCAGACATAATAAAACAAGGGAAGGCCATAAACAACTAAAAGGTTACCAACAACCAGATAATGAGACATACCGACAGAGAACCTATGAGGGAACAAACGCCAATATAGACCATTATGTGTGTCTGGCCATAGAGTGGAACAAAGTAGATGATGAGAATGAAGACAGCTATAAGAACCAAAGCTGCATATAACATAAATGCTGCCAAAAGAAAAATTACAGTCTCTAGGTCAGCAAGGAAAATCCGGTATGATATTTTGCTAAAGATTTAATATCTCAGCAAGAAACTTGACTACCTGGATCCATAGCAAGATCCCATACTTCTGTCACCGATTCAATTTCACGCTCTTGGGGTGCGTGTAGAACAATTGTTGTAGAACCAACAACACACAAAATGCAGCCAAGAATTCCAAACAAATGTAGCTTCTCCTGTAAAATAACATGCGCAAGTGCAGCACTGCAAGGCAACATGAGGAATCAGCATCTACCACCAAAAAAACAAGAATAAATATGAAGTTCATTTTTTATCATGCCTTATAATGATGCTCAGAGCACCAAGCGGGGTGACCAGTATAGCTGGAGCAAACGCATAAGCTGCAAAATTGGCAATCTCTCCAACGATCACTGTTTAAATTGCAAATTCTGTTAGAATAATTATCACTTCTCTTGCTAAAATTAACCTAGAATTCAATGTATTAACTCAGTTTTGGAAACTTGGCAGTGCTGACTTCTAAGAGCAGGTGGTAGTAACCCCTCACTGTGTAATGGGCACTTAAGCACTCGGCAGCCAGAGAAAAGAGTGGCTGGGGCATGCCTAAGCGCCCAATACAGTGCTTAGGAGCCCAGACCATGCTGTTTGGCAGTTAATTTCATCTCTTTTTTTAGCTTTTCTTGTAATACCAGACTTATTAATATATTTTATATAATGTAATACCAGACTTATTCAAGGTTGTTAACACTTGCTTCAAGAAGCGAGAGGAGCATTTAATCATATACAAGAGTAGAACTTCAAGATCACATATTGACTTTTTTTTGGTAAGGAATCCAAATAGAAAAATCTGTAAAAATTGTAAAGTTATTCCTAGGGAACCCGTGGCAACTCAACATAGGGTTTTGGTCCTTGACGTGATTATTAAGGGTCGGAAACAAAAGCATCGACAGGTGATGAACCCTAGGACCAAGTGGTGGCAGCTAAAGGGGGAGAATCAACAGACTTTCAAGAAAAGACTGTTGGAGGAAGGGTCTTGGGAGTTTCGAGAAAATGCTAACATCATGTGGAAGGAGATAGCTGACAGGGTTAGAAAAATAACTAAAGCACTTTTAGGAGAATCTAAAGGTTTTGGACAAAGAGATAAGGAATCTTAGTGGTGGAATGAGACCGTTCAAGAGAAGATCAAATTTAAAAGAGATTGCTTTAAAGCTATCCATCAGTGTAATAACTCGGAAAATTGGGAAAGGTGTTGGAAAGCTAATAAGTAGGCTAAAAAAGCAGTAAGTGAAGCACGATCTAAAGTGTTTGAAGAGTTTTACAAGGACTTAGGAACGAAAAAAAGAGAACAAAAGATTTACAAGATTGCAAAGACTAGAGAGAGGAAATCTAGAGATTTGGATCAAGTAAGATGTATTAAGGATGAAGAAGGAAAAGTTTTGGTTACAGATGGAGATATTAAAAACAGATAGCAAGGTTACTTTCACAAGTTCTTTAATGATGGAGCAGGGTCGACCTGTGATATAAAAGATTTAACAACCTTGAAGAGAGAACAAAATTGGCATATTATCGCAAGATTAAGGTTGATGAGGTCAAGGAAGCTCTTAGAAGAATGAATAATGGTAAAGCCGTTGGTCTTGGTGGTATTCCTATTGAAGTTTGGAAGTGTTTAAGGGAGGAGGATACTATCTGGCTAACTAAGCTCTTTAATGAGATTTTAAGGTCCAAGAAAATGTCGGAGGAATGAAGAAGAAGCACTTTAGTGCCTATATACAAAACAAAGGAGACATTCAGAACTGCGCAAACTACTGAGGGATTAAGCTTATGAGTTACACTTTAAAATTATGGAAAAGAGTGATTGAACATAGGTTAAGAATGGAGACGAGTATTTCAGAAAATCAATTTGGATTCATGCCAGGACGATCTACTATGAAAGTTATTTATCTTCTAAGAGGGTTGATGGAAAGGTTTCGGAGCAAACAAAAAGACTTGCATTAGCATTTATTGATTTGGAAAAAGCTTATGATTGAATACCAAGAGAGGTGCTCTGGAAAGCCTTGGAACAGAAAGGTGTACGGATTGCGTATATTAGAGCTATATAAGATATGTATGAGGGGGCTACAACTAGTGTGAGAATGATAGGTATTTGGTAGTGAGGTGAAGGGTGTAGTGCGTGACTTAGTTTGTTAGTTTGTTAAGGGGTATAAAGGGTATTTCTAAGGTTCAGGATTTGTTATAAAAGGAGGGTAGTGGGAGAGTGAGGGGGCATGCTAAATATTAGTCTGTTGTGTATGTTGGGCAGTAGGTTTCTCTAAGGAATTTACTGAGAAGCAGTAGCTCTAGGAAGGTCCTGTGACTCTAGGAGATTAGACTCTGGACAGGTTGTTCAACCTGGTGTTTCTCATTCCTTTTTTTTTTTGTGTATTTCATATTGCTGAATTTCTTGTTGCTGTAAGAGCTTTTTCTCTTGTTCTACGATATTTTCTGCATTAGTAATATAACCAGTATCTGGTTCCTATCAATTGGTCCGACCTGCCAGATAGTAGAGCCACCGATATCACTAGAATGTCAGACCAACAATGGGAAGAAACATTAGAAGAGTTGAAGCGAATCATTAATAGAGAGTTTGACCGATATCAAGAAAGGACACAGGCGACATCTCTGCGATTGAAGGAAAATTTCAAACGGAGAAGAGATTTATGAATGAAAGTCCATTTGCTGGAAAGAAAGAACTCAGAGAGGCAAAGCTGCGAGGAGGAGGAGATGATGTTTCGTCTCAGGCGAGAGAAAATCAGAGCTCGACATCGGCAGTGAAGAGGAAGAGGAAGAAGAGAATCTCGGCAGGCAAAAGAAAATGCAGGAACAAGCACCTGACACCGCGAAGCACAAAACGTCAGAAAGTGAAGCTCTCTGATAGAAGGAGAAGGAACAAAGGTCATTGGTTGCTCAACAGGCGGATCCAACGCTACGGGCAGGGTGGAATTAAATCTGAGAAGTGTAACCTTGGGTCGAGTCGGGTTATAAAGGTATGTTTGGGCTCGGGTATCCATTCAGGAAACATAGGGCTGGCCCATTCACGAAGCAACAAGACCGGTGGGCTGGCAATGCGAAATCCTTTGCACGAAGACGCAGATGGATTCTTGACCAAGGGGCAGACGACGCCGACGGTGGTGCAGGGGTCACGGGCGAAGCTATCTGAAGGAGAACGATGTGCTGATTCATTCGCAAAAGGGTGCATGCAGCGCATCGTCTCAGGGAAGCCTTCTTGGAGGGGCGACGACGCTGGCCATAGCGCAGTTATCACTGGCAAGTAGCACCGGTAGACTGCCACCGGCGATAAAGACTCAGAGGATTACAGCGAAAAGGTTCCGAGGAGGATCATCGAAGAAACTGGAGCTTGGATCTTCTGCGTCTCATCCATCTTCTACAAATTCATTCTCACTGCATCTGATGCTCTTGGGTTGTTTTAGGCCATATTTGACAGAAGCCAAGGAATTAGGCACGTGTATTGAAAAAAAAAAAAAAAGAGCTCAGTTTACTCCAGCCTTGAGGACAAGGCTGTTTTTAAAGAGTGGGTAATGATAGGTATCTGGTAGTGAGGTGAAGGGTGTAGTGCGTGACTTAGTTTCTTAGTTTGTTAAGGGGTATAAAGGGTATTTCTAAGGTTCAGGATTTGTTATAAAAGGAGGGTAGTGGGAGAGTGAGGAGGCATGCTAAATATTAGTCTGTTGTGTATGTTGGGTAGTAAGTTTCTCTAAGGAATTTACTGAGGAGCAGTAGCTCTGAGAGGGTCCTGTGACTCTAGGAGATTAGACTCTGGACAAGTTATTCAACCTGGTGTTTCTCATTCCTTTCTTTCTGTGTATTTCATATTGCTGAATTTCTTGTTGCTGTAAGAGCTTTTGCTCTTGTTCTACGATATTTTCTTCATTAGTAATATAACCAGTATCTGGTTCCTATCAGAGAACGTCTGAAGGGGAGATTAGAAACTTCCCTATTAAGATTGGCCTACATCAAGGATCATTATTGAACCCTTATTTGTTTGACTTGGTCTTAGATGTTCCGACGAAACATATCCAAGAAGAAATCCCTAAATGCATGCTTTTTGCTGATAATGTTGTTTTCATAGCAAAGTCAAGGGAAGAAATTAATTTTAAACTTAAGAGTTATGGAGAGCTACTTTGGAATCGAAGAGTTTTCGTCTGAGCAGGAGTAAGACAGAGTATCTGCATTGTAAGTTTAACAAGCGACAAGTTAGAAACGAGTTGGACGTTAAAATTGGAGATAATGTTGTATCACAAGTATCAAAGTTTAGGTATCTGGAATCTGTTATACAAGATGACGGCGAAATTATTGGAGATGTGACACATAGGATACAAGCTGGATGGTTAAAGTGAAGAATGACATCAGGAGTTGTTTGTAATCGGAAAGTACCTGATAAGTTCAAAGGAAAGTTTTATCGTACTGCTACAAGACCAGCGATTTTATATGGGAGTGAATGTTGGACGATGAAAGGACAACAAGAGCATAAAATTGGAGTAGCGTAGATGAGGATGTTGCGTTGGATGTGTGGTCATACAAGAATAGATATGATCCGTAATGATCGTATATGAGGGAGAGTTGGAGTGGCACCTATTGAAGAAAAAATGACTGAAAACAATTTAAGGTGGTTTGAGCATGTTCAAAGAAGACCATTGGAAGCGACAGTAAGGAGAGTTGAACAGATAGTTTGAATCCATGTGAAAAAAGATCGAGAAAGACCAAGAAGGACACTTAGAGAAGTTATTGAACGGGATCTTCTGGTAAATGAGATACCTGAAGAGTTGTTCATTGATAGAACTCAATGGCGTCATGTGATTCATGTAGCCGACCCCACCTAGTGGGATAAGGCTATTTTGTTGTTGTTGTTGTATACTAGTATTTTTTATCAAGTTTAGGTTAGTTTTCTACCATTAAGGGAAGATATGCTTATTTCAAGGGGAAATTATACCCCAATAGTTGTATTTAAACTTCTCTTCAGAAATTAATGAATATATCAGAAGTTATATCAAAATCAGAGAGTTTACACTCAGGAGATCTTGTTTCTCTTTTTTTAAAACGAACCAGCACCATAGATAGGAAAAAAGAAAACCTCCATTCTGCCATCTCTCCCTCTCTCCATTCTCACACAACTTCCAACTCCACACATCCCATAACAAGATCCATCACAAGGGACCCTAACAGCAGGTGCCAAATATACACACTTAATATAATGAATCAATGCTAAACAGTTCAGGAACATCACTCAATAACTACTGCCATAACAGTATTACACCCGAAATTATAATTTGTTATAATCTTTTCCTACCAAACCACTACTAAGTTATTCATAAGTACTCATTATCAGTTGCTCCTCCATTGTCCTTAATTGGTTCAAGAAGTTCGCTACTTTCTTCTCCTTTGCCCTCTTGAGGACACTAAATTAGCTTCTCTTTCTTTTGCTCAATTATTTCAGCTCTTCTGGCCCAATCAATCCTTAGCCTTGTAATTGTGAATTTCCTAGAGGCATAGGGTTGCAGGAGCCCCTATTATTTGATAGGGTCTTACAATACATGTCAAGTGAAGGAACATATATAAAAATTAAAAAAGATGAGCTCACTAAATGCAGACCCACAATAAATAGATAAACGAATAAAAATGAAGTCCAGATTCAATTCCATGAACAAATCATGACAAAACAGAATCACATATAACTCACTTGTTATCATGCCCACCCACCAAAGAGGCTCATACAAGTAAGAATAGCCTCCACTTCCTGTCAAATTGAATCATTGAAAACTTAGTCACCATCAACCTTGATCCATCACAAAGATGATGTAAACCAAAAATAGATAGTATGGGCAACACAAGTAGACGCATGCACTAAACAATATCAGTCCGGATAGCAAGTGTAGATGCTAGAGACATAATATTACAAAGTTGAGGTTATTGACAGCTGCTCCATATTTCATACTATAAATGACAAGGCATCCCTAAAGCATAAATAAACCAAGTTTGCATTTTATTAACATAACCAAATGTATCTATCCTATCATATTAGCATTTAATGGGTAAGAGAGTTTTTATTTATTGTTTTGTCCAAATATTTAATTTAAACTTAACAGCTAGACCAGGGTCAAACTTCTTTTTCTTTCCAATTGCATGAGCAGAAGATTATGCTAAATGTAACAGAGATGAACACTCTAATTATGATAGCAGTTAATGCACACTTCTAGCATGACAAATAAGATAATGCTAATGTAGTAATGTCATCCTTGATCACGCAGATACTCCAGACCAACAAGGATAGGAAGAGGATTCTGGAGATCATTAAAAAGTTTTATGAAAATGGATGAGAAAATACTTTTCCCTCATTTGCTTTGCCCCCTGTATTCAAAATCAATGACCTTGACAAAATAATACATTTACTTTCAAACTTCAGATTTCGGTCAGTTGAGATTACATTTGAAAAAAAAAAAAAAAAAACTCCAGATCCACCATTTTTCTTTGATCTAGTCCTCACGTCAATTAATCCAGACATCCAAAATTAATTTGATAAAGCAACACAAACCCAGAAACATGTGGCAAGGAAACAAAATTAAGCAACGATCGTCCGAGTCGGAGATGACTCGACCATGACGGATAACTACCAGTTAAAATCTGGTCATTAATGGCACCCCAAACCTTCAGTTAAAAAAATAAAATAAGGCACATTAAACCACTTTACTACAAGGATAAGTGCATAACCCAATTGCCTATTATGAAAGAGTGAGCATCCATATGAAATCATTTTTGTCATGTATACGATATGATTTTATAATTCTGATCCCACTACCAACCGATTCATCATCAGGCTTAACAGCAGAACAAATCTCAATTGATCAATTCAATTAGCAACCTACCCACCCAGCCCCATCGAATTATCGCTGAACTAAACCCACATTTCCTCCGTTATCCAGTAAATTGCACACGAAACCCCACGATTAAGGAAAATTCGGGAGAGGAAAAAAAAAACCTGCCCGCACTCCGCTAGAACCAGCCTTCTTCAAGCCCTTCTTTTTCACAATGAAACTGGCACCGATAAAGAAGCTAGAAGAGAGAGCAAGACACAGACCCTTAATGTTATCGGATGACATCCCCTTGTAGGAGTCACGCCAGCTCGCCTCCGCCATGGCTAAGAAAAAACCTAAATTCGCAGCGATGATACCGGAATTTCCAGAGTCCTACCCAGTGGGAACTCCGACTGGGTAAAGGGTGCAAGTGGATCGTTGGAATGAACGAGAAAAAGCAGATTCAGACCCGGAATTTGTCGCTTATTGCAGCTTGGTGGATACAGCTGTGAGAGGTCCCTTGGGTCAAAACTCAATAAACCGCAATAGCAAATAGAGGAAAAGCGATTTGTGGTTCCAAATTTGAATTGACCGACATGGAACAACACTCTCATTCACAGTCCCACAGTCCCAGCAAGGTTGATGATGATGAGTTTCACTCTCCGATTTTAACCCTTTTCGCTATCCATATCCAAATCAAACGTAAAATTAGAAATGGTGAATGAAAGTCCAATACGCCACTGTCCTGCTTTCTTTGCATCCTCTCTTTTTTCTTTCCCTTTCTTTCTTTCCTGATTTTTCCTTTCTTTTTTTGTGAAGAGTAAAATACAATATTTTTTTTCCTCTTATTTTAGATTTTTTATTTTCAAAATTTGTCAAATCTCATCTCCCATTGTCTCGGAATTTGTAAAATGTTAGACTTTAGAATAAATTAAACAAATTTGATTGAATAATATTTTTTTTAAACACGCTCAATATATATAAATAAAATGTTTAATTTAATTTTTATTTAAAAAACTATTTTTTTGGATAAATGAAATTTTGTTTTATTACTAATAAAATAATAAAAATTAAATTAATGTTAAATCCTAATATGATGTTATAATTTTACTCATTATATAAAAAGAATATTAAATTTTATTTTAAAATACATATAATACAAAAACTTAATTTTAATAAAAAATAAGCTAAAATGATGTAATTATTTTTAAATAAAATATATTAAAATCCGTTCAGTCTTGTCAAAACCAATATCTAAGAAATACGCTGCATAATCCTAAAATTGCATATGAACCCCTTTTCAATATTTAAACATTCTTAAACTCATCCATATATATGTTTTAAAATAAAAAATTGGAAATAATTATATGAAATCCTACCCTTACTCTCCTTTTTTTTTTGGGGGGGAAACTTACCCTTACTCTCTACTTAATATTTTATTAGCCAAAAGTCTGTTAATACTTCACAATTTTTTATTTTAATGAAAATGAATTGAGTACTTATTATTATTATTATTATTATATTAATGCATTGCTTTAGATTTTTTTTGCGCATGTGCTCCATTTTTTCTGCTCTTGCCACATGTTATTAGCCTACGTGTCTAGTGTCTAGTTAAGTGATGATGTGGCATTTGTGGATCTCCATATCAACAAAAACAACGTTGTTTTGCTAGTAAGATAACATGTCACATGTCGTTTTATATATATGTCAAAATAAACTAATTAGTCCCTAAAAGGTTTAAAAGCTTTACTTGTAAGTCCCTGAAAAATTTTAAAAACTACACTTAATTTTCAAAAAATTCCACAAAATAGTAAAATGTTCTTTAATGTTTATACAGGTGACACTAAAAAATTCTTAATACATAGAACATATTATGACTATGAAAATAATGATTCACACAATATGTACATAGCCACATAGAGAAAACAACATGGTTATGTTGTTGAATTCCACCAGAATTATTAACAATGTGTAAATTTTCATTTCATTGATCCTACCAATACAAATTTAAGTTATCATTCTTGATTTTAAACATACATAAGAACTCATTTAGCATACAAATCAAGCATTTTATTATATCAAAAATTGAATTTTAACATTAGTTGAAGTTACCATTTCTAACATCCAATAACATAACATTGAATCCCAATAGTATAGTATTCAAGCAAAAATCTAAGTTATTATTTCATCGAAGCATAAAATAGCATCATCCAACAATTAGATAACAAATTGGGTTCTCCATCAGGCAAAAAATAAATCAATTAAAACAATAGACAATTGATAAATATTATTGATCAAGTAGAAAGTAAACTGGGTTCCATCAAGCCTATGGTGAACTACCCCCTCACAATTTTACTTCTAAAATTTCCAAATTTTCTAACCCAATGCTCATGTTGTGTGGCAATTGTGAACTACCCCGCTCACTTAACATAGATTTTTGCTTGAACATAATGTTGTTGTTATTCAATGTTATGCTACTAGAATTTAATGAAATGGAATTCAATGTTGTGTTGTTTGGATTAAATGTTATATTATTAGAATTTATTAAAATGGAGTTCAATGTTATGTGATGTTAAAAATGGTAACTTCAACTAATTTTAGAAATTTTGATGGAATTCAATTTTTGATGTAATAGAATGTTTGATTTGTATGTTAAATAAGTTATTACTTATATTTGAAATTATGAATGTTAACTTAGATTTGTATTGTTATGATCAATGAAATGAAAATTTGTACTATTGTTAGAAATACAAGAGTTCAACAACATAGGCTTTTTTCCCCCCTGATGTAGCTTTGTTAATTTCCTAATTTTACTAAATTAGGATCCATTTTGCTCATTAATTCATGATCCCCTAATTGTATTTTCATTGTCTATTTAGTAAATATAACTTACTTGTTTCTTTACTTATTGCTTCATTTGGATTTCCAGATTTTTACTATTTTGATTTTATTTTCTAGCTTTGTAATATTTTTTGGATGCTTTTGTAGGATTGACTTTTAGTAATTAAAGGGCTGAAGAGTGAAGTTAAAAAGATAGTTCCTGTGGCAAATAGAAAATTGGACTGCAGAGTTTTCCACTTAAAAATGAAGTTTTCTCTGCTGCTAGGGAAGACAAACAGTGCTAGTTGAAATTAGGGGTACAAGTAGTTTTATGGAAAAAACTTTTCAAGGAATTCTAAGTTTAGAAAAGAAGGAGGTACCATTCTTGATCTAAGGAGCAAAGGAGCTTGTTTTTTGAACATCTTGAAAGTCGAGTTCTTCTACTATTACTTCAAATTTATGGATCCATATCTATCTATCTATTTATGATTTTTGCTATTTTGTCACATAAGTAGCTAATTTTCTATTATAAGGTTGCTATGAACTGTGGTTCGAAATATGTTTTGCTGTTTTCTCTTTACTCTTGTGAACATCGGCTTTGTAATACAATTGTTTTCATTCAATGATTAATGTTTTCCATTATTTTGAATAAATTGTTGACTAATTTGTGATTTGCTTGTCTTGAGAAAGAGATGTGTGATTAGACCAAAGAATGAAAAGTATGAGTTATGAACCTTAGGCGTTTAGGATAATTATTTTGCTAACAATATAAACATATAATTGATAGCATTATATAATCAATCATAGGCAAGGTTTATGTCATGCCCCGAAAACTAGGTATATGAGTTAACATCAATCCTAGAGTGTACCTTCGCGGTAGCCTATAAATTTTCTAAACAGTCTTAATTACAATTATGCAAATCATAAATTTTCAAGGAAAAGTATTTACATAGTGTCTTCTCCACATCCCAAAACATTAGGAAATATTCACAATAAAATACAAAGTAAATAATATCCAATTTACAATAAATTTCTTAATTACACCAGTACCTAAGTGATTTATAGGATTACAGAGCGTTTCTCGACATATAGTCCAAAAATTGGTTCCAAAAACCCATTGATCAAAAGTGGAGTATTTGTCCAAAAGCTGCTAAATCTCCAGTGGTTTCTTTTTCTCCTCAGCTACTGTATTTGAAACATGATAACTACAGAGGGTGTGAGTTCATCAAAACTTAGTGAATAAATGACTGTACAATAAAATAAATATAAAGCACAAGTACAAATATCATAATTACTACCACAGTCAAAATAAATACCTCCAACATCTGCATGCACAAATAAAATTACACAAAATACGTACCGTATTGTGCGACAAAGACGTGTTATTTCCCTTGTGAATCTACATTCTCACAGACTATTCATTGAATCAAAACTATATGAAAATATGTCACAAGTCTATAGAGCTCACCATTACAATTGGAAAATATTTCCAAATATGTACAAGCATAAATAAACTACATACAAAGTATAATTGTGCAAATAATAATATGCCTTTCCTCCAATGAGTTTACGTTCTTACGAATACCATATTGAGTCTAAGTTGTGGTACTTACTATCCCTGGATTTTCATAACTCATTAGGTTACTGCTAAAGGTCTACATTCCTTCGGACTTAATTCTCCATGTTCATCCACACGGATGCTCCCATCCACAGATTTATTAATCGGTCATCCTCTCTTGGGTTTACGTTCCCACTTAATCCTTTTTTTTAATAAATGTAATCCATTCTCACAATCACAAACAACATCCAATATACCATCCCTAAATATAACCCATATTATAATTCCCCAATATCACAAGAAATTTCATTATATAAGTAATATCACTAACTAGGGAATTTAATAAATTTAAATTCGACAAAGATGTGAGTGAGATTTATATTGTATTTGAGCAATTTAATAAAATTCAAAAAGTAAGATCACTCGCTCACCTTGAAGCCGATAAGGATTTACCATAGAAGAAGTCTGAGAAACATAGCCAATGAATCCCCCGAAACCACTTAAAAACAAATCCAACACTTCCTTATAACATCACCCAAATTTTCCCACTTTTCCTTCTCTATCCAACCCAGGGCACCTGGGCGCAGGGCACCTAGGTGCCAAAGTGTCATAAAGAGGCTAAACACTTCAGCCTAAATGGCACCTGGGCGTCATGCACTCTAGAGGCCAATGCCTCTGTGGTGCCTAGGCATAAGACCTGGTGCCTGAGGTTCCACAACCTAGAGCCTTCCATGGCTATCTGTCTGTGGGCGCTTGAGTTTTGCAGCTCTTTGTTTTACATGAAAATTCACCTAAAACATCCTAAAACCCATCCTTTTCATTCTTTTCTTCTTCCCCTTTGGTTCTTGCTTTAAAGTAAGGTTCAAGAAGTAATTTAGAGCAATTAAAACTCCCACACCACAAGGAAAGATTGATTTCACGGATTTTCTTGAAATTTCTCAAAATCTCACAAAAACACTTTCCTCACTTTAATCCATGAAATCAACCTTGTTTGTCCTATATAATTTGAGTTCAATCTTATCCAGTAGAAAACCAAGAGAAAGAAGCAAAGTTCCAGGACCAACAACCTAAAATTCCATTTTTTTCTTCCTTAGGGCACAATAACTCCAAAAATGGAGAACGGAAGGAAAAGAGAAGATGAACTCACCTATTTGCCTCTAGAACTCTTGTGAACCGGAAGGAAATCGAGGAATCAAGAATCACCAGAAGAAATGGAAGATGAAGTTGAGAGAAAAAGAAGAAAAAGCCCTCTCCTCTTGCTCCCAAAAGTGTTCTGATGTGAATGAGAAAGAAGAAAGAGGAAGAAGACTTTGAGAATCTAGGTGGGTCATTGGGTGACCCACGGGTATTTATACTCAATTGCCCAAAACCCAAGGAACTCAGATATAATTATTCCTCAATAATTATATTATCTCCATTAAATATTCTCTTCCTCGTATTTTTTTCAATTCACAAAACTACAGCACAACGTTAAAATATCCAGTCCGGTCATTCATCTCACTTTCCACAAATACTCCATCAAATAGATTAAATTAAATTTGAAAAATAAAAATGACTAAAATAAATAAATAATATAACGCTGTAAATACTATAATACCCTCAAACACGTAACCCTAATTTTGGCGGGCATTACAATTTAAAATTGAACCTAATCCTCATAAGAAATTATAGAGAAACTAGATTAACTTAGTCAAGGTTTGAGAGAATTCTTCTAGGTAGTGGTAGGCCTTAGATTCTTTTGTATGTCAATGAGAGCAAAAATTGAGAACAATAATTCTTAGGAAGAACGAAGGTTAGCAACTCTAGGCCTTTTTAATTGGTAAATTTTCTAATCATTTTTATTATTGTGTTCTTTTATATTAATTGTCTCTGAGCTTTATTTTATTATTCAAACTTCATTCAATCAATTGTTTGATCTAAATAATATATTCTAGTTTCCTGAGTATTTGGCAATTCAGTCTCTGTGAGACGATATTCACACTCATTCTTTATTACTTACTCGATCAATAAACTTGTCGTGTCACCCACTAGTTTTTCGCGCCGTTGCCAGGGATCGAAAATTTTTGCCAATATTTATAGAAACCAAGAAGTGCTAGATTAGACATTTTTTATGTTTTTGTTTTCTTAGTGCATTTTTTTCTTTTATTAGCTATTTTAGTTGTTTATGTATTTACTTGTTTTGTTTGTTATTCCTTTTATTAATGTTTTCTTTTCTGTGTATGTGAGGTACCAATGACCCTTCTTTGCTCCTATTTGAACCTGAAATTGAGAAGCTATCAAGGAAAATAAGGAAAGAAGCACAATTGAGAAAAGGAGAATTATTAATTCATACTTCTTAGAAAGACACAATGGAAGGAGTAGACTTGAATAATGAGAATAGTGCCAATGAAAATCAACAACCTGCAACTTGAAGGAGTCTTGGAGATTATGTATATCCGAACACGGATAGGTGTGCCTTAAGCATAGTGTGACCACTAATACAAGTAAACAATTTTGAACTCAAGCCTGCATTGCTTCATTTGGTGTAGCAAGAACAATTTGGTAGGAGCGCCATTGAAGATCCCAATGCATATATTGCAAATTTTCTTCAGCTATGTGATACAAAGAAGGTGAATGGAGCTGTAGATGATGTTATTCATTTGCAGTTATTCCCTTTTTCTTTAAGGGACAAGGCTAAGAACTGATTATTGACACAACCACATGAAGCATCACAACATGAGACAATCTCCTCAAGAATTTCTTGGCCAAATATTTCCCTCCATCTAAGTCGGCCAACATGGGGAATGAAATTACTTCATTCTGTCAGCAAGAAGAGGATTGTAGCATCCCTGGTCCTCAGGTGTTATTACTGGAGAGATATTAATATAAACGTAGAAAAATGTAAGAAAATTTTTTGCTTGCTTAAGAGAAAAATGCGTGGATGTGATCGAATTTATTGCTTATAAATATGCATAAATATGATATTTAAAACAATGGAAATTTTTTGTAGGATATGTGTGATGAGTTAGAGAAATTTAGTTGTAGTCGAATAAATTAAGGGAGGGACCTAGAAAAAATTTAAAATTTTGGGGTAAAATTACAAATTCTGGAAAATAGTGGTGTTGGGTAAGAAAAGCGAGTGTTGAGATGAAAGTTGCTAAGTGTGAGGGAATATTTTTTAGAGTAAATCATTTGACTAAAATAGATAAGATTGCACTTAAACCATTCTTGTCTTGTGAAAGAAATAACAAATGAGGGGTCAAGTTGCAAATTCTGAAAATAACACCCCCACACATTAACAAATCAGATCTCTCACTCTCATCTTATCCCTCTTTCTCTTTTCTCTCTTCTCCTTCTTCTTTCATTATGCCCTAAAGCTTCAAACATCAAAGCCTCCTAAATCTTGGTTTCCTCTCTGGTGGGTTGTGCTTTTCCAGTCATTGGCGGACCACCATCATGATGGAAGGCTTCAAGAACCAAGGTAAGATCTAGATTCTTGAATCTTTTCCCTATTTTCAATTTCATGCCCTAAGTGCTGAAAGTTTGGATTTTGGTGAGAATTCGGTGAAATCTTGGAGTGTTGTGCTAGATTATAGTTCTTAACCTTCCTTCCCTTAATCCTAGTTGTTTTGGCAAGCTAAATGGGTGGAAAATCTAAGATTCATGGTAGGTTTGGTAACCATGACAGAAAAATTGGAAATGGAAAGAGTTTTGGGGAAAATTTAGTTAATTCTTGAAATTTGTTGTGAAAACAAGTTGATAAATGTGGTTTTGTGGATTGAATGCTCGTTTGGGTGGCCAAAATATTGTAGAAATGTTTGATTTTGGTTTTGGGGTGAAGGAAGAAGGTTAGAGATTGAGGACGACCCAAAAATAGTGAAAACAAAGGTCTGGTTCTGCGATTGCCGCTATAACAGTAAGAAACCATGGCTATAGCGGTGGGAGACAAAACCTTCGCTACTCTCTAGCTTGATTTTCAAACGGTCATAATTCTCTCATCTTATCTCTGTTTTAAGCAAATTTTATATTGCTGGAAAGCTTTTTGAGTTTAGTTTTTAATGAAACAAAATTTCGTTTAAGAGTTATAACCAAAAGAGCGATCAAGGGTCAGAATTGTTGCCAAGTATTTTCATCCTTTATGTCCTTGATGTGTTTTTGGCACGGTTTTCTTATAGGATTGGACTATTTAATGCATCTTCCACAGATTTTGGGACGGAATGGATAGCTTAGAGTTGAGGTGAGGGATTCCTCTACCTTACTATTGTTTATTTCTCCTCATATTGTTTTCGTAGCTTAACTAGTGATTAAAATAAATTGTCTTGTTATGACAATATGAATGTGGGAATGCATATATGTTGAAACCCCTCACCTATAAGGTATGCTTAGGTGAATTCTATTGTGAGTAGGTTGATACTTCTTACGGTTAAATGTTTTTCTTTAATGATCGTTGGCATCCTTGTGAGAGCATATAATGCATCCAAATTTAAAAAGAGGGAAGATCAACTTATATAAGGTATGTTGTAATTATTGTAATCATGTTGTTATCATGCCACGAGTGGAATGTAGAAATATGTATAATTGTGGAACTTGTGTGATTACATGAAGTCTCTTGTTATAGATGTAAGAGAATATATGGATATTTGTGTGTGTGTGTGTGTATATATATATATATATATATATATATATATATATATATATATAAAGGTATACTTGCTTGGTCATGAAATATATGTACAAATATTGAGTGATTTAAGAGGCCAAGTGGTGGAGATTTTATTGAGAATGAGTGAATAGGTAAAAGGAAATTTTATGGTGGAAATTAATGGTGATGAATTACTGTTATTATATTATGCATATGTAGTGGTTTTATCTCTATGGTTCTTGAGATTGGTTGTGTTGCATTGTTAAATTGCATAATCATGTGCTTGGTTCAGAAATGATATTAAATGACGGAATTAAAACTTAGAATAGGTTCTTGTAATGATATTAAGAGTAGTTGACTAATTAATCTTATGGGTTGTGCTTTACCGTTAGATAATGGCATTATGTTTCCCCAATTTGAAGTATGAGTTAATTAGTCTGATTGCTTTAATTGATAAATTTTGTTGTAGGCTTGGTTTCTTGATGTATTATAAAAACATAAGATATGTAGAAGTTTTTGGCATTCATTCTTATTCTATTTTGGAGTTATTAGCACCCAAACTATTTTTATGCTCGAGTTTTTGGTATTCATTCTTATTCTATTTTTTGCAGGAGTTATTGGCACCCAAACTATTTTTGTGTCAAGTTATTGGCACCCAAACTATTTTGCACTAGAGTTATTAGTATTGGCACCCAAACTATCTATTTGTACCGGAGTTATTGGCACCTAAACTATCTTTACTGTGCTGGAATTATTAGCACCTAAACTATCATATTGTGCCAGAGTTATTGGCACTTAAGTTATCTATACCATGTTGGAATAATTGGCAATTGTTGTGATCTTAAATTTGGGTGTGAACTTTACTTGCCATTGGAAATTATTGGTTAAATTATAATCAAGGAAATGATATTGTTGGGTGAGGTACTTTATTTTGACTTATTGTGTCTCTTTTATAGATTGGTATGATTGAATGAGAATGGATATTTGTCATTATAAATTGATCTGAATTATGGTGTATTGTGATGAATTGGTTGCACTTATGATTCCTTAGTTTAATTGGTTGCACTTATGGCGTATTGTAATGAATTGCTTGCACTTTTGCTGAGGTGTAGCATTGACCAAACCATATAGTAATAAGATGGGACACTTGACATATTTATTTTGTGCTATGTTGTGATGCTTACTATGATTTGCTTGTAAAATGATGTAGTTGTATGTGATTATGTATTGTTGGGTTGTGGTTTTCCTTTTGATATAGAATTACTTATGTGTTAGAATATATATATATATATATATAATAATTGGTATATGTAAAAATGAGATATGTGGGAATGATGGTACTGGGAAACCAAAGGCACTTGGAATAGTAGAAATGGATCTTTATTGGTTGGGAAGAATTGCTGTAGTTCTTTGTAGGGTGTTATGCACTCTCTCTGGTTATAATCGTCTGGTTTTGATGTCTTTAATTACTTTTAAGTTTGTATAGTGTAAGATTATACTAGGTAGAGTTTTATCAGTGAGTCATGTGGATTATAGTCACCCTCTCACAAATTTCAAGTTTTGGAGGCATTTTGATTTGACGATTCGAGTAGCAAGAATGCCTCCCACTTTTGTCTGGGGTAAGATATTTGTCATTTATCTTCAATATTAATCTTTAACGTGCTCTATAATCGGATAGGCCATCTAGGTTATTATATATCTTGCTTAAGTTAGTTGGTGAAATAACAGGCTTGCGGTAGTGCGAGTGACATACCGTCCACACCGATCATATGCCTAGTCTTGGAATGTGACAATGAGTCACTGTATGACGCTTAGGAGACTTTCAAAGACCTTTTATAAAGATGTCCTCACCATGCAATTCCGGAATGGCTTCAAGTTTAAACCTTCTGTAATGGTTTGACACATCCTATTAGTGTAATGATTGGAACATTTGCCGGAGGATCTCTAAATATCAAGGCTTCGGAGGAAGCCATGGATCTTATAGAAACAATAACTACTAACAATTATTCGTCTTCACATGATCGAGGAATGAATCGAAAAGGGGTGTTGAAACTTGATACTTTAAATGCAATTCTGGCTCAAAATAAGGTTCTTTCTCAACAAGTAGCTGCTACGACAAAACAATTAGGTCAGGCGCAAGTTGGTGCAATTTATTATCTATGATTTTTGTGGAGGAGGTCATATTAATGAGGTATGTGATGTATGACTGAAGAAGTAAATTACATGGGTAATGCCCCATGTCTGCAGAATAACCCTGTACTCAAACAAATATAATCTGGGTTGGCAGAACCATCCAAACTTCTCATGGAACAATTAGGGGGTAGGTGCTTCTTCAGTTGGTAAGTTGTTTCATCCACCGGGATTTAATCATTAGAATGCCCCTTAGTATAACAAACTTCCACAACCTCCGGTGGAGAAAAAAGCCATCTTTTGTGGAGTTGTTCAATCAGTATATGTTAAAGACTAGTTCCATGATGTAGAGTTAGGATAATTTAATTTAGAGTCAAGCGACATCAATTTGGAACTTGGAGACCTAAGTGGGTCAACTTTCCAGTACACTGAATAATGGGCATTGCAGTAATTTCCCAAGTGATACAGAGAATAATCCATGAAGGGAAGGGAAAGAACACTGTATGACTATTACATTGAAGAGTAGTAAGCAATTCTCTGAAGCCTCAAGTTCATATGTTCATAAGGAGTTGATAAATGAAGAAGATGGAAATGGTTGTTGAAGAGATCTCTTTACAAAAAGAGGTGGAAAGAAATTATGAACCTCAAGATATATATGGGAAGGAAGTTAAAGGGTCAAGAAAGGTTGAAGAAAGATATGCCTCCAAGAATTAATCCACTATTTCCTTTCCTGCAAAGATACAAGAAGCAGAATATCGACAAGCAATATCAAAAATTCTTGGAGATATTTAAACAACTTCACGAATATTGAATTAAAACAATTCTTGGACAAGGGGCGAACTTGGCTAGGCAAAGCCTAGATCGTAGTTGAGATCAAAGTCCACGTAGTTTGTCATTTTGAAGACTATTTTTTTAAAGAAATAATTTTGAGTTTTTGGGATTTATTTTGACAAAAACTTTTTTGGGAGACTTTTTTCTACAAACATTGTTATACAATCACGTAATGAGTACTTCGTCTAAATTTTAAAGGGTTTAAAATTAATGGATTTATGTTTTAAGATAAACTCTTCCCCACTTGCATTGTTATACAATCTTTATTTATTTTTTTTAAAAAAATGAAGATCCATTTTGATGGAGTTGGCCTCTTATCCCATTAAAGATTATTTGATTTTTTATTTATTTATTGTCCTATGGTATTAATTAACAATCGCATGATACGATAATAAAACTTTGCCTAAAGATAGGGATTAATGTACCGTTCTAGAAGAATCAATCGATCATTTCCCAACTCATTATCAATATTGGTTGCCAATTGTGACAAGAAAGCCATTTACAAACACACAAAGAGAAAATGGAAAGAAGAAAAATAAATTAGTAAAAGACTTAGCAAATAAAACACAATTAGAAATGGAATTTCTATAGGATGATACTGTTTGATATCTCCATGAGTAACTTCCAAGTTAATGAATGGCACAGGGTTTCCTCCAATTTCCTCAAAGTGTTGGATGCCATAGATTTCAGTGCCGTGTATTAGGCAAGGCAATTAAGGCACTTACTTTAGGCCCCAAGCTCTGCATTAGGCCCTCTAATAATGCCCAACGGTTTTTGCTTTAATGCTCTAACGCTGAACACTTGGATATGATGTGGTGGAGGAATTACTATTAGTTTCTGCTTTAATGTCCATTGGATCTAATTGGCAATTAGTTTCTGCTTTAATGCCCACTGGATCTAATTGACATTGCCCAACAATTTGATTTGAAAAAAGAGCATATAGGTAATAGGAATCATCACCCCATGACGCCAATTAGCTTCTGAATGTCCAACGGTTTGAAAAAAGCTTATATATAATAGGAATCATAAGTAGAAGTCCATCTCATTAAGCTATAATACAAGTTCTACTGCTTTTACAATTCACAAAATTTTTTTCCTCCATCAACATCAACTACACCTCTTCCTCCTTATCCTTTTTTTCTTCATTTTTTGATTGAATTCTCAAAAGAGAAAGGCAGATGGCTGACTTGAAATTGTTGCAGTACAATACATAATATCAATGTGCAATACTCTGTCTCCAAGTTTTATCATTTCATCATTTTTTCTATTTACATTGTACAATATATATTTTATTGTTTCTTTTTTTTATTTTATTTTTTATAATTTGTAGCAATAGCAAATGTCAAATAGAAAGTACGAGTCTGATTTTGAAAAATTGAAAATTTAATTAAATCTCAATGTGGTGTTCTTGATAAATTTGTTACTATTCATAAAAAAGATGCTACAAGTTCAATTGATGAAAATGTGATTGAACAATCACCTAAAGAAATAGATAATGTCAAAAACACTAATAATCTTAATTCCAATCAAGAACAAGAAAGTAATAAAAATTTAAATGAAGATAATTTATTAGAAATAGATGTTGAGCTTAATTCCAATCAAGAACAAGAAAGTGATAAAAATTTAAATGAAGATAATTTATTAGAAATTTATGTTGAGCTTAATTTCAATCAAGAACAAGAAAGTGATAAAAATTTAAATAAAGATAATTATTAGAAATAGATGTTGAGTTTAATAATACATCAAGTGAACTTTCTGAAAATATTTATGATCTAGGAAAATGGAAAAATATTGATGAAAAATTTAGAAATTTAATGGTAGTAAGAGGTCTAGTTAGACATGACAATTTGCAATTTCCAAGAGATGAGAATAATAGACATTTTTCTTCATTTTTTTACCAATGAATATTGCCAAATGGAGAAAAATATGATAGAAAATGGCTAGGTTATTAAAGAGATTTAGATAAAGTGTATTGTTTTTGTTGTGAGTTATTTTGTTCAAAAAAAAGTGTTAGTAACTAGCAAATGAAGGGACTGGAGATTGGAAAAATATTGGTTCCAAGCTCAAAAGTCATGAAACAAGTCATGAACACATTACTAATATGGCCAAATGGATTGAACTTAAAAAAGATTGAAAGTTAAAAAGACAATAGATAAAAATTTACAAGAGCAAATTAATAAAGAAAAGGAACATTGAGGAAAGGTTTTACTTAGAATTATAGCTATTGTCAAATATCTTTCTAAAAATAATATTGCTTTTCGTGGAACAAATGAGAAGATATATGAAAAACAATGGCAACTTTTTGAGTTTGATTGAGATGCTAGCAGAATTTGATCCAATTATACAAGGCATGTTAGGCGCAAAAAAAAAAATAGTGAAATTCATGCTCATTACTTGAGTAATACTATACAAAATAAACTTATAGAATTATTAGCTTTTAAAATAAAAAATATAATAATAAAGAAAATAAAAGATGCAAAATATTATTCTGTCATTCTTGATTGTACTCTTGATGCAAATCATCAAGAACAAATGACCCTTATTTTAAGATATGTTAATACTTTGAATTCTCCAATAAAAATAGAGGAGTACTTCTTGAAATTTTTAAAAGTTGATGATATGTCGAGAAAATGTCTTTTTAATGAACTTATTAATGTATTGAAAAAAATATGAGCTTGATATTGATAATATAAGGGGACAGGGTTATGATAATGGATCCAACATGAAAGCTAAAAATCAATGAGCGCAAAAAAGATTGTTGGATATAAATCCTAGAGCATTTTATATGGATGTCATAATTTGAATTTAGTTTTATGTGATAGGGCCAATTCATCTACTAGAGCTATTTCTTTTTTTGGAGTTCTACAACATATTTATTCTTTATTTGCTTCATCCACCAAGTGATGGAAAATTTTGAAAGATAATGTATTTCTGTTAAGTTATTGTCTCAAACTTGATGGAAAAGTATAATAGAAATTGTTAAAGCGATAAAGTTTCAAACACCAAAGATAAGAGATACTTTGATTGAATTATCAAAACATTGTGAAGATCCTAAATTAAAAAGTGAAGCCATGTGTTTAGCAACTTATGAGATTGGGAATTTTGAATTTTTATTAGGAATGAATATTTGGTATGATATTTTTTTTGTTGTCAATTCTGTTAGTAAGATTCTACAATCTAAAGATATGCATATAGATCTTATCGATCATTTAAGAGGTCTTATTACTTATTTGAACAGTTATAGGGAAAATGGTTTTGCATTTGCCTTGGACTCCACAAAAAAGTTGGCTATTGAAATGGGAATAGAACCTAAATTTCGTGAAAAGTGTATAATCCATAGAAAAAAAACATTTTGGTATTAATGATGAGATCACACATTCAGTTAAAGATTCTTGTCATATTGAATATTAGATCAATCTATTTCTTTTATTGAGACTCGATTTGAACAATTTTTACACTATGAAACTATTTTTGGCTTTTTATTTGAATCCAAAAATTTTAAAACTTTAGATAAGGATGAATTACAAAAAAAAATTGTATTAACCTTGAAAATTTTTTAAAATTTAGTGAACAAATATTGATGGTTTTGATTTATTTTTAGAATTAAAAGTTTTGAGAGAAGTGTTAACAAAGGAAATTAATACTCCAATAGAAATATTAGGTTAAATCAAAAGATTAAATTCTTTTCCAAATATATGCATTGCTCATAGAATATTATTAACAATACCTGTAACAGTCATTATTGTTGAATGAAGTTTTTCAAAATTAAAATTGGATAAATCTTATCTTAGATCAACAATGTTACAAGATAGATTGAATGGATTAGCCATATTATCTATTGATAGTGAAATATTAGAATTACTTGATTATAAACTTTGATAAATGATTTCGCAGCTAAAAATGCTAGAAAAATAATATAAAAATTAATTATTCATATTATATTAAGTTTTTTTAATAATTTTTCCTTAGGCCCTGAATTCTCTAGCCATGGCCCTGATAGATTTTCCATACGAACAAACAAATGAACGGGTTATTATAATGCATCACAACTCACATGCAAGAACACTTTGAGGCATAATGTGGTGTCAAGTTGTGGGACCATGTAAATACTCTTAACATTATTAAAATGAACTCCTAACATTTATCTATCAAAAGCAGTAGTGCTGTCAAAAAGATTTGGCATTTTTTTTCATTCTAATTTGAATCTAGAATCAAAAAATGAGTGGAAGAAACAAAATATTTACCTCGGTGATGAGTTAAAATATTTTGGGATATTGGAATTATGTTGTGGAATAATTTGAGAGGAAAACATATTTTTGACTTTTTTTGTAATTATCTTGAAAATGAAAACAAAAGAAACATATTTTTTGGATTTTTATAAAAAAAAATCTTCACTTGAGAAAAAAAATGAAGCAAAATAAAACACAGACTTGATCTAATTACTTTATGACACATATATGCACATATAGGTACACACCATCAAATAAAAATGCACAAATGTGTATATGTAGATATATCACATACACACAGATATTAACCCAAAACAGACGCGCGCGCACGCACACACACACATATAACACATTAAAAAGAAAGAAATGAAACATGCATACTAACACACACACACACACATATATATATAACACATTAAAAAGAAATAAATGAATCATGCATACTAAGACTCAAAACACACACACATGTAATTTAATATCAATTTAGTATCAGTTTCATTCATCCTTCATCTCTGCTTTCACTGTCTTGGCCTTCTCTCTTTCTCTCTCTCACTCTCTCGTACATCTCTGGTTCACTCTCTCAAGTTCTCATTCTCATTCTCTCGCCCATCTCTCTCGTTCACTTTCTGTCTCTCTCCCTCTCTCTTGTTCTCTCGTCTTCTCGGCCCTCTCTCTCTCTCTCTCTCCCTCTCTCACGATCTCATTATCTCAGCTCTTTCTTTCTCTCTCTCTCTCTCTCTCTCTCTCTCTCTCGTCTCTCTCATTCTTGCTTAACCCGACATGAAGAAAGGAACACAAACCAGAGACAAGGTTTGACTCAAAACACATACACATGTAATTTAATATCAATTCAGTATCAGTTTCATTCATCCTTCATCTCTGCTTTCACTGTCTTGGCCTTCTCTCTTTCTCTCTCTCTCTCTCGTACATCTCTAGTTCACTCTCTCAAGTTCTCATTCTCATTCTCTCGCCCATCTCTCTCGTTCACTCTCTGTCTCTCTCCCTCTCTCTTGTTCTCTCATCTTCTCGGCCCTCTCTCTCTCTCTCACACACATTCTCACTCTCTCCCTTTCTCACGATCTCACTGTCTCAGCTCTTTCTCTCTCTTTCTCTCTCTCTCTCTCTTTGGTCTCTCTCATTCTTGCTTAACCCGACATGAAGAAAGGAAACACAAACCGGAGACAAGGTTTGAAAACTTACCTCTGCACCGTCTTCATGTTCTCTCTTTGTTCACGTCGTCGCATTATGTTTCTGCTTCTCTTTCAACTGTGCTATGTTTTTCGTGTCCTTTGGTCTCTTTCTCAGCTTTGTTTCCCCGTGGTGCTTCACGTTGCGTCGCCTTTGTTTTCCACGTCGCCATGTTCTTTCATTCTCTCTCCACTATATATCTCTTGTCGTCGTCCTCTCTTTTTCTCAAATGCTCTCCCTCCTATTTATAATGAATCACCGTAACGTGCTAAAGGGTCACGGATGGCTATTTGTTCCTCAACTCCCGGCGCACCCCCACGTCAGCTTCGTGGCTCTGCCTCCGTGGAGCTCAGGATCAGTTCCACCATTCTTGCCTTGCTCTCTTGATCTTGATTCCATCTTCTTATCTCTTTTGGTTTTTTAATTTATTTATTTATTATTCTTGATGGGTTTAATATAATAATTAAGATACCCTATATAAAACTGTCTTTATTTCTATTTTTATGTTATTTTTATTTTTATTTTAAAGGACAAAATTATGTGTTCACAACTCTCATATGCTATTCTTGCATTATGTTCATTCATTCTCTGGCCAACATGAGAAAGCAGAAGATCTATAATCTTTTCACATTGAGTTGGCTCTCAAAGAAATGGAATCATTATATCCAAGAATGATTTTATGGTTATCAAGAATCTCTTTGTGAAATTTCCCTTCAATATACTAAGATCATAAAGCCTCTCTAACTTGAAAGAAAGGGTTTGGCTATTGGATTACCATGGATGGATAACAAGGTGAAGGTGGTGCTCTCTACAGACAATGTGGATGAAAAATCAAATTCTGCAAATTAGTTTATAGTTATGCTAGATGCAAGGGGATCTGGATCCAAATCTCCTTGCTTGACCCTTGAGGACAAGGGTCTCTAGAGGGGGAAGCTCTGATAGGTGCTAAATCTGTAATAAGGGTATTTTTGTGATTGATATGAATTTGTTAGTTAGATTTGTTACTTGGTTAATTTTGTATAAAAGGCCAAGGCTATAGTTTATGTAATGATTTCTGGAATGGATTGAATTTCTTGCTTGTTTTCCTTCTTAATTTCTTCTTTCTACCTTCTTCTTCTTCCTCTTCTCTTCTCTTATCTTTCTATATTTTTTTTTGCTATCTTTCTTATTTTTTCTCTTCTCTACCCTCTCTATCTTTTTAGTTTCTATCAAATTAAGACTTCTGCGTTCATTAACATCTTCTTGTTCTATAACTCAATACTTACTTCATTAGGGGAGGAGTTTGATTTTTATTTTCTTGTATTCCTTCCATTAGATCTGATGTAGGTGCAAGTGGAACTTACTCCCTTTCTATTGGAATATTAGAATATTGATCTTCAACCATATTTAAAATAATCAACCTATTATTAAAAGATATCTATTGTTGTATAATCACTATAAAATCAACAATACAAAACTGAATGTTGGGATTTTATTCCCTTAGCAAAATTAATACACTAAAACAATAATGGACAAAATTAACGTCACTAACTTAACAAATGTAAATGATATTTTTGACTAATTTAAATGCAACAATTTATGAAAATGTATATTATTAAAGAAACAATATTTCCTGTAAAAAGACATTCTGATTTGGTATTATATTAATTTGACCAAACAAACCATCCACAGCCAATGATAATCAATTCAGATGTCTTGGTTGATTAAATTGGTTCAAACATGTCATTTTGGTTCTACTTACTATACATACATATCAATCTCATTCATACATGCACAACAAGTTTTATCCTTATATGAAATCATCAAAACAGAACTCATTTTCAAGCTACTCTAACCAAATGCTAACTTGAACATGAGAAGTAAGAGTAGAGAGGCAACAACTAGAACGAAATATCAAATAGGACAATAACCAAAATATTTATCTGTATTGCAAGATTCAACCTACATCATCCAATCCACTATGCAACCGATTATACATAAAATTAGCCTTCCGTGGAGGCAAACAAAAGTTAAAAAAAGGAGAGAAAAACATAGGGGAAGTAGACCTACAAAATTCTACAGAGAAAAATGGGAGAAAGAGAAGTCTTCAACCTCCAATTGTGTTATGTTAATTTTTTATAATCCTTTAGACAGTGAAATAAAATTAATTAGAAAAAAACGAGTAACTTAATAACTAAACTTAGTAGATATACCCTAATTACATTTTATTAAAAAAGAATTAAAAAAAAATACATTTCTTTCCCATCATATAAAATTATTTCTAAAGATTTTTAAAAATATATAAAAATTATTTCTAAAAATTCTCAATGTATTTTGTTAACAACTCAAATTAATGAGACAAATATTGTTCTTAAACTTATAAACGCATTGCTAATTAGATTAGATTAAAATATAAGTATTTTTTATATTTATTTATATTGAATATAGTAACATTAAAAAGATATTACAACAAAAAAATTAATTTTGTGTGCAAAATCTAAAGTTAAAAGTCAAACAACCAACTTTGGAGCTCATGAATGAAATTATCACTACTTTAGTAATAAAAAAAAGTGATTGAGATATTAAAAAAATTATAAAAGTCAAACAAGCCCGATCACAAGTGATTCAGCTTGTATCAGTATGTTGATTTTTTTTTTAAAAAGCCATCCATTAAAAAAAATTAATGACATATTAAAAAAAGTTTAATTTACTAAAACAATTCAATTGAAATATAGATCTTAAAAGTATATCTGGACTGTTGTTCAAACAGTAAGTACTGTATAAGTGGCAACCTTGATTGTTGACTGAATTGTTGTTTGGTTAGAGAAAAAAAGAAAGAAAGGCTATTCTGGTAGTTGCGCTAATTTGTGCTAATATTCAGCCACACGCAACCTGTAATCAAAATTCACACACACGCGACGTGTTGCTTGACATCCTCAGTTTTCTGAAAACAAGAGATGCTGTTCAAACCTGTGTTCTGTCCAAAAGATGGAGGTTTCTGTGGACTCAACTTCCCACACTCGATTTCCCGTTCTATTATCGTCTTAGGGGTGCAAAGTTATATAACTTTGTGGAGCACG
>CM073493.1:61530000-61767500 GCA_037074585.1 Biancaea sappan
TCATTTGGTGCTTTCATTGAAAACTAGCCAACAAGAAAGAAACGACCTAAAAAAAGTGATATATGGTGCTCAAAGGGTCCCGGACCAATTAGAGTTAAAGCACCCAAAGAGTGAGAATAAACACCTGGGAAAAGCCTACATAATATCTTAATCCATAAATTTCCAACTTCATGAAATAATTTAAGTTATTAGAATGAAAGACTAGAAAATGCATCTTCATGAAAAAATTAAAGCCATTACCTTTTATTTGTACAAAAATAAATTGAATAATATAGATCAACAACTTTAAAGAAAATAATAGTGTAAAATACTTAGAATATAGAATAATGCCAATTATGTTTTTCTTTAAAATATATGTGGGTCGTGTGTGTTGTATCATGTTCTATGATCGTTTAAGTTTGATGTGTCAGTGCTTCATAGTCTCCAAGCAATTAAATCATGACACTGCAAGTACAGTGCAATTCCACAATGTTTTGGCCCTTTTTACTCCTCCCAAACCCTTTAAATCAATGTTTCAAAAGTAAACCCTCCAGTGTTCGAGGCCACACCCAGTGTTACCCAAAAAATTCCAAACAGCTTAACAATTCGGCCCTCACCATCCCCCCGCCCCAAACAAGAAAAAAAAACCAAAAAAAAAAAAAACTACTCGATAGTGTTAAGAAGATAAGCAACTGATTCTGGTCTAAAACTATCCAAGCACATGATAAAAATATCGCAAAAAAGGCTGTTTAAATGTTATAGGCCTGCAAATCCTGTCCAAATTTTTTACTTTATGCAAAAATAAAAAATAAACCTAAAAATTTACAATAAGCATAAGACAAGGACGAGAATGAACAAGTTTATATACATTTGTACAGAGTTCCTTTAGAAACAATGCATCGGGGAACAATGTTCAGGAAGGATGGTACCTTGTATGCCCACTGTGACAGCAAATTTGCATTTTACCAATCTACAAAAATGTCACTCCAAAAGAATTTCCACCCACAAAACAACTTTCCCCTTAAAAGAAAAAAGTAAGTTTTTAGTTTTGAACTAGCACTAATCAATTTGCTTTATCATCCACATTTTACTTTACCTCCCATGGTTAAATCACACATTGCCAATTCTATCATATGTTGCAAGCAATTGTCAAAGATTCCTACCAATACCAGAAATAGCTCTCACACCTTGTAATGAAACTGGTTGCTCCTTTATTTGGGACAGAAGCACTGAAACTTGTTCTAATGCAGTATCCAGTCTTACCTTTGACTTGGCAGATTCTGTGATAAGAGAAGAAACCATATTTTGTCATAACTGTACTCTTTCTGCATGATCGTTAGGTGCACTCTGAAGAAGCTTAGTGGAGGTCATGCTGATACGACGCCAACGAGAGGGAAGATATCTATCTGGGATCTGAAAGCAATTTACTGTTGAAAGAACTCTAAGAGCATGCCGACAGAGAATTCCAGAGAACTCAAACTGGTGGCAACTGCAACTTATAATTCCTTCCCGAGGGGCCCAATAAACTTAGCGACCTCCCTCAGCTTTTGTATGGTGCCTCACAAGAAAACCATCTTCGAATGGAAAAGATGCATAATGTGCAGCCAACACAAGTTGTTCTTGAAGCTTTGAAAAGGCAAATTAAAAGGAGTAAGAATTGTGGCAGCATGTGACTCCATGGAAGCTCTAGTTTTGAGGCTGATATTTTGGAGATTCTGTTGCATTGTTTGTTGTTCTCCAGTTTGATCTTTGAAATTAACAGCAACAGCTACCTGATTGCGCAAATCCAAGTTAATAAGAAAATATCATTTTGATCCTCCAACTCCAAAATATCGGATGGAACATATTCTGTTGAGCTAAATGAAAAAAAAGTATATGTATACAAATTTACTTAAAATAATAATAATAAGACAGTAAAACCAATTAAAACAATATCCGAATAACACAATGACACCAATTTTAACAATATCCAAACCAAGACAGACACACTCAGTTGTAGTCATTCCCGCAAAAAAATGGCAATGCCCACAGTGGGCGTAAACTATATAAATTGGCAATGTGCCTGCTGGCATGCAACCCAAAAGAACTGACCATATCCCTCCAACCCAATTCAAAATCCTCAACTGACTCAAGATTGTATCGTCTATAAAATTCAGCCTTCCACTCATTGTAATGCTCTCCAAGAACAGCACTAAACCAGAAAGAAAACTTCGCTATAATCATCCATATGCAGAGAGCATGTTTGGTTGTAGGCATTTCCATGGTCAGTTAGTATTGTCTGAGGAACCTTCCCATTCATAAACCCTGAGAATGCCTTCCAAGAAGAAGATGAAAAAAGAAGCAAAACAAGAGAAAAACACCTAAGTGAATTAAAAGAGATGTAGCACTTTTCAAAAATTAAATGCATCCTTGTCTTACAAACTCCACAAAAGGGGTAAAAGAAAAAAATAAGGAATTTCTCATCCATAATTAAAATGCCTCGTCCATTTTAGCGGTTGGCAAAGAAAACCAATGGACACTAGTATAAGATGCTTTTACACACTTAGCAAGAGGAGGACTACTTAACAAGAAGCATTATACAATGGAATTAATTTTAAATGGTAAACATTATGACATCTGCAGATCAAGTAAATACTGGAAGCCACCTATTGTAGGTGGCTACTCAATAGTAGTTAAAAAGTTTTCTCTCCTTCCATTCCTTTTTTTTTCTATCAAGCCACAAAAAATTTCTCAGAACTTCAAAAGCTAAAAGTTCAAGGTTGTTCAAATATTGAAGAACTTATTGTTGTCACTAATGAAAGTGAAGGTGGAAGTGATGTGCTTCTGAAATTGGAGAAGCTAGAATTAGCTCATTTGCAGAAGTTGAAATTCATATGTAATAGAGATACTTATATGTCCTAACTTCAAATCTTTACCTTTTCAGAAGGACAAGGCAGCCAAACTGAAATGCATCAAAGGTGAGCAAGAATGGTGGAATCAACTGGGGGAGACAAACAAGGAGGTTCACAATCAATTTGAAGACATATTTGTAGCCGCTCGTGGCTAATTTAACTTTTGTCATCTTTCGCTCTAGGAAACAAATATTTGTTTTTTATCCTTTTCAATTGGACTTCTTTGAATCTGTTTCTGGTTCAATGTCACAACGCAAGATAATGAGAAACTAAATCATTTTATTCCTATTGGGTTATCTGAAAGATCTGTCATGTTTTCAAAGAATATTGTGTGTGTCCGTTTGCAACAAAAAGATTGATGAAGATAACAGTGCATGTTGGACTCTATGCTTTCAATGGGGGTCTTAGTCTTACTATTGATGCTACTCGTGTTATTGCTATGCTTCATGAAGAGTTTTTTCTATTCCAAACATGTTGATTCTAGTTTCTTTATTATAATCAAATCTATTAGTAAGTAATCATTTTGGTAGACCTTCAAGCCTTAAAACCACATCTTGAATATTTGGTTACAACCAATTAATGCTTTGCTCGTTGCGCAAGGAAATGTGTGAAGAAATTTTGAATACCTTCAAATTTTCCAGAAACATGCAAACAATGTTTCTCGTGTCAATTTCTGTTTCTTTCGTCCATTCCATGATGAATTTATGAATGGAGTAAGTTAATCTTGACCCATCTTGTGTTCATTATTCTATTCAACCAAAAAAAAAAAGAAAGAAAGAAAGGCATGCTTAGAGTTAGACATTTAGGAAGCTTTTGAGAAATTAATGGTGCAGTAGATTGAGAAGTAAGAGGAAGATGAGATTTCTAACCACATTTTCTAAACTTATATACTCTGTTTCTTGAAAATTAACTTTTTACTTTTTATTACTTGTAATTAAACTCATTCTTCCATTAAAGTTTTAAAAACAAGACTACTGAAAGCTCGACTGCTACATGGCCATGAGTAATCAAAATCCAAATGCTTGTTGATCGATATGGTTTTTAACTTATTAACATCAGTTTCAAGCATAAAATATAGTTGAGAGAAAACTGCCAAATAATAAACAATATTTAAGATAGTATTGTAAAAAGGTACTTTTCTGCATATTGTAGTCCCAAGTCAAACTTACAATGTACTGTTTATTCGTTTGTTCTGATATTTACTTCTCATGACAAATATGTTGTGATGCTAACAACGTCAATACAAATATCTTTGCCCACAAAGAGAAATCTTATCCGGAGTACACATTGAGAAAATAATAATCTATGTCTAGTATATCTTAATTTTATTTAACTTTTATTTGAAACCTTTGGATAAAAATCAAGCACGTTTTTATTTTAATAACTTTATATCTTGAATTAGAGAATCAATTAGATTAGGCGTTCTCTTATAAGTAACAAAAGGATATAACAACACTTATTAATTTCTCACTAATAAAATATGAGCGTAATACAGAGCTTTATAACAAGAAAATAAAGTTAGTTAGAAGTACGAAAACAACCCATATCCTTCCAATTTTATTGGATGCTCCCGATGGGAGTGAAAACTCTTCTTAACAAGTATGATATACAACAAGAGGACAAATGGTGAGCAAAAATATCCCGCAATACTATCACTATGATAGTATCAAAGAACAATAGCTTATTGTGTAAGTTGAGTTATTCAACTTGTAAAATCAAAGACCAAATAACTAATTTGAATATGCTAAGCTTTTTTTCCTGAGGAAGAAAAATATGCTTACAGTTAAAATTCTTCTTCCACATTCTTCTCATCAATTTCCAAGCTCAACCATTAATATATTTACATGATGAATAAATATTACGACTTTTTTTTTTTAATATCTTCACCTTTTTCCCCTTAATTTTTTCAACTATTATGGGATTGTTATGTAAGTCAATACTTTTAGAGTTTTTATTTGCATCTGTTTATTATGATTTGATATCTTGATTTGATGTTTATAATGTGCTTATAGTTTGTGTTTACCTAAGAAACTCTTGAAGATCCTTCTTTCAATCCTCCTAAATTATATCAGTAAAATGATAAAATTTAGAGAGAGAGAGAGAGAGAGAGAGAGAGAGATTACAATCCGTTTTGACAATTTTCACAAGAAATTTATCTGATAAATCTCATTGAATCTCAACTATGAAGTCCAGAAAGTCTCACATCCACGGTTAATGTGGAGACATGTCAACCATTTAAATTTGGAAAGCTAAAACTCAGTTTTGCTTCAAACAACATGCAGTGAAGTTCTCTTCCTAAGTTACCAATTTCTTAGGCTCTGTGTCTGCCTAGGACCCACAGCAAGGAACAAAACAGAGTGAAAATGTATTTCCAGAAAACAACCTTGCTTTCTATAATTAAAAATGGTGATAATGGAAACAAATAAACGCAGTTAATTTTAAATCATCTAGGCAGTTTTTAGTCAAAAATACTAAAGAGGTCCGAGAACAGAAGCGAAGAAACCATGGAGGTCGAAAAGAAACTAGAGGGACTAGCTGCTAAGCTATTCGCTAACCAAATTAGAATTCTTGAATCTATCACCAACGAAGAAACTTAATTCATGCAACCACAATAACATTTATAGGTCTATCATATAATATTGGATACTTGGTCACTTTAGGATGTCTGAGAATCTCATACATTAAAAGTGCAGATCAAAGTGAAGATCAAGCCGTTGGTTCAAAACTTCAATAATTAGAAGAATTGTAGCAGAAGTGGTCTCCTACCATAAATGGTGAATTGGAGATGAAAATATCGTGCAGAAATTGTCTTCTTTAGAAAATCTAACCAACCTGTGATTCAAAATTTCTGTCTTCAAACATTCTTGAAAATCTTCCTAGAGTTGGTAGGAAGTTTTTTTCATTCTCATTCTCTGTATCATGTCAAAAATCAAAGTGTCCCCAAATTCTTGAGTCGATCTGACAATCTGAGTACAGAATTTCCAAATATTTAAGATATAACAATGGTAAACATGAAGATATTTTTGCTTCTAGGAAGTTTTTTTCAAATATGAGGTGATTTATGAATAAAAAAATAAATAATGAATACTGAACAGATTAAAATATTATCATCGAACATTTTAAATCTATTTCATAATCAATTATACAATATATAAATACATTTTATAAATTATAAAATTTTAATATATAACTTATAATATATTGTCTGTATAATACATATTTATATGATATAAATTTGATAAATTTAATGTGTTTGTTAGATCAATATCAGATATTGAATATTTAGGTACCCAGTAATAAATTTAAGGTATCTAATATTTATTGTGTAATATTTTATAAAATTTTGAATATTTTGAATATATAAGATGTCAGACTTTTTTTAAATGGATATTAAAAAAGTTTTTTTTTTGGGGGGATTCTAATGGGATACAAGTATGTAATATCTTTAATAGATACAAATTTAAATATTGAAAAATTCTTGAGGTACCCATTCCTAACAACATATAGAGATAAAGAAAGAATTAAAATCTAAACCCAAAAAAAAAAAGAAAGAATTTAATTTCTGCCTAGAAAATTTGACAAGTCACGGATTGAAAAAGGGTAGCACTTGATTATTTTGATAATGCACATAACTTTTATCAACCGTTTATGTTTGAGAATTTAGAAGAGTCCAACGACGTGGATCCTCTATGGCCTCCTTTACGCCTAAATGGGGCCTAAGAGCATCTTCAATTATTGAGTTAATCAATCATGGAGAAATGCTGAACCCATGTTATCTCTACAAACTTCAAAATTCAACAAAATGATCCAACTAAATTTTCTATTACATGCAAAAAATCCTTTTCATTAATTATTTCATTTGTTCAATTAATAGTTATTATTGACTAAGAGTATCTACAGTGATAATTTTTAAATGGTTCTTAAATTTAAGAACCGATTTTTATTTTGGTTTACCACTGTAATTCGTCACATTGGCTGTCACGCGTAAAAATGGTTCTCATATAAAAATTAGTTTTTATACAAAAAAGTAATAATAAAATAATTAATTCACAATAAAATATTAGTGGAAAGTAAATGCTAAGTAGTGAAAAGTTAATTGTATGACCTATTTGTGAGTTTTTAAGAAATTTACCATTGCAGTAGACAATTGCTTAAAATAGTGAGAAATTGCTTAAGCTGATGTAACACTGTGAGACCCGCAATAAAAACTCAAGTGAGGTTCACCACCACTATAGATCCTCTAAGTCATAATGCCATGTTAGTCCAAAAATTAATACATAAATAGAAGCGTTCATGCTCCTCACCTTACCCGGAACCACCCACCTATGCCGACGGAGAAGAAATCGAAGGTGAAGAATAGATGAAATATTCTTATTGTTT
The DNA here is from genome assembly GCA_037074585.1 of Biancaea sappan. NCBI lineage: Eukaryota > Viridiplantae > Streptophyta > Magnoliopsida > Fabales > Fabaceae > Biancaea > Biancaea sappan. The sequence continues at coordinate 61,537,251 of CM073493.1, forward strand.
GCTATGTCCAACTCCAACTTCTCATTTTTCAAGTCAAGCTCATTGTTGCTGAGAGGCTTCATTTTATGCTAGAACAGATATGAGCTGGTTATGGATTCAATAGCAATTTGAAGATGGAAAGTGTGAAAGAGAGAAACGTGAAATGAAAATTTTTAATGCCAAAACAAAAATTGAATGAAATGGAAGATAAGGGAAAAACGAGAGATTCAAGGCATGAATACAGAAAGGTTAGTTTCAAGGAATCCAAGAGAGAAGAAGTTTTAGATTTGTAAATTGAGCATTAAATATAAGCTTCACCTGGTGCTTGGTTAGCAATTTAGTTAGATTCTCCATGGTGACAAAGATAACGTTGATGCTGCCTTCGTGATGGGGTTTAGGTAAGGTGGGTTCCGAGGAAGGTTAGGGAATAGTATTGGGTCGAGTCATAGTTTGGATTTGGGTCAGGTTTAGATGATTGAATTGGTAGCCTATACCTTAATTTTTAAGATGACGTAGTGTTGACATGATTTGGTCAATATTAACTATTAGTTTGACTAATGAAATCAACAAAGGAGTTTTTTACATAAAATGAAAAGTTTAAAGATTTTTTTTGCTGAATTTTGAAATCCTTAAGAGTAACTTGCACATTGAACAAAATTAATGGAGATAAAATATATATATGTCTTTTTTTTAACTATTAGTATTCAAAAATTTATTAGAATATGACTTATATGGTTTGAGTCATGTTAAACCATAAAAATATAAACTCTCTTAATACTAATTTTTTTATTTGTAATATCTAATTCAAAACCGTTACTTAAAAGAAATAAATATCAAACTATTTAAACCAATACGCATTAATAATGTTGAATCAATTTGATTTGATTAAAGTTGATCAAAATTAATTATATAATTAAATCAATACAAGGACATTTAGTTGAAATTAATTATATCAGTACAATTGTTAAATGGTTATAATTGACATTTAATATCAACCAAAATGATTGATTATCATATCAAAATTTTATATTTTATTTAATGTATTTTTAGTTTTTAATACAAATATTGATTTATTTATGATTATAATAAGTTTAAATTTGTGTCAAAATATTTATAATATGAATTTTTATAACTAATGTTAATTTTTTTAGTTAGTGTCTCTTAAAAATTGACCATCTATTTTAATTTAGTTAAAATTAATTATTTCTTTTTCATTCCATTACTTGTATAGTTAAAAATTGACCATATAGAAAACAAGTAATGAAATGAAAAAGAAAGATAAACATGCAGTCTCCATCTTTAGGTCTATCTTGTTCCCCCTCATCACAAAAAGTTTATTAAATAGATTTGGAGGCAATCTTTTATAGATTCGGTATGTGTAAACTCATTAATTCGTGCTAGTTATATATGATTCATGAGAACATTATAATATTAAATTGAGAGGCTTAACTTACCCAAGAAAAATCTATAAATATGTTGCATGATGAGAAAGGACAAAATGTGGCAGACCTTGTATTGCTATGGTTACTCCTGAGATAAAATTATTTCTTTAGGAAGCACTCAGCTCTCAACAAGAGCAGGAGACTCTGAATCACAGCCAAGATCTACATGGCAAAAGGCATTATATAACAGTCCTCTTTTTCAAATAAAATAATATAAAATTTATATTATTTTTATTAATTACACAATCAAAAGTATTTTTTTTAATCAATATTCAAACGAAATTTATTTTTTAAAATAACTTATGTAATAACAGTTTTCAAATATAAATCATGTTCATACAAATATAAATTTATCCAAAATTAATTTTAAAAATCAATTTTACTCAAACATATATTTACCCAATGATTTTCTGAACACTCATTTAATATCAATCAAATTGATTGATTATCATACCGGAATTTTATATTTTATAAAATGTATTTTTAGTTTTTAATACAAATGTTGATTTATTTATGATTAGAATAAGCTTAAATTTGTCTTAAAATACTTATAATATGAATCTTTTTTTAACTATTGTTAATCTTTAAAAACAATTTTAGTTACTTTCTTTCAAAAATTGACCATCTAATTTAAGTATAATTATACTTAGTTCACATTGTTCAAATTTTAAAATTATTCTAATAAGTAATTAGTGAAGTAATATTGGATAAATAAACAAAACAAATAATGTACTTTATTAAAATATTGATATAATTCACTAAATTAACTTTAAATAAATGATAATAAATAATAGTATACCAAAAAATAAAATATAAAATATGTGTCATTTCTGATAATTATACATCTCAAACAACGTTTGCACATTAATATCTAAACATCATGTTTTGTACCAAACTACATTTATCTGCTCCAAATCACGTTTGTCCAAATGTCTTCCAAACATAAATCACGTTCATCCAAACTTAAATTTTTTTAACTACATTTAATTCAACCTAATTTATCTAACTTATGTTTACTCACCGAACTCCCAAACACACCCTGATTCAATTTAGTCATAAATGATTCAATTGGTTGAATGAAATGTTTTTCTTTCATCTTGACAAATCAATTCACTTAGTCTTTAAATGACCAAATCAAATTAATACTTGCAAATCTTATTATTGTACACTAACTACTTGAAAATTTATATAAATTTTTTTATATCTTTTAACAATTTTTATTTTTTGTTAAAAATAAAATTTATATGTAATTTTTTAAAAAAATAATTATACAAAAAATTATCAAAAATATAAAATTATTTTTTAAACATCATACACTTACTAGCTATGATATGATTAGAATTTTATTCTTGTCATATTAAACAATTTTAAATTGCACCTAAAATTTTTACTAACAAAAATTAATTTAAATGGTTGGACCGAAAATTAATACCTAGAAAATTTCGAGAAAGGACTGTTCGCTTTTCACAGGAAAAGCACAGGTGGAACCAAATTTTTTTATTTTTGGGTTAAATGTAATTTTTGTTCAGAATTTAAAGACACATTTGTTAACTTAATCTTTTTTTTATTATTTTTAGAGATTTATTTAAAAAAAAATTTAAATACGTTTCAATTTTTTTTGTACCTACTTTAAAGTATCTATTTAAAAAAAAATTCAAATAGGTTGCAATATTTTTCTTATACCTGATTTTAGAAATCTATTTAAAAAAAATTTAGATAGGTTTCAATACTTTCTTTTTTGTACTTAATTTTATGAATTTATTTGAAAGAAAAAATTTTAGATAAGTTTTAAAATCTATTTGAAGAATAATTTTTTTTTCTTTAAATAGGTTGTTAAAAATAAGCACAAAAATACTTTTTTTTTAAAAAAAAGGTGTTTGAAAACAGGCAAAAAAAACAGAAAAAAAATTGAGATCAATCTTTTTTTTTAATAAGTCTCTAAAAATAAGTAAAAAAAAATTGTGCAGATACATGTTGCCATTGGCTTTTGAAACCCAAAAAAAAGAAATACGTTTAACACAAAAAAAATAAAAAAAAAATCTGCTTTTACTTCCGTGTTTGAAAATTTTATGCCTATGCCATCCAATATTCCAATCCACTTGAAAGATGAAAGAAGCATCTTCAATTGTGAAGACTTGTTGAAATGTAGAGAAATGCAACAAAGCACTTCGTTCACCTTTATCGAATGAAAAAGGAATTCTCATTCCCTTATTTCTGAAAAGAGATTTTCCATTTTAATAGAATCTCATTCCATAAAAAAAAAATAATGGAATCTCATTCCATTCCCTCACAATACGCCAAACACGAGACGACCGTGAATCACAGCGAGTTTTGTATTTCTGGAATAGATGCAGTAAGTAAACCACTTGCTTGGAATCGCAGCATAATACTTCGAAGCAGAGCAATTCCTAACAAGTAGCTGTCCAGGTATGCCGTCATTTCTTCTGTGATTTCTTCATGCGACTTGGTGCGATTTGTGTGTTTTCGGATTTGGACTTCAGATTTTCTACTCTCTTTTTTCTCAGATTTAAATTTCTTCCTCCGTTACCACTTTCATCTTCAATTTCTCTCTATCTTCACCATTTTTCTCTTCCTATAACGGTTTGATGCACAGAGAGCAATAGATTCGAGATCTCTTCACAGCATTTTTGTTTTTCGATTCCGCCTAAATAGAACCACAGAGATTCATCGATTACAAAGCTCAGAATGGAGCTTCATTTGCTGCAATGAACCTGCCCCACTTCTTTATCATCATTTTTGAGGATGAATAATTGAGTAAATTACTAATTTGTTCTCTGGAAAGTGTTTATCTAAATTTGGCCCTCTTTTTTGTCAAAGAGAATTTTAACATCCAAAAATTTTCAGATTTTGCAACTATATATTATGTGATTTAACAAAAAAATATAAATAAATATAATTTTTTATTGACTAAATTAAAATATTTAATTTTTCAAGCATCAAATTAAAAAAATTATAATTTTTTAGAGATTAAATTAGTAATTTACTCTAAATAAATAATGTCATTAATGATTCCTATCTTCCCCAAGTATGTTGTAAGCATCATAATTTGTACCGTGGTGAAGTGATTTTTCATGATAAACTGCAACAAAATTTCATTTGACTAGTCATAGAGTTACATGGTACCAAAAATAAGACTAAAAAAAAAATGAAATTACTTTTTAGTACATTGGTAGTTGCCATCTAAGCTCCATAGCAATATATATGATTTGTCTGGTACTTGATGGAATAAAAACATCGCATCCATTTTTTTTTATCCGAATATGTTTGGATTTAAGATAATGAAAAACGAGAAAATGTTAATATTAAACATATATCTTGATTAAAATTTTAATCAAATATGTTCTTCTCTTCATCTTTTTTCCTTAATATTCTCTTCAATCTAAACAAACCTTGATCTAGTCAAAGCAAAGCAATCAGTAACAAAGTAAACATTATTAGTTTGTTATTATCCTTAACTATTATTTTTTTTCACATCAATTTCTTGATGTTGTTGCCCTATGATTTTGAAGTTTGCCAATGGCTGAGGGACTTGCAGCCTTGGCTCTGGGACCAGTGGCGAACCTTGCGGTTGAAGAGCCATATAAAAACATAAGCAGCCGAGTGGCATCTTCCAAAAATCTGGAAGATATGTATGATAACTTAACCCAGGACCTGTGGAAGCTACTTGCAATAAAAGAGGAAAACGAGAGCCAAATTCAGAGGCACAAACAGAAGCATCCCACCATGGTTTACCGCTTGTGGAAGAAGAGGGTATCAGACATTCCTACAGAAGTAGATAATCTGAGAGCTGAATATGAAAGGAAACGACTTCCCAAATGGCGTTTCATTCGGCGTTCAAGTCTGTGTGAGAAGGTGGCAAAAGAGACACAACCGAGTTAAAGAGCTTATTGAAGTGGGGCTTTCAATCAACATCCTAGTTGATCATAAGTATCCAGAGGCTGTCTTGAAAATATTGGATGCTCCAAAGCTAATGGGATATCCTACCTTCCAATATGTTCTCGAAGAAATTCTGAGTTGCCTTCAAAACAAGAAAATGAAATCTGTTGGAGTTTATGGAACAAAGGGAGTGGGTAAAACCACAATACTGCAGAACCTAAATAACAGAGTAGAGGTTTCTCAACTGTTTAATATAATCATTTTTATAACAGTGTCAGCTGATCAAAATGATAAGAAACTTCAACAGTCAATTGCAAAGCGGTTGAATGTAGATAATGAAGCCACCAAAGACTCCATTGATGAAGCTGCTAGAAGAATACATGAAGAGCTAACAGATAAGAAGTTTTTATTGATCCTAGATGGAGCCAGGAACTACCTCAATTTGCAACAAATAGGGATCCCAAATGATGGTAATGGAAGTAAGGTTGTTTTGGCCTCTCAGTATCTTCATGTTTGCAATGAAAATAACATGGAGAGGTTGATTGAAGTGAAACGGTTACAACATAAAGAAGCATGGAAGATGTTCCGAGATGTTGTTGGTCCTGTAATTGATCGTCCTGGCATTCAACCAACTGCTCGACATGTGTGTAGTAGGTGCTCTCGTCTTCCACTTTTGTTTTGATACACGGGATAGCAAGATCTTTTAAATTGAAAAATGATGCTCCAAGTTGGAGGGCAGCTTTGGAAGATCTTGATGAACGATGGAGAAAGCACCAAAATGAAGGTTTGGAAGAGTTGTACTCATTTTTAGAGTTCTGCTATGGTCAACTAAAAGAAAAACACCAGAAATGCTTTCTATACACTTCATTGTAACCTGCAGATAGCAAGGTTTTCACTGATTATTTGGTGGAGTGCTGGGTAGCCCAAGGCTTCCTCGGATATGTTAATGAAACAAGAAGGTACAGAAATTCCCGCAACAGTGGTCACATGATAGTTGGAGACCTTGTCAATGTATCTTTGCTGGAGAAAGGAGAACGGATGCTGTATGTCACCATGAATGGTTGTATGAGACAACTTGCTCTACATATATTATCTAAGCATCCTCAATATAGTTGCTATGTCATGAGTGAAGAATCTAAGGAGCTTCCTTTATCAAAAGCTTGGGCAAATGCTAAATGGGTATCGATGATAAACACCAAATTGTGTAATTTACCCACAAGTCAAGACTGCAGTATGCTTGAGACACTATTACTGCAGAAGAATTCAGAATTAGCTACAATCTCACGAACTTTTTTTGAAAATATGAGCAATCTTCTTATGCTAGACTTGCATGGGACTGGCATTGGTCTTAAAGCTGCCATCATCACTATCAAACTTAATCGGTCTTAAAGGGCTCTATTTAAATTCATGTGAGCACCTAAGCAATTTTCCACCTCAAATAGCATCACTTCAATTTCTTGAAGTCCTTGATATACGAGGTAGCCAAGTGAGTTTCATACCATCTTATATTGGAAGCTTGACCAATTTAAGATGCCTAAGACTCCCATACATTAAAAGTGGTGACCAAAGTAATCACCAAGGCACGAAGGATGCAGATCATTATGTGATTTCCAAGCTTCAAAATCATTATGTGATTTCCAAGCTTCAAAATATAGAAAATTGATCGTTGAAGTGATATCTTATGAACAATGGTGTAAAGAAGCCAAGAATATCATGGATCAGGTGGCTTTGTTAAAAGGACTAACCACTCTCAGTTGCAGTTTTCCCTCCTCAAAAATTCTTTCAAGATTTATGGCATGTTGGGAACAATGGAGAGATCACAATCAATTTACTTCCTTCCAATTTTTCATTGGATACCAAAACTCATCGCATCCCCAACTTCTTCAACATTTTGACGATGGACTCACCAAGTATTTAAAATACTACAATGGTGAGAAAGGCAATGAAGCAATCGGAGGGGTAATTTGCGAAACTGATGCATTTGAATTGATTTGTCACAAGGATATCATGAACCTGTCAGACTTAGGATTAGAAAACTTGAACTACATCCGTGGCTTTTGGATTGAGGAATGCAATAAACTCTCAACCATTATAGAAGGCAATAGAAATGGCCTAAGAAATGAAAGCATCTTGCGAAACTTGGAGCAACTATACTTGATAAACTTGCCCAATTTGGAGTATGTTTTCAAGGGCCCCTTGTCTCCTAAAATCTTTTGCCAATTGCATACTTTAAAATTAGAGAACTGCTCAGAGCTCAAAAGCATTTTCTGTGAGGGAGAATTTATGAGAATGGATGGCATAGGGGATGCAAGTATCTTGCCAAATCTAGAGAAGCTATATCTGAAAAATATACCAAAGCTAAAATGTGTCTTTAAAGGTCATTTTCATCCCAGCACATTTTCCAAAATACAGATTTTAGCTTTTGAAAACTGCTCATCATTAGAAAGCATTTTCAACAATGGAGTGATTCAGAATTTTTCAGAACTTCGAAAGCTTGATATTCAAGACTGTTCGGAAATTAAAGATATTGTCGTGGTCACTGAGGACATTGAAAGAAAAGAAGACTTGCTTCCAACTTTGGAGAAGATAGAGCTAGTTGATTTACCAAATTTGCAATTCATATGCAGGAAACAAATACTAGCATGGTCATCATTAGAGTTGCTAAAGGTGCAAGAATGTCCTAGCTTAAAATCTTTACCTTTTCAGAGGAACAAGGCAGGCAAATTAAGATCCATCGTAGGTAATAAAAAATGGTGGAATGCATTGGAAAGGACAAACAAGGAGGTTCACCAACAATTTCAAGACGTCTTTGTCGCTTCAAATAGCTGATTCTATTTAGTTATTGTTCATAGTAAAAAATGTTTGATGTAATAAATGAGAGATCAGTGTGTAAGATGACCTTGTTTCAATTTTTGTAACAAATGTTTGATGTAAAAAATGAGAGATCCGTGTGTAAGAAGACCTTGTTTTAATTTTTGTACTGTGAGTTTTGTGTTTGCACTTAATCATCACTTGTATTATAAAGGATTGAGCGTGCTTTGACCTAGAGATGCTCATGGGAAATAAATTCTGCGGTGGACTGATAAGTAGAATATAGAAGATTAACGTTGAATTTGTAAACTCTGTTTTCCCAAAGTTTCGTATTCTGTTCCATTAAATGTTGTTTGTTCAACTCTTATCCTTTGATTAAAGCTTATCTTTTGGTTTCATTAGCCATTCTAGTCAGTATAATCTTTCTGTTCAGTTTGATCACACGGAAAATGTTTCACTTTTGCATTAAAAAAGGTACTCTTACAAGCCAGAAGATAGGATTTAATTCCTTTCTGCTTAATTTTCGGAGTGTTTACAAAGTATAATCACTCTAATTAAATTCATTTGCTAAAAGGAGTTTAACATCGTCTTTATCATTTAGGAAATTAAATTAACCATTCAACTTGGAAACTCTTTCAGATAGTTTATCATATTTAAAATAGGCACTTTACTTAATTTATCCTTTCCTTTCGTTTTCTTTTTTTAATTTTCTTCTGTTTGAGAAATATCTTGTCCTCTAAGTCTAACTCTCCTTAAAAGCTAACTCATAAGGAGGGATGTCCAAATCCATATATAAGAAGCCTAAAATACATTATTCTCTTTGATATGAAAATTTAACTCATACCCCACACCCTCAGAACTGGACCTTTGGAGCATAAAATTATACAGGAACAATGAATGGTCCAATCCGATCAATCCAATTCTAATATATTGATTGAAAAATTCTTAGCAAGTGTATCAAGTCTAACAAGTAATATAAAAAATAAGTAAAGTGTTGATTCCATGAGAATTATGGGAGTCAAGTAACAATTATGTTATTCTTAAACTATCTAAACGATTGATTTTAAGTGTGTGATATTAAATTAAACTAAATTAAATAACTGACAATTAACTAAAATATTGATAATTGGAAAAAGGTAACACAAATAAACTAAAGAAATTATTACGAAACGACAAATTATCAAAGCATTAGGTACTCGATTTTATTACCCTATCCAACTATGAATGAGTTTCCATTTTAATCTAAGTATTTAATTTCTTTGTTGATGGTTGAATTCTTAGTTCTAATTAAAACTCAATTCTTTGGCCAATTAACACTCTAAACCTAATCAAATTCTCTAATTCCTTAGAACGATCAAATTAGAAAAAGATATTAAGCATAGGTAAATTCGATCAAAACCACACAAGAAATTCGTCTATTCCTAAATCAAATCTACTTATGGCAATAATTTTAATAGGCATATTCATATATGAATTTTTCAATCCCCTATATGAATCATAAATAATTACTCAATAAGAGAATTAAATAAATTTAGACTAATTAAAAACTCAATTCATAATATTCAAAGGAAGCTACATCTTCATCCTAACAAATAGAGTCTAGCCACCCCATGACAAAGGAAACATTCATAATATCAATGAGTTTTGCTATTAAGACTAAGTGCGTGTTTGGGAGCTCGGTAGATTAAACGTGGGTGGGGTAAACTAGGTTTGATTAAACGTGGTTAGAGAAAACTAGGTTTGGATGAAGATAATTTATGTTTGGAAGACATTTATGCAAACATGATTTGAGATAATGAAACTTAGTTTGGGGTAGAACAGAATGTTTGGATATTGATTTACAAACGTGGTTTCAGGATGTATAATTACCAAAAAGGACATAAATTTTTTATTTAATTTTTTGATGTATCATTATTATTTATTGTCATTTATGTAAAAGAAACTTAATTTTTTTGTTTATTTGTCTAATATTATAAATTAATCACTAATGACTCATTTTTAATTAATAAATTTATTTTTTTATTTTGTAATTGCTAATTAAAAATTTAATTAATCAGTAAATTCCATCAAATCCTAATTAAAATTTCATTTAGATTAAATCTGGACAATTTCAGAAATTTTACTCTCTCCCTCCAATTTCTCATATTATTCACTTAGGTCCTTGGTAATAATTTTTCTTTTATCTTTTTCATGTTCTAAGACTACATTTAGTTTCATCTAGGCCCATAGGTCACAAATATATTTTGTTCTAAAATTATAGCTACTCCTACAAACTTTTAATTTTATTCACTTTGGTCCCTGCCATGCATGGACCCGTCCAATTCTTTTTTTTTTTTCCTTCCAAACCATCCCAGAATTTCTTCTTAGATGCTTTTAGGGCATATTTGATCATTTCCAACCCAAATCAAAGCAAAACATGAATTAAAATTGAGTTTTGGAATTTTCACAAGTTTTCAGTTCTGCTCTGTTTTAGGTGCAGAAAACAGAATTGTCTTTGCTCTCGGTTACTCTGTTAATCTTCCCCCCTTGACAGCCATTCAAATCGAGAGAGAGAGGTAGAAAAAGAGAGAGATCGAGAGGACTGAGAGGGATAGAAACCAAGACACATGGAGAGAAAAAAAAGAGAGAAATGTGGGGAGAGGAGTGCAAAAACTGGGCTTCTTTTCTTCCTCCTTCTTCTGCCAAAAGGTGACTGCTTCAGTGATGGGAGGGGCAGTAAAGGGACTTCAGCAAAATTACCTTGCCAACCACGTTCAATGCAATGGAAAAGCTTGAACCTGGAGCTTCTCTGCCGACCACGTTAAGGACCCCTTTCAGCCAATCCCGTTGCTGCAACCTTGGTTCCCGATTGCTGCCAAACATCCCAACATTCCTTCAAACATGGTTGATCAGCTGGAAACGTGGGTGGCGGCAACACCAACGCTCTCCCAAACACACCCTAAGAAAAAGAATAAAGAAAGGATGAAGAAGAAAGAATGGGAATCAAGAACGGTGTGCGCCAGTCTCTCTGCAGTTCAGCGGCGTCTCTTCTCTCTGTGTGGGTCCCCGGACCTAGTCTTGCTGAAGATAATATAACCTCCTTCTCAAATTACGAGATTGCCCCTCATTAGAAAAAAAAATAAAAAAAAAACTTGCCGCACTAATGCTACCGCATCTAATTGCTGGAAATTGTATTGTGCTGAAAAAAATCTGTAGTGCTATAGCATTGCTTTCTGAGGTCTTAGCATTCAATTTTGACTTCTAGTATCACTTTTTTAAAGCTTTTCCCATCTTTTTCTTTCATTTAAGTCCCTGGAAAGCAAAATAAATAATCAAAAAATTCTAATTAAATTACTTTAACAAATACTAATTAAATCCTAATTCTAAATAAATTAACTTCAACTACAACTAATTCTAATCCTAAATTAAAAAGATATTAACTAAGATAAATCCTAAAAATAAGATAAATTATAAATCCTAACTAACTAAATCAAATCACCATAACAAATTATAAGACATAAGATAAATCCTAAAAAAAAATAATTTCCTATAAAATTAAACTAAACAATTAAAGAGACTAAATAAATTCAGAAAATGACTTAAAATCACTTATTTTACTCAATTTATTAATAAAAATATAAATTAAATAATTCTATAAAATAAAATTATCATAATACTATGTTAAAAATAATATTCAAGTCTAATACACCTTAAAAGTTAACTCATGAAGAAAAGAATGTCTAATACACCTTAAAAATTAACTCATGAAGAAAAGAATGTCTAAGTCAATCTAAAGAGCATGAAACATTATTCTTTTCGATGTGAAATTTAAACACTTACTAATAAAATTCTTTTCTTCATTGAAAAAAAAAGTGATTAAATTCTATCTACCAAAATTTTACGGGTTTCTAGAGGCATAAAGCACAAAATTCTTAGGCAGCGCATAGCCTTTGGCGGTTTGTGGTGCTTTTGGTTGGAACAGAATGTCAAAAATTCCTTCTTTTACATCTTATTTGAAAGAGAATCATTTTTATGTCCTTTGTGGATTTTTATTTTTCATTTGGCGAAGATCTCTAGCCATGATATGGTACATTTTATTCTCTCATCTTATTAATAAAAAAATAATTTTTTTTCATCCAAATAGAGAGAGTTCAAAACCTACCCTCCTTAACCAAACTAATCAAAATTTAAATAATCCAAGGTTTTTATCTTTTTCTAATTAGAAAAGCAAGCAGTTCTGTCTGGTTATCGTTCTAAGGAAAAAAAAAAAAATCTCCTGCACTGAACCAAATCCCACTTAAAAATTATATACAATTACATACAGTATGTAATTTTATATACCATTTCTCACACCATTTAAAGAGAACTGAAAGTCTGAAAGTACCAAATATTTAACTTCAGACTTAAGTCATCACTCATCACTCTTCATCCTTCCATTCCCTTCACTGAAATCTGCAGCAGCATTGAATGTGTGACCCGTGAGGATCTATTTCTGTGATTCTCTCCATCTCTACGTCTTGAGTGTTCTTTCAGATCTCACTTCATTCACATCACCAAAGCCATTCATCACAGCAAGTCTTCATCGTCATCCTTCACCAAGCCTCAGGTTTGTCTCTAGAGCCCAAGTGAATTCTAGATTAGGGTTTCCTTTGTTAGTTTTGGATCTGCATTAATGAGATCTTAGGTGAATTTTAATAAGATCTTTAACGTCCAATAGATATTGAATAATAAGGCTCCAAGAATTGAATCTTGAATTTTGGTTACAACTTACACTATATAAATTTTGTATTGATGGAAAAAGGATATATAAAAGAGGAGGATAAAACATACTTAACAAGCAAACTCACAAAAGAAAAAAGGTAATTAAATAAAAAATGCATCAAAGTAGCCCAATCTCATTGGAAATCTGAGATAGCAACCCCTGAAAAACCATAAGCAGAAAAACACCTTGAGGACAAAACAGTATTGACATATCCCGCACTGGACAACTAATTGAGAACTAGCCAACATGAAAGAAACGACCTAAAAAAGTAATATATAGTGCTCAAAGAGTCCGGACCAACTAGAGTGAAAGCACCCAAAGAGTGAGAATAAATGGGAAAAGCCTACATAATTTCCAACCTTGAAGAAAATGCATCTTCATGAAAAAACTAAAGTCATTACCTTTTATTTGTACAAGAATAAATTGAATAATGTAGATTAACAAGTTTCAAAAATACTTGGAATATAGAATAATGCCAATTGTGTTTTTCTCAAAAATATGTGTGCGCGTGTGACTCTGCTGTATCATGTTCTATGATCGTTTGAAGTTTGATGTTAGTGCTTCATAGTCTCCAAATAATTAGATCATGACACTGCAAGTACTGTGCAATTCCACAATGCTTTAGCCTCTTCCCTCCTCCCAAACCCTTTAAATCAATGTTTCAAAAGTAGAACATCCAGTGTTCGAGGACACACCCAATGTTACCCAAAAAATTCCAAACAATTCAACAATTTACCTTCCCCCCCCCCCCCCCCGGGGCGTGCGACACAATAAAAAAAAAAAGAAAGAAACTACTCTATTAAGAAGATAACTGATTCTGGTCTAGAACTATCCAAGCACACGATAAAAATATCATGCAAAAGGCTGTTTTACTGTTATAGACCTGCAAATCCTGTCTAAATTTTTTACTTTAAGCAGAAGGAAAAAATAAATCTAAAAATTTACAATAAGCATAAGACAAAAGACATGAATGAACAAGTTTCTATACATTTGTACAGGATTCCTTTAGAAATAATGCATCGGGGAACAATGTTTAGGAAGGATGGTACCTTGTACGCCCACTGTGACAGCAAATTTGCATTTTACCAATCTACAAAAATGTCACTCCAGAAGAATTTCCACCCACAAAACAGCTTCTTTCCCCTTTAAAGAAAAAAGTAAGTTCTTAGTTTTGAACTAGCACTAATCAATTTGCTTTATCATCCACATTTTACTTTACCTCCCATGATTAAATCCCACATTGCCAATTCTACCATATGTTGGAAACGATTGTCAAAGATTCCTACCAATACCAGAAATATCTCTGACACCTTGTAATGAAACTGGTTGCTCTTTTATTCGGGACAGAAGCACTGAAACTTGTTCTAATGCAGTATCCAGTCTTTCCTTTGACTTGGCAGATTCTGTGATAAGAGAAGAAACCATATTTTGTAATAACTGTACTCTTTCTGCATGATCGTTAGGTGCACTCTGAAGAAGCTTAGTGGAGGTCATGTTGATACGACGCCAACGACAGGGAAGATATCTATCTGGGATCTGAAAGCAATTTCCTGTTGAAAGAACTCTAAGAGCATGCCGACAGAGAATTCCCGAGAACTCAAACTGGTGGCAACTGCAACTTATTATTCCTTCCCGAGGGGCCCAATAAACTTTGCGACCTCCCTCAGCTTTTGTATGGTGCCTCACAAGGAAACCATCTTCGAATGGAAAAGATGCATAATGTGCAGCCAACACAAGTTGTTCTTGAAGCTTTGAGAAGGCAAAAGGAGTGAGAATTGTGGCAGCATGTGACTCCATGGGGGCTCCAGTTTTGAGGCAGATATTTTGGAGATTCTGTTGCATTGTTTGTTGTTCTCCAGTTTGATCTTTGAAATCAACAGCAACAGCTACCTGATTGCGCAAATCCAAGTTAATAAGAAAATATCATTTTGATCCTCCAAAATATGGGATGGAACATATTCTGTTGAGCTAAATGAAAAAAAAAAATATATATATATATATATGTATACAAATTTACTTAAAATAATAATAATAAGACAGTAAAACCAATTGAACAATAACCAAATAACACAATGACACCAATTTTAACAACATCCAAACCAAGACAATAGAGAGAGAGAGAGAGAGATGATACCTGTTCCACAAAGTGTGCAAGCCGAGTCTGTGCACTCAGAAACCGTTGAATGAAAGCATTAATTGACTTTGACTGACCAGTTGTAGTCATTCCCGCAAAAAAATGGCTTCTCAAAAATGGCAATGCCCACAGTGAGCGTAAACTATATAAATTGGCAATGTGCCTGCTGGCATGCAACCCAAAAGAACTGACCATATCCCTCCAACCCAATTCAAAATCCTCAACTGACTCAAGATTGTATAGTCTATAAAATTCAGCCTTCCACTCATTGTAACGCTCTCCAAGAACAGCACTAAACCAAGAAGGAAACTTCGCTACAATCATCCATATGCAAAGAGCATGTTTGGTTGTAGGCATTTCCATGGCTAATGCTTCTTTGAGACACATATTTTGGTCAGTTAGTATTGTCTGAGGAACCTTCCCATTCATAAACCCTAAGAATGCCTTCCAAGAAGACGATGAAAAAAGAAGCAAAACAAGAGAAAAACATCTAAGTGAATTAAGGAGATGTAGCACTTTTCAAAAATCAAATGCATCCTTGTCATACAAACTCCACAAAAGGGGCAAAAAAGGAAAAGGAAAAAATAAGGAATTTCTCATCCATAATTAAAATGCCTTGTCCATTTTAGCGATTGGCAAAGAAGACCAAAGGACACTAGCATAAGATGCTTATACACACTTAGCAAGAGGAGGATTACTTAACAAGAAGCATTATACAATGGAATTAATTTTAAATGGTAAACATTATGACCATCTGCAGATCAAGTAAATACTGGAAGCCACCTATTGTAGGTGGCTACTCAATAGTAGTTAAAAAGTTTTTCTCCTTCCATTCCTTTATTTTCTATCAAGCCACATAAAAATCTGTCAACCAAAAGATACAAGAGAGCACAAAGGGAATAGAAGCTGGCATAAACACAAATTTGAAGTACAAGTAAAAGCATATATGTGACACAAGATTCATTACACTACCTTCAATGCCCATGAATACGACCTCAAGTTTTCTTCACGTAGAAGCACGCAGCCAAAAAAGCAAGGCATTCCATAATTATTCATTCCAACCCATATACCCAGCGGCATGTCAAATGCAGTCAGGCGATGTGTTGTATCAAATACCACTGCATCACCAAAGATATCATATGACTGTATTGATGAGGCATAGGACCAGGCTATATTCTCCAAACAGTTATTCGTATCAAGTGTGAACTCAAATTTGAAATTAGGGTCTTTCTCCTTAATATTTCTGCACATTCTTAATAGATCTATACTTTCCTCTTCTGGATCTAATTTCCTAAATGATTGAAGTAAATTCCTCACATCCTTTTCAGTAAAAGGCAGATATCCAGGTTCCACGCACTTCTCAAGCTCCATAAGCCGCATCATTTGATGGACAGAAATCCCTGTTTTAGCATACATCAGGATTCTGCTTTTGTCTGAATCTGAAATAGTTCTATATGCAGGAAGGAATCGAACTTGGTTTGGTTCTAAAAGTTCATGATTATGGTGGTTGGCAAAACCAGTAACACGCCATTCTGGAGCACCTAATTCTGTCGTCTTGCTTATGCGCATATAAGCTTGGCATCCACATCGGGAAGATTTTCGATTTCTTTGAGGTTTACTTTCAGTTGATGTTTTGAGAGGAGTGTTACCAGCACGGTGACAAACAAAGTAGCGTCTAGTAAGTCCTTTTCCAACACCATCTTTTCCCTCTGTACGGTGACGTCGAATTGAAAATCCACACCGCTTGGCAAATTCACTATAAAATTCATAAGCAGCATCATGAGTGCTAAATCTTTGGCCAATATATGGAATTGCATCATTAGTAGTTTCCAACGAGAGCCTGGTCTCATCTGGTGATTCTTCTGTGCTGCTTGTATCATCCAAAGATAATGATCGCTGATCTGAGGGATCATCATAAACCACCAGCATTGGGCTAGCGTCTTCAGACATTTTCTTTTACCAGTTATTAACTTAAAATATCCTGCACCCCTTTTTTTTTGGGGGGGGAGGAGGTGGGGAAGATCAATTAGCGAACTTGCAAAACAATGGAAATTAATAAAGTCTACATAACAGACCACATTTCCAGAACAAAAGGAAGGTCAAAAGAATTATCACATCTGATGACTCTTAAAATTATTCTAAGCCAATAATGCACAATGAAAGAAGTTGTTCTGTCTTGTCTTATCACCAAATTAACATCATAAAAGTACGGTTGTACAAGTATTACATGCCAGCATAAATATAGCAAAGATCCACTACAATCTACTACTATACTGCCAACCCACATATCTATGGCCAGAAACATTATTTCCTCTTAGTGTTCCCCAAATCCATTCGGTGACAAGCAAAAGCAAACAAAAGGCCCATAAAATACAAAATTTCACAACAATTATTGCAAAGCTAAAAACTTTCTAACACAGTCAGCACCCCAGACACTATCATGCATTCTATGAATGGAAAGAAGTTCTAAAAATAATGTGGAGTCAGAAAATATTTTTACTGCTACAATCTTATATTACAGAGATTTAACTACAATAGTATAAAGAAAATTGAAGCGGAAGTCATTATATATATATACTAGATATCATGAGAGTCAAATGTATTTTGAAACAGAAGAAAAGTATTAGATATAAGTCAGCCAAAGCTAAAAAAATTTACGTAATTTGTTTCAAATGATGATGATTTATTTTAAATAACTTACGATAGAGAGGTTTAGATTTAAAAGTTATTATATATAATTTAGTTAAAATTATTTGTTGTCAGATTAATTATTATAAATATATTTTAAAAATAAAATTTCAACTTGTACGAAAAATATATAAGATTGTTAAAATATTTTTTTAAGCAAACTTTTTAACTTTTTTTATAAATAATTTTAAGCTCTCTCTCTCTTTTTTTTTTTTAAAAAAGATCCTAAAGGTCCCTTTGGTTTGTGAAAATATATGATTTTTAATGGTATGTGTTGGAGTTTTAAAGAGACTGAAGTAAGTTGATCATAAATGGAATAGTGCTGGAACTCAATTCCCTTATTCAAAAGTTTAGTTAGGAAAAAAAAAAAAAGAAAACAGAGGATTGATTTTTTTTTTTTTATCATCAAGTCTTTTGGAATATTTTAAATGTACTGACCGCATCTTCCAAACAGTCTAACTTCAACCATATTAAAAACTCAGGGCCTCAACCAAACATGTTCAACACTATTGGTTGGCTTGCAGGCTATTAATTGACTAAACAGTGCCTAAGACTAGTACACCTCGTCATATTGTGCCCAACTTTTAGCCTTCCCAAATATCATACAATCTTTTCATGTAACAATACTCTTTGGCCGGAAAACAAAAGTAATAATACTCTATCACTAACTTAAGCATCAGAGGCATATCTTAAAGAAAAGTTTTGGGAAGATTTGGAGGGATTGGTTAGAAACATACCTTTAGAAGAGAAGATTTTCATCGCGGGGGGGGGGGGGGGGGACCTTAATGGTCATGTTGGGAAAGAAGCATGACAGTATGAGAGGGTCCATGGTGACTTTGGTTTTGGAGAGCTTAACGATGAAGGACAGTCTATATTGGATTTCTCAATGGCTTATAATTTCAGGGTTGTCAATACCTGCTTCAAGAAGCGAGAGGAACATTTAATCACATACAAGAGTGGAGCTTCAAGGTCACAGATTGACTTCTTTCTGGTAAGGAATCCAGATAGAAAAATCTGTCAAAATTGTAAAGTTATTCCTGGAGAACCCGTGGCAACTCAACATAGGGTTTTGGTCCTTGACGTGGTTATTAAGGGTCGGAAACAAAAGCATCGTCAGGCGATGAACCCTAGGATCAAATGGTGGCAGCTAAAGGGGGAGAATCAACTGACTTTCAAGAGAAGATTGTTGGAGGAAGGATCTTGGGAGTTACGAGAAGATGCTAACACCATGTGGGAGGAGATGGCCAAGAAGGTTAGAAAAGTAGCTAAAGCATTTTTAGGAGAATCAAAAGGTTTTGGACAAAGAGATAAGGAATCTTGGTGGTGGAATGAGGCTGTTCAATAAAAGATCAAATTTAAAAGAGAATGCTTTAAAGCTATCCATCTGTGCAATAACTCGGAAAATTGGGAAAGGTATCGGAAGGCTAATAAGGAGACAAAAAAAGCAGTAAGTGAAGCACGATCTAAAGCGTTTGAAGAGTTTTACAAGGATTTAGGAACGAAAAAAGGGGAACAAAAGATTTACAAGATTGCGAAGGCTAGAGAGAGGAAATCTAGAGATTTGGATCAAGTAAGATGTGTTAAGGATGAAGAAGGAAAAGTTCTGGTTACAGAAAGAGATATTAAAAATAGATGGCAGGGTTATTTTCATAAGCTCTTTAATGACGGAACGGAGTCGACTTGTGATATGGAAGATCTAACAACCTTGGAGAGAGAACAAAATTTGGCATATTATCGCAGGATCAAAGTTGATGAGGGCAAGGAAGCTCTTAGAAAAATAGATAATGGTAAAGCTATTGGTCCCGATGGTATTCCTATTGAAGTTTGGAAGTGTTTAGGAGAGGAGGGTACTATCTGGCTAACTAAGCTCTTTAATGAAATTTTAAGGTCTAAGAAAATGTCTGAGGAATGGAGAAGAAGCACTTTAGTGCCTATTTACAAAAACAAAGGAGACATTCAGAATTGCGCAAACTATCGTGGGATTAAGCTTATGAATCACACTCTAAAATTATGGGAAAGAGTGATTGAACGTAGGTTAAGAATCGAGACAAGTATTTCTAAAAATCAATTTGGATTCATGCCAGGACGGTCTACAATGGAAGCTATATATCTTCTAAGAGGGTTGATGGAAAGGTATCGGAGTAAACAAAAAGACCTTCATATAGCATTTATTGACTTGGAAAAAGCCTATGATCGAGTACCAAGAGAGGTGCTGTGGAAAGTCTTGGAACAGAAAGGTGTACGGGTTGCGTATATTAGAGCCATAAAAGATATGTACGAGGGGGCTACGACTAGTGTGAGAACGTCTGGAGGGGAGACTAGAGACTTTCCTATTAAAATTGGCCTACATCAGGGATCATCCTTAAGCCCTTATTTGTTTTGACTTGGTTTTAGATGTTCTGACAAAACACATCCAAGAAGAAATCCCTAAGCTTTTTGCAGATGACGTTGTTCTCATAGCAGAGACAAGGGAAGAGATTAATTCTAAACTTGAGTTATGGAGAGCTACTTTGGAATCGAAGGGTTTTCGTCTGAGTAGGAGTAAAACCGAATATATGCATTGTAAGTTTAACAAGCGACAAGCTAGGAACGAGCTGGAGGTTAAACTTGGTGATCAGGTCGTATCACAAGTGTCAAAGTTTAGGTATTTGGGATCAATTATACAAGATGACGGCGAAGTTATCAGAGATGTGGAACATAGGATACAAGCTGAGTGGTTGAAGTGGAGAATGGCATTAGGGGTTGTTTGTGATCGGAAAGGTACCTGATAAACTCAAAGGAAAATTTTATCGTACTGCTATAAGACCATCGATTTTATATGGGAGTGAATATTGGGCAATGAAAGGACAACAAGAACATACAATTGGAGTGGCGGAGATGAGGTTGTTGCGTTGGATGTGTGGTCATACAAGAAGAGATAGGATCCGTAATGATCATATACGAGGTAGAATTGGGGTGGCACCTATTGAGGAAAAAATGGTTGAAAACCGTTTAAGATGGTTTGGGCATGTGCAAAGAAGACCGTTGGAAGCGCCAGTTAGGAGAGTTGAGCAGATGGTTTGGAGCCCTATGAAAAAAGGTCAAGGAAGACCAAAAAGGACACTTAGAGAAATTATTGAACGGGACCTTTTAGTAAATGAGATATCTAAAGAGTTGGTCATTGATAGAGCTCAATGGCGTCGTGCGATCCATGTAGCCGACCCCACTTAGTGGGATAAGGCTATGTTGTTGTTGTTGTTGTTGAAAAATAATAAGTAGAAAATCAGATTATGGGGATGAGTCTATTATGAAACTATTGTAGTAGTAGTGAGGATAGTAAACCAGAGGCAAATCAGCAGCAGGACATTGTTATTGGGCCAAGATAAGCCCAAACTAAATGCCAAAGTGCGCCAAACTAGATGCAGAAAAATGGTGCGTTTTGGCATGTTGATTGGGAGCCCTCCACCGTTACCAAGTCTAAGGTTCAATTTCAAACACATCGAGGCTCTCTGAAACCCTTTCTCTCTCAGAATCGATACTGCCTTTGGCACTAGCCTTCCTGAAAGCCATTTAAACTTGAAGCTTCGAGATTCCTCTCTCTAGGTTTGTTTCTCTATCTACCCCTCTTATCTCTTTTCTTTTGTCATTCTTTTATTTTCCTCTTTCAAAATCTTCCTCCATTTTTTCACCTTTTCACCCCCTTTTCTCACTTCAATTTTGACTTTGATCATTTATTAATGGAAGAAATATATGAATGCTTGCTGTGTTAATCATTTGTAATCTACACTCTACAGCCAATCAGTAACACAGCAAGCATTCATATATTTCTGCCATTAATAAATGATCAAAGTCAAATGTGAAGTGAGAAAACGCAAAAATAGCAACGAAGCAGGGTGGGGGCGAAGAATGCCTCCCGCTTCCCATCCCCACCCCCAATCCCCGCCAAGGGGAAAATTTTCCCGCCATCCCTAATTCCCGACTCCCCGCATGGTTATTAAAAAATTTTGAAAATATTAAAAAAATAATAATACATAACATAAGAGGCTAAATTTGAATATTAAAAAGCTCATTTAACTTCTCCAGAGCACCAACAACTTAGTGTAGGTTCAAGAAAAAAAAAACAAATGGAAGCAATCAAAATCCAAACACAATAAATCATAACATCTAGACAATACAATACTAACAATCACAATAAATGGATGTTGATGATGATGCAGTCAGTTAACTCAGAAAGCTTGGAATCATTTTAGGCATTCCATACATGGCAGGCAAAAATAAGATCATTGGCCATTAGGATTCACATGAATTCCCCATTAGGACTCAAGAGTTCTAGTCTCTTAGCTTCGAAGTTTCAATATTTGAAAAGTAGTTAGCCAGCATTAACCCTCTATTTGCTTGATGTAAAGCAATTGATGCTTATAACCAAAGAAAAAAAAAAAAAGGATTCTTGTGAGCCTTTAAATGAATGATGAAGAAATATACAAATGTGCATAGCACACATGAACACACTAAATTTACTGTTATATCCTTTTATTGCGTTCGAGAATGTCGCCCAAACTTCTAGCTTGTTTTGTACTGCAATTACTAACTACTTTAGGTTATTGGACCATCTAATTGCTTCTAGTAGTTAAGAAAAGAATCCTAAAGTTATATGCGCTGACCTCTGAGCTAGAAAAGAAATATCTTACTCCTATGAAACAATTCCTCACATATGAGCTTTTAAAGAATATTACGGTATAGTTTTGCTATAACTTTTACAGTTAGGCCGTTGCAAAACATACTTATTCCTCACATGTTTTGCAAGTCTATAAGATATTGTGACTCCTTCATATAACAAGATGCTTCTAATTTCTTTCAGTAACAGTGACCGATATATAGTAAGCATAACAAGGAAGGTCCTTATTATAGAAATGAGACCATTCCACACTAAGTGCAAACAAAATCATTCCAGAGAATAGCAATGTTAACTAGGAAATTCTAATTATTGGTCATAATTGGTCTTTGAAAGTATAATATCCATACTGAGCAAATTAGAATTGTTCATAATATATTAAATTATGTGAACTAGGAGATTCTAATTATTGTTAACTAAAACTCTACCATCAAAACATCTAAAGAGGAGTATTGCAGTTATGAAAATAATAATAATAATAATGGAACTGCCAGAGGAAGAAAAGTTGCAGGCAACGGATGAGAAAATCGTACCTCCTTAGGTCCAATGCAAGGGATCGACGATGACCGAACAGAGGGTCTGCGATGGTGACTGAACCAATGAGATGCAAGGGATCGACGATGGCGAGAGAGGGACGAGACTGAGAGTGAGGCGTGAAGGAGAGGCGAGACTGAGGCGTGAGGGAGACGATGGCGAGAGGGGAGCGAGACTGAGAGTTAGGCGTAAGTGAGGGAGACGGGACGGAGAACGACGACGAGAGAGAGGGATTGAATCAGAGAGACAGAGACGGAGGAGCACGACGGGAGGAGAGCTGGTGATTTGGGATTCTACAGAGACAGAGACCGAGGAGCGCAACGGGAGGACTGAGGAGCAGACGGTGATTTGGCATTGGGAATTAGGGTTTTGTTTTTTTAATTAAATTAATTTTAATTATTTTGATTATATAATTACCAAAATATTTTTAAACAAATATTATACATATATTTATATATATATTAAAGGCATTTTAATAAATTTAATAAAATTACTAAAATGTTTTCGGGCGAAAAATATGATCTTTATTTCTTGATATGCCTTCAGAGAAATTTTCTCATTCTTGAAAACAATTTTTGTCCTCGGGACACAAGTATAGAGATCCTTGCAGGAATTTTCGAAAACAAATCCTCATTGTTAACTCTAAGAAAAGGGGGTGAAAAAGTGGAGGAAGATTTTGAATAATGATAAAAATAATCAAATTGATCGATTTAATCAATTTAATCGGAAATAAACATTTGGTCTATGGTTCACTCATTTAATCAGAAGTGAAAAAAATTAGTGAAAGTTAAAAAAAAAATAATGTGGTGAGTTGAAGAAGAAGAATAAGAAGTTAAATGAGAGGAGGTGTAGTTATTGCGGCAGAATCTCAAAATCAACTGACGATAACAAAGCTTAGCACTTGTCGACGATGAAAACGAGTCAGTTGATCAATTCAACAATTAAAATAAATGTATTCATATAAAGAAAGTAGGTAGTTGTCCTCAAGAAGAAAAAAAACACGACATAACTCAATGAGAAAGTTACCGAACGTAACAATAACCATGAAGAAGATAAAAAAAATTTTCATGAGATAATCGAGAAAAAAAAATGCCAAAAGGTGATATACTAGTGATATGTCATATGTCATAAAGGCTTGTGTGCCAATGGAGAAAAGAAAGCATTTATTATAAATAATTAAATAGCTACGGCCAATCTTGATGTGCTTAAAATCTTATGAAGAAAATATTAAATTAATTTTATTACTGAGAAATATTCAATCAAATTGTTGGACTTATACAGGTGGGGAGTGGACCTTACAGTGGGTAAAAGACATATGGTATCTCTTTTTGAAAATCTGTGTTTTAAATTTTTTAATATAAATATATATAATATTAGAAATAAAGATTAATTCTTATTATATTAATATATATACATATATAATATTTAATTTTATATATTTTTTAAATATTTTTAAGTAAATCAGTTCGACTACAATTCAATCATTAACTTTTGAACCAATATTTCTACTGATTTAATGACCGGTTTGATTTATAAAATATTAATTTTGAAATAAGAAAAAAATAACAAAAAGAAAAAAGATAAGGGGGGTATATAGATAAAAAAAACCTTGAGAAAAGGAACTGAAATAAGGCTAAGCACGTGTCAGATCAAATTGAGAGGGAATCTCAACCTAAACAAATAAAATGCGTGTAGGTTGGTCAGGTTAGGTGTAATATCCCAAGAATTTATATGAATATTTAAAATCTATTTTGAAATTTAATTACGTAAAAGATGTGCTTTTTGAATTAGTGAAAAAAATCTGGGAATAGAAATTTTAATTTTTTTAATTTAAGAAATTTTTACAAATTCTCAAGGACTTAAATGAACAAATTTTAAAGTTAGAATGGCTATGAGCAATTTTTCCAAGAAAAGTAGTGGAGCCCACACGTATACATTTTCTTTTCTTTCTCAAATGTTGTTTTGTATAATTCTAGCAAAACGAAAGTAAGGTGTAATATCTAACTAAATTATGAATATTATTATTAAGTATGAAATTTTTATTATATTAAATATTCAAAAGGACTATTATGAGAAGAAAAGAATCATAAAATAATCTTGAGATGTGAGAATAAAAATTTAACCATTAAGTTAGGGATTTAATTGAAAAGGTAAAATAATGGATAGGAGCCTTTTTGTATTTGAACCAAAAGAGAATGTGTCGGCAGTCTTTGGACCACACACCTGGACTCCACTCTTTCTTTTCAATGCTTAACCCAATCCTTCCCATTTTACTGTCACACACATCATCTCTTTTTTTCATTAGTGAGCCCGAAGTAGAGAAAAGAGAGAACAAAATAGCTATGGGAGTTCGAATTTTCTGGACCTTCGGACAGTGACTCGCACGGCTAAAGTTATGCTAGAAAATATAGAAAGAGGCTGGACTAAGGGCTTGGAAAGAGAAGTGTGCAGTAGAAGAACGAAAAACAGAGCATAAAGCCTTGGGTAAGTTAGAATTTTATGGATTTGGATTTTAATCCATCTCTTTTCTTTATTTTTGGTTAGAAGCAATCAAATATGTCATAATCTGAGTTAGAAATGAAATTATGATATTGAACTTGGAGGTCAAATAGAGAAAATACAATAGATAGGGACTGAACTGAAAAATGCAAAAAAAAAAAACAGAACTGATATATCATGATACAATTTTTGAGTATTTTGAAATGATCAAATGAGGCCCTAAAATCTTTAAAAATTTATAACAACTATCTCGGAGGATAAATGATCAAATTGGAAAGTTTCATGACAATTAGAGAAGATTAACTTGGTAAAATATTGATAAACATAATCAGAATTCACTGCAGAAACAAACGTGGGCAGTTTGGGAGTTTGGCTCTGTTTGGGCAACTAAATGATATTATTTTGGCCTATAAATTTTATGTCACCTATCTAGGACATTGTTCTATCTCCCTGCAAAATTTTATTGCATTTGGATATGATTAGATAGGTCTAAAAGAATAAAACAACAGTTATATGAAAATCTGACAGCTTTGACTTAGGGTCACTAACGAGGTTTGTAGATGGGTCAAATGAGGGAATTTTAATCTGAAATTTTTATCATAGTATGTTAACATATACATAAGGGTCTGTACCAAGTTTCATAATTTTTGAAGCTATAGATTGATACCAGAATTTTCTCAAATTTAGACCTAAAAGTGGCTTCAAAACAAAATAAGTTGAGTGTTTGGTGGTCTTTGTTATGGTTTAATGTTGTTTCTTGCTTTACTTGATCTTTAGGCTTTCAATAAGATCTTTGGCATCCTTATCCAGTTTGAAGTGTAGAAACTTAGCTCGGAGTTAAGGTGAGTGGGTTAATACTTGCTATGATTACATATCTTTGTTATTGACTTTTTGCATCATAGTGAAAATATGTTGTATATCCAAGTTTGAAGAGGATGATGTGGGACGATAAGACATAAACAATTGTGAAACTTTCCTGGTGATGTATATAATTATATTTTCTTATTTTCTCATGAATGGAGGTTATATGATGGATTGTGAATGGCATGTGAACTGAGTTGAAATGTGTCCTACTCTGATTGTTGAGTTCGGATAGTTGAAGTATGTTATTGTTGAATAATTGTTCTATATTATGGGTTATGTTGTATACATGCTATGTTGCTGGAACCATATTGATTATGTTGTGACTTGAATTGTAAATGACTGAGTTGTGTATGTGGCTCATGATTATGTTTGAGAATGCTCTTAGATGTGATGGTGATTGTGTTTGACTAGAAAGGAAAGGCATGGCGGTGCACTCCATGGAGAAATCTATGTGAAGCTATAAGGGTGGAGAATATAAATGGAGCGATAAGGGTGGATGCGGCGGGAGCCGCGGGCAACGATCCAGAGGTACCCTAGACGACCTGGTTGGTACGGAAAATGTGTGATATTGATTTCACTGTTTGCTATTGTGAATTAGTTGAATTATTATGAATTATATTATAATTGATTACGTATGATTGCTACATATTATCATTATGATGCATAATAATATTTTTTTTGTCATAGTGTTGTGTTGTCTGCTCACTGGGCACGTAGTTTACTCATACCCCTCTTATTAACATTTTTTTCAGAGTTGACAGCTAAAGGTAGGAATTATGGATCCTTAGCCATGATTACCTTTTTAGTTCAGGGTAAAGGTATAATATTTATGTCTTATTCTAAGTTGTTTAAATCTAGAAAATCTCTGTAATCAGGTAGGTTCATTAAGTGATGTAATGTGAATGACTATAGTATGTATAGAGAACTCGGTTTAACCGTATTTTCTTATCTTTTGTAAAAAGATGAATAATTCTCTTATTTTAGTTCTTAAATTATGTAATTTAGATTAATTGTATTTAAAAGAATTGTATGATACTTAAGAGAAAGATAGGCTTACGGAGGTGAAATGAAATTCACTTTCCGTGCCGGTCACGTGCTCAGATTTTGAGACGTGACATTAGGTTTAGCAATTTTGAAAGTTGAACCCAAACTAACCAAATTTGACCCTAACGAGTTGGTTAGACTTTTTTGGTTCTCTCCTTCTCCTCTATTTCTTCTTCCTCTTTCTCTCCCTCTTTTTTCGTGCTAATCACAACTAATCCTTTTTGTATGACTTTTGTGAGCTAGAATGTGGTAAAAAAGAGATTGAAGATGATTTTTTGGCTGGTTGAAGCTACAAAATTCAAGGGACAAGACAAAGAAGAAAAAACAGAGATTGAACACAGCTAACAGGTAAGCATCTAACTCGTGACTCTCTTTTAAAAATTGGGTATTTTTTTTATGTTGATTATTTACATTGTTTGTTGGGTAATGGGAAAGAAATCTAGTTATATCACATCCAATAGAAAGATTTTTAATGGATACAATTTAAGGTTCAACTGAGAGAAAAAGAAAACATATATATATATATATATATATATATAGAGAGAGAGAGAGAGAGTAAAGCTCAGCATGGTAACTCAAGAATTTCTTGTTGATTTTGTGGGTGATTCTTCTGGGGGCGTGAATGGTGTTGTTATTGTTCTAATTAAGTGATTTTTTGACTAAAATTTAATTATGTAGAAACCGAATTTCATGATTGAAATTTGAATGGAGAAGATGCCAACCATACTTCGGTTCATACTTGTGAAGACAAAGGAGATGGAGATGATGATTATTGAAGCTTCAAGCTTGAGTGATGATGGAGAAGGAGAACAGGAGACAAAGAGAAGGTGAAGCCAAAGAGATCAAGAGAGGAGAGATGAGTGATTGAAACTGAGTGAGATCTAACATATAGGAAGGAGACTCTCGATAGAACCCTAGGAAAATCAAGAAAAAAAAATTATAAGTTCAACGAGTTGGCAGGTCACGTTAGATTGGAATTTTTCCAACCCACCAATGATCAAGTTGATAATTTTTTACCCAACCTGCCATCCCAACTCAAATAAAACCCAACCCATTACTCATCTCTAAACTCGAAGCTTCAAGTGTAAAGGGCTTTCAAGAAGGCTAGTGCCAAAGGAAGTATCAATCAGGAGATAGAAAATGTTTTAGACAAGGGTCTGCACCAACTTGTCTAACCACGTTTGGACTGGATTGGATTTGGTTGGGTTCTATTTTTTCAATCCACCAAGTGGTGGGTTGAGTTGTCATTTTTAAAATTTTTTTTTGAGACTTAACCACTTAGTATTTTTTGTTATACTCATTATTTAAAAATAAATATTTATGTGTTATGTACTTATTAGAATTTGAATTGTATAATGTTGAATTTTTTATTGAATTAATTTCCCTACATTGACACAGTTTATTGTTAACTATTATTGCCTTGTTGGATGATATAAAGGATAATGTGACTTGGTTGATTTATTTGCATTTTTTGTGTTGTGTCTTGTTTTTGAAAAAATAAAGAAAGAAAGAAAAAGAGAGAGAATAAGAAGAAGAAAAAAAAACCACTAGCCAACCCTTCGAGTTCGTTCTAAAAAATTTAGTAACCCAACCAAACTCAACTTAAACCGATCAAATTTTATCAGTTTGAGTTGAAATTTTTTCTCAACCCAATCTAACCTGACCTATGCTCGATGGAAGTGGTAATAGTGGAGGGCTCCCAATTCCCAATCAACATGCCAAAACGCATCGTTTTTTTTGCATCTAGTTTGGGCCATTTCGGCATTTAGTTTGGGCTTATCCTAGCCCAACAACAATGTGCTGCCCACGATTTGCCTTTGCTTTACCATCCTCGCCGCTTCTGCCATAGTTTCATAATAGATTCATCCCTGTCCAAAAATAATAGATTCATCCCCATAATCCGATTTTCTACTACTTATTTTTCCATTTTTAGTAATTTTAATCTCAACTGAAATTTGAATTTCAACCTCTTTTAAGCTAGAGAAATTAAGATAGTTTGAGATTTTTTATTTCACTTTTTTACTTTTTAATATCTTTTAATGAAATGTAGATTATCAAGACTATTGAATAAAATAACTTGTGGAGGTCAATCGGATTGAGATCCTCTCTAATGCCTTTAAAAACATTACAAAGTCTCATACTTTGTTGTGGGCTATCCGATTGAAGTTACGAATGGCACAAATTGTGCAAGAAGCTGATAGGGACTAAACTGAATAAACTTAAAAGTTTAATGGATCGATTTAAATTCAAAACAAAATATATTCTGAAATAAGAGATCTAGATAAAGTTAAATGTAATCTTAAATCAAGCAAAAAACAAAAGAAAAAAAATCTTAGATAGGAACCTAGGTAAATAAGTCATTTATTAGGCAGATGCGATCTAAATCGTTGGATTGCTTGGATCTAATGATCATTAGTTTCTTCCTTCATGCACACAATCTAAGCTGTAGCTGACTTCAATCAAATGACCCACAGCAAAGTATGAGACTCTCCAATATTTTTAACGTATTAAAGAGGATCTCAATCCAAATCAAGATGGATGTTGAACATGTTTGGTTGAGTCATTGAGTTTATATTACGATAGAAGTTAGACTGTTAGGAAGATGCAGTCAATAAATTTAAATTATTCCGAAAGAGTTGATAATAATAAAAAAAAATATCAATCCTCAATTTTTTTTTTCAAACTAAGCCTTTGAATAAGAAAATTGAGATCAGCACCATTCCATTTATGATCAATTCACTTCAAGATCTTTAAAACTCCTACACATACTACCAAATTTATAAGTTCTCTCTTATTATGCTTTGTCAAGTTTCAAACCCAAAAAAAAAATTAAAATTAAATATATTTTTCCAAATCAAACAGACTTTTAAAATCTAAAAAAAAAAGAGTTTAAAATTATTTATAAAAAAAATTAAAAAGTTTCCTTAAAAAAATCTTTTAACAATATCTTATATTTTTTTTGTACAAGTTAAAATTTTATTTTAAAAATATATTTATAATAAATAATGTCACATCCCAAAAATTGAGCATGTGAAAAGATACTACTCATTTGATAAAATTCTCAAACATACGTTATTTACATATATTTTGCAAGGTTTTACATTCAACCTTAATCATTCATTCCATACTACAGAATTATATTCATCTGATAAGCAAATATACACATACATAGTCTGATATTTCTATCTCATCGCAAGCCTAGGAGACCTATAGAAAGTACAGAGTGTTTCTAGTATCCACATTAATAAGTACTGGTATCCCACCAGACAGAAATAGAGAATAATCTCAAGGGGCTTCTAATCTTCAAACAGATACTCTTCTTCTTTATTTTCTGTATCTGAAAAAAATAATCATAGGGAGTGTGAGTTTATTTAAAACTCAGTAAGTAAATAACTGTACTATATAAAATATCAAAAGTACAAATACCACATTTACTCATATAATTAATTGTCTTATACATCGAGTAGTATGAGACTCTAACCCTTTCAAACTCATGAATAAGATTTCATAGATATACACCGAGTAGTATGGGACTCTAACCCTTTCAAACTCGTGAATAAGATCTCATAGGTATACACCGAGTAGTATGGGACTTTAACCCTTTCAACTCGTGTATAGATTTCATAGATATGCACTGAGTAGTATGGGACTTTAACCCTTTCAAACTCGTGTATAAGATTTCTTAGATATACACTGAGTAGTATGAGACTTTAACCCTTTCACACTCGTGTATTAGATCCCGTAAATCTTTACTCATTAATAAGATAGTGAGAATTCATCACATAGTACAATTGTCATGAAATAAATAATTTCTACATACTCTTATTTCTACTGATTATCATATACTCCCATATGAAAAATTAATTGCTTATTATCCAAATAATATTGTAAATGAGACTTATATTGTACTTTGACGAGTAATATCAAATTAGCTGAGCAAGGTTATTCACTCACCTTAATGTTTGTCCAAGTTTACCTTGTTCCACACTAGAATTTGTGTAGAAAAATTTCCTATTAAAATATATTACAAGGAAACATAAGAAAGGAAACAAAATCACGAAAATACGCAAAATTTTCTGATTGCTACAGTGACGGTTTGCTACAATACGGTTTGCTACAGTAACGGTTCGCTACAGTGTCGGTTCGCTACAGTAACGTTGACTGCTACAGTACCGTTGACTGCCGACACTACAGTACTGCTACAGTAACTCGAAGAAAATTTTCCAAAATTTTTCCGAAATCTCTGGTTGCTACAGTAACTCGAATTTTTGCAGAAAAATCTTTCAAAAATTCATCCTTTCCTTTGTTGTTTCAAAACCAGAATTTCAACTCTTTTAACCGATTATAACTCAAATATAACTTCTAAAACTACTGAGATTCATGAATTATCATCAAAATCTTCAAGAACAAAACCTCCTCTGATCTTCTGCATAAACTGAAATTTAAGGAAAATAATGAGATTAAAACTTACCTTTAATCCTTACAAAGCTTTTGAACCGAACAGATAATCGAAATTCTGAAGATCAAGAAAAGGATTTGAGAAGAGGGTGAAGAAACGAGAGAAAGTGAATTTACTATTCACTTCAGCTACTTCGATCGTGAGAAAAAAAAATAAGGGGGGTACTATTGAAACTTTATATTAAATATTTCTAATGGGTTATTCAATAACCCATGGGTATCCATAACCCAACGTCCAAACCCATCCAGTCAATTTACAATAAATGGACTAATTGACCATTCTCTAACCACTTTTCCATGAATTTCACCATTCTTAGAATATATCCTACATTGTGCAAATATTTAGTCCAGTCATTTAACTCAATTTTCATAAATAATATTCAAATAGAACAATTAAATATGAAAATTAAAAATGACCAAAATAAATAACTAAAGTAACGTTGTACATTTTAAAATACTCTTAAGCGAATTATATTCCGAAATTAACGGGTATTACATTCTACCCCCCTTAAAAGAATTCGGTCCTCCGAATTAAAATCTTACCTCAAGTTTCAAATAAATGTGGATAGTTTTTCCACATTTCATCTTCTGCCTCCCACGTAGCTTCCTCGCGAGAATGATTTCTCCAAAGAACCTTGACAGTAGGAATTTCTTTAGTACGCAATTTCTTGACTTTTCTATCAAGGATAGCTACTGGTACCTCTTCATAGGTGAGAGTTTCATCAAAATGAACTTCTTGGGGTTGAATGACATGAGAAGGATCAGGAAGATACTTCCGTAGCATGGACACATGAAATATTGGATGAACTCCATCTAGGTTGGAAGGTAGGTCTAGGCGATATGCCACATTACCCACTCTGTCAACAACCTCATATGGGCCAACATACCTCGGACTAAGCTTTCCTTTCTTCCCGAATCTCATTACTCCCTTCATAGGTGAGATTCGTAAGAAAACCATATCACCTATTACAAATTCAAGGTCACGTCGTCGGTTGTCCGCATAAGACTTCTGTCTACTCTGAGCAGTTAACAACTTCTCTCTGATCAGTTTAACTTTATTTATATCTTCCTGTATCATCTCAGGTCCAAATATTTTGGTTTCACCAAGTTCAAACCAACCTATAGGAGATCGACACCCTCTCCCATATAAAGCCTCAAAAGGTGCCATCTGGATACTGGCTTGGTAACTGTTGTTATAAGCAAATTCAATAAGAGACAAATGATCTTCCCAACTTCCACTGAAATCCATCACACAAGCTCTTAGCATATCCTCTAAAGTCTGAATTGTCCTTTCGGACTGTCCATCAGTCTAAGGATGAAATGCTGTGCTAAGATTCACTTTGGTACCCAAAGCCTATTGAAAGACTCTCCAGAACCGAGAAGTAAACTGAGGTCCTCGGTCTGATATAATGGATATTGGTACACCATGAAGTTTCATTATTTCTTTAACATAAAGTCGAGCAAGTTTTGCTACACTGAAAGTGGTATGAACAGGAAGAAAATGTGCTGACTTAGTAAGTCGATCCACTATGACCTATATTGAGTCATTTCCTTTTATTGACCGAGGTAAACCTACTACAAATCCATAGTGATCCTTTCCCACTTCCACTCGGAAATATCTAGTTTTTGCATCAAACCAGGTGGTCGTCGATGTTCAATTTTAACTTGCTGACAAGTCAAACATCGAGCTACAAAGTCAGTCACATCTCGCTTCATGCCCTCCCACCAGTAAACTTGTTTCAAGTCTTGATACATTTTCACAGCACCAGGATGTACAACGTAGGGCGAACCATGAGCTTCCATTAAGATTTCATGTTTCAAAGATTCAATGTTGGGGACACAAAGTCTCCCATTAAACCATAAGACTCCTTCTTCATCTACCAAGAAACTTGGTGCTAGACCTTGCCTTGCCTTATCTCTGATTTTGACCATATCAATGTCATTTTCTAAAGTTGCTTTTACTTTTTCAACAAGGGATGATCTTACTGTTAAATGAGCTAGAAATGTACCTGACTCAGTGATCTCGAAGAATACTCCATCAGCTTCCAATTCTTGTAGTTCATGTATTAGAGACCTCCTTATAATGGCAATGTGAGCTAAACTTCCCATAGACTTTCGACTTAGAGCATCAGCCACAACATTTGCTTTACCTGGATGGTAAAGGATGGTACAATCATAATCTTTCAGAAGTTCCATCCACCTTCGTTGCCTTAGATTGAGATCTCTCTGCTCAAAAATGTACTTAAGGCTTTTGTGATCTGTAAAAATTTTACAAGTTTCCCCATACAAGTAATGTCTCCATATCTTTAGGGCAAACACTACAGCTGCCATTTCCAAATCATGAGTGGGGTAATTCAATTCATGCTTTTTAAGCTGACGTGAGCCATAAGCTATGACTTTACCATGTTGCATCAACACACACCCTAAGCCTATCTTTGAGGCATCACAGAATACAGAGTAACCCCCTGGTCCTGATGGTAGGATTAAGACTGGTGCAGAAGTTAAACACTTTTTCAATTGGGTGAAACTTTGCTCACATGAATCATCCCAAATGTATTTAACATTCTTTCGGGTTAACTTATTTAATGGGAGAGCTGTCTTAGAGAAATCTTTGACAAAGCGACGGTAATACCCTGCTAAGCCAAGAAAACTACGTACTTCAGACACAGTTGTTGGTCTAGGCCATTATTTTACTGCTTCAATTTTACTTGGATCTACATGAATACCTTCTTGGGAAATAACATGTCCCAAAAATGTTACATGACTCATCCAGAATTCACATTTTGAGAGCTTTGCGTACAACTGATGCTCTCTCAAGGTCTGAAGCACTATTCTCAAATGTTCAGTATGTTCTTCATGACTCTTTAAATACACCAAAATATCATCAATAAATACAATTACAAACTTATCAAGGAAGGATTTAAACACTCTGTTCATTAAATCCATAAATACTGCTGGTGCATTTGTCAACCCAAAAGACATCACAAGAAACTCATAATGTCCATACCGTGTACGAAAAGCAGTCTTAGGTATATCATCATTCTTAATTCGTAACTGATGATATCCAGACCTTAGATCAATCTTTGAGAAGTATTTTGCTCCTTGAAGCTGATCAAACAAATCATCTATCATTGGTAAAGGATACTTATTCTTCACTGTGACTTTATTCAGCTGACGATAATCTATACATAATCTCATAGAACCATCTTTCTTTTTCACAAAAAGAACAGGAGCACCCCAAGGTGAAAAACTTGGGCGAATGAACCCTTTGTTTAACAAATCTTCCAATTGTTCTTTGAGTTCTTTTAGCTCAACAGGAGCCATACGATAAGGTGGAATAGAAATTGGTCGTGTGTCTGGGACCAAATCAATACTGAACTCAATATCTCTTTCTGGCGGTAATCCAGGTAAATCTTCTGGGAACACATCTGGGAATTCATTAACCACATGTATGTCTTCTAACTTCTGTTCTTTCTTTTCTAAATCTATGATAAAAGCTAGAAATCCCTGACATCCCTTTCGCAACATACGCCGGGCACTTAACATAGATATCATGTTGCAAGGTACATCACTTCGATCTCCTTGAAACACAAAATTACTCCTCCCCGGCATATTAAAGGAAATAACTTTATCACGACAATTTATAGTAGCATGACAAGAAGATAGCCAGTCCATTCCTAAAATCACATCAAAATCTAACATATTGAGAATCATAAGATCTATCTCAGTTTCCATGCCTCCAACGATTATTTTACAAGAACGATAACATGTTTTAACCATCAAAGTCTCTCTCATCGGTGTGGAAACCAAGAATGGTTCTTTAAGAATAATCGAATCAATTGCAAATCTCTTGGCAAATAGGGGTGACACATATGAGTGAGTAGAACCGGGGTCAAACAAAATACGTGCAGCAAAAGTATTAACAGATAATATACCTGTAACTACAGCATTAGATGTTTGAGCATCCTGTCGGGTTAGAGCATATACTCTTGCATTTCCTCTGCCAGCAGCTTGTTTTCCACGGTCACCTTGGCCTCTTCCAGAACCTCTTCCCATACTACCCCCTGTTGAAGGGGTTGGTGTTTGAGTAATAGATTGTGGTCGAAGTGGCAAAGTAGACCCTTGACCTGGTCTTGTCATGAGCTGAGGGCACTCCCTTATAAAATGTCCTTTTTGTCCACAGTTAAAACAACATGTACCAACAGTGTTTAACCTGCATTCTCCGAAGTGAAACTTTCCACACTCAGGACATTGAGGTTTTTCCCTTCTACCTTGAGTACCTCCTCTACTAGAAGAGCTAAAACCACCCCTGCTCTCTGAACGAGGCTTAGCCACACTGGCTGTAGAATAAGATGACTTAGTAGGAGTGGCTGGAGCATGTTGTGATGCAGTAAAGGGTTTCGAAGTCCCTGAGTCTTCCCCTTGATCAAAAGATCTCCTATATCTAGCTTTCTTCTTTTGACGATATTCTTCTTTATTCTTTGACCTCTTTTCCATTCTTCGGGCCACATCAACAGCTTCTGAGTACGAAGAGTAATCGTTCATATTAGAACCCATTTGATCATATAAGGCATCACGAAGCCCTTCCACAAACTTTTCTATTTTCTTCCTTTCAGAAGGAATGATTTCAGGAGCATATTCAGATAATTTAACAAACTGAGCTGAATATTCATCAACAGTCATGGTTCCCTGTCGTAGATACAGAAAATCCCTGGCCCTAGATGATCGTTCACTTGCCGGAAGAAATTCATCCATAACCAATCTGTTAAATTCTGTCCACATAACTGGCGGTGCGCCTTGAATTCTAGCTTTCTTCCAGTTCCTCCACCATTTACCAGCCCTACCCTTTAACTGAAAGGAAGTGAATTCTACCTTTTGAGTAGGAGAACACCCTATAGCATCACATATTGCTTCACAATCTTCAAGGAAACATTGTGGGTCCTCTTTGGGATCTTCCCCTGAAAAAGTAGGAGGCCTCATTTTCTGGAACTCAGACATTCTTACCTCCCTTACATTATCTCCTCCAGCTAACTTAGTTGGTGGTACAATTTCAGCTTCGACAATAGGAGGATCCACTGGCAGGTTAGCTTGTGCAGCTCGACCTCTCATTTCAGCCTCAAATCGGTCAAATCGTTCATTCATCAAATTAATCACATGTGCAATAGTTGCATTGCCAACGTGAGCATCAGGTTCGACTCTCCTTGCTTGCTCACTAGTTGCGCCCTCAGTACTTTGAGCATGTAAACTATCACCACGGTTAGGATCATCTTGCACATGTACTGGTGGATTTATGGCCCTCCTTGGACCCATATGCTCATTATTATTAGAAGATCATTCTGACATTGTACTGTCACAGATCTACACACATAACAACAATTTTCAGACATAATCAAAATATCACTTACTAGCCCCACTGAGAAGTTATCTATAAAATGACGTTATACTCTACAAGGTCTTTTATGGAACCTAATCCTATGGTCATGCCGTGGCTCATGACAATAGGGAAGGGCCCACAAAGATCACTTTGCTCTGTACTCTATAGGGGACCTATCAAACCTATCTCTGATACCAAATTGTCACATCCCAAAAATTGAGCATGTGAAAAGATACTACTCATTTGATAAAATTCTCAAACATACGTTATTTACATATATTCTGCAAGGTTTTACATTCAACCTTAATCATTCATTCCATACTACAGAATTATATTCATCTGATAAGCAAATATACACATACATAGTCTGATATTTCTATCTCATCGCAAGCCTAGG
The DNA here is from genome assembly GCA_037074585.1 of Biancaea sappan. Taxonomy (NCBI): domain Eukaryota; kingdom Viridiplantae; phylum Streptophyta; class Magnoliopsida; order Fabales; family Fabaceae; genus Biancaea; species Biancaea sappan. The sequence continues at coordinate 61,574,764 of CM073493.1, forward strand.
AGACCTATAGAAAGTACAGAGTGTTTCTAGTATCCACATTAATAAGTACTGGTATCCCACCAGACAGAAATAGAGAATAATTCCAAGGGGCTTCTAATCTTCAAACGGATACTCTTCTTCTTTATTTTCTGTATCTGAAAAAAATAATCATAGGGAGTGTGAGTTTATTTAAAAACTCAGTAAGTAAATAACTGTACTATATAAAATATCAAAAGTACAAATACCACATTTACTCATATAATTAATTGTCTTATACATCGAGTAGTATGGGACTCTAACCCTTTCAAACTCATGAATAAGATTTCATAGATATACACCGAGTAGTATGGGACTCTAACCCTTTCAAACTCGTGAATAAGATCTCATAGGTATACACCGAGTAGTATGGGACTTTAACCCTTTCAACTCGTGTATAGATTTCATAGATATGCACTGAGTAGTATGGGACTTTAACCCTTTCAAACTCGTGTATAAGATTTCTTAGATATACACCGAGTAGTATGGGACTTTAACCCTTTCACACTCGTGTATTAGATCGCGTAAATCTTTACTCATTAATAAGATAGTGAGAATTCATCACATAGTACAATTGTCATGAAATAAATAATTTCTACATACTCTTATTTCTACTGATCATCATATACTCCCATATGAAAAATTAATTGCTTATTATCCAAATAATATTGTAAATGAGACTTATATTGTACTTTGACGAGTAATATCAAATTAGCTGAGCAAGGTTATTCACTCACCTTGATGTTTGTCCAAGTTTACCTTGTTCTATACTAGAATTTGTGTAGGAAAATTTCCTAGTAAAATATATTACAAGGAAACATAAGAAAGGAAACAAAATCACGAAAATACGCAAAATTTTCTGATTGCTACAGTGACGGTTTGCTACAGTAACGGTTCGCTACAGTGTCGTTCGCTACAGTAACGTTGACTGCTACAGTACCGTTGACTGCCGACACTACAGTACTGCTACAGTAACTCGAAGAAAATTTTCCAAAATTTTTCCGAAATCTCTGGTTGCTACAGTAACTCGAATTTTTGCAAAAAAATCTTTCAAAAATTCATCCTTTCCTTTGTTGTTTCAAAACCAGAATTTCAACTCTTTTAACCGATTATAACTCAAATATAACTTCTAAAACTACTGAGATTCATGAATTATCATCAAAATCTTCAAGAACAAAACCTCCTCTGATCTTCTGCATAAACTGAAATTTAAGGAAAATAATGAGATTAAAGCTTACCTTTAATCCTTACAAAGCTTTTGAACCGAACAGATAATCGAAATTTTGAAGATCAAGGAAATGATTTGAGAAGAGGGTGAAGAAACGAGAGAAAGTGAATTTACTATTCACTTCAGCTGCTTCGATCGTGAGAAAAAAAAATAAGGGGGGGTACTATTGAAACTTTATATTAAATATTTTTAATGGGTTATTCAATAACCCATGGGTATCCATAACCCAACGTCCAAACTCATCCAGTCAATTTACAATAAATGGACTAATTGACCATTCTGAAACCACTTTTCCATGAATTTCACCATTCTTAGAATATATCCCACATTGTGCAAATATTTAGTCCAGTCATTTAACTCAATTTTCATAAATAATATTCAAAGAGAACAATTAAATATGAAAATTAAAAATGACCAAAATAAATAACTAAAGTAACGTTGTACATTCTAAAATACTCTTAAGCGAATTATATTCCGAAATTAACGGGTATTACAAATAATCTGACAACAAATAATTTAAACTAAATTATATATAATAACTTTTAAATTTAAAATCGTGAGTTATTTAAAAATAAATTATCATCATTTGAAACAAATTACGTAAATTTTTTTAGCATTGATTAAATTATATCTAATACTTTTTTTCTGTTTAAAAAATACATTCGACTCTCATGATATTTAATATATATATATATATATATATAATGATTTCTCCTTCAGTTTTCTTTATACTATTGTAGTTAAATTTCTATATAATATAAGATTGTAGCAGTAAAAAATAGTTAAATTGATACTAAACCCAAGTTTATAAAACAAGGCCACGCATCAAATCCAGTTGTTCCTTTTTAAACGAATGAGAGAGATACAGCATTAGACTCAATATTTGCACTTTGAATTTTACCTTGAGATAAAAGAAGAACATAATCTGAATCCATAATTTATTTATATTACATTGTAAAACAAATATTTCACATTCTAATTTCTAAAAGAGTTTCTATTAGTAGATAATTACTAATTTCATTAACCAAAATAAACTCTAAATCTAGTAATTACTAATTTTACAGCCATTAATCACAACCAGATCACAAAGTTTAATTGAACAGATTACAACCATTAATCACAAAGTTCAATCAAACAGGTCACAAAGTTTATAAATTACAATTATTAATCACAAAGACAAAGTTTATCATTTTTATTTCCCATTAATGCTCACTGATTTGCTGAAAAACTTGAGAGCAAATTGTAGACAAATACAATCATCTTGCAACGACTCAGTTGGAGACTCAAAGAAAAGTGAGTTAACTCTACTATACCTGACATTCTGTCTCTTTTGGAACGAAAATTTTATGTACATGGGAATGCTTGCTTCGGATGTATACATACGTGGACTATTCTTATCTTCAACTTCACACACTTGACACATGGTTGGTTGCTTTAACATATGAAGATTTGCAGGTCTTTTTTTGTTTGTGCAATCTTATTTTCTTAATATTTCCTTTGTTTTAGGATTATGAATCTTTGCTTGTTGAGGCCAAAAGTAAAGTGGACAGTTCAATATCTGAAGCAGTGGAACTGTAGCTTCCAGAATGCAAGACATTCAAAATGAATAGGAGAAGTCAGAAGTATTGTTTAGAGCAGATCGATCAATTTGACAAATTCAACTCAGAATCGATCATTGGTATGGTTCATTGACTCAAAAAATTAGTCAAAAATTGGTAAATAAGTTAAACTGATTTTTGTTAAAAAAAAGATTAAAATATAACATTGGTCCCTATAGTTTCACTTAATAGAGGATTTAGTCCATACACTTTAAAAACGAAAGATTTGGTCCTTATAGTTTCTAAAACTCCAAAAAATGGTTCTTAATGTTAGTCAACGGTTAGTTTGTAACACATGGAGTTGATTAGGATGCTTATATTAGCATTAAGTGTCACATTAGCGCCACAAAAGGCAAATTTAAATATATAATATAAAAATGTACAAAATAGATAAATATAAATTTATATAAATATTCACATGATAATTTAAATAGCTAATTTAAACAAAATAAATTAATTTTTATTTAATATATTCATATGAAATTAAATTCTAGTTTGGTCCCTTTTATACAGTCAATAATTTCAGTTAAAACTAGATTTTATCTAAAATTTTATTTTTCTGTTAAAAATTTTTTTAATTGTTCACTTAGGTCCCTAAATAATATTTTTGCTTTGTCGTTTGCATGATTTAAGATTATATTTAGCTTCATCTAGGTCCCTAGTTCTAGAATATAATTTTTCTGAAATTAAATCAACTTATGTAAACTTTTCATTCTTTCACTTTAGTCCATGTCATGCATTTTACATATTTTTCTCATGAGTTTGATTTTCAAACCTGCTCAGAATTTCTTCTTAGATATTTTTAGAACCTATTTGATCATTTTCATCCATACACTAAGCCAAAGAGAGACATTTAAGAAGCAAAAGTTTAGTTCTAATATTTACTCAAATTCCTACCTTATTTTTTTTGCATTGTGCTCTCTTTGTTGCTACTGTAAAGGACTCCTAAACACCCTAAAAGTCATTGCTATATTGTCATATTTTTCTACAACAACCTGCGAGCATCCCTTTTTCTGCTGTACAAAACCAAGAGGGAAAGTGAGTTGAGTAGTCCAAACCATGAGTCCTTTACAACAGTGGCTTTAGGAGTGTTTAGATTCTAAAAATACTTAAGAAGATATTCTAGGCAGTTTAGAAATCAAACTCATGAGAAAAGTAAGTAAAACGCATGATAGGGACTAAAGTGAAAGAAATGAAAAGCTTATAGAGGTTGATTTAAATTTTAAAAAAATTATATTCTAGGAATATGAACCTAGATGAAGCTAAATATGATCTTAAATTATGCAAAGGACAAAGGAAAAATATTAGTTAGGGAACTAAGTGAATAAACAAAAATTTTTTTAACAAAAAATGAAACTTTAGATAAAATCCGGTTTTAACTGAAATTATGGACTATATAAAAAGGGATCAAACTGAAATTTAATTTCATATGAATATATCAAATAAAAAAAATTTATTTTGTTTAAATTAGTTATTTAAATTATCATGCGAATATTTATATAGATTTATATTTATCTATTTTGTATATTTCTATATTATATATTTAATTTTTCATGTGTGGCATTTAATACTGATGTAAGTGTCTCAATCAATGCCATATGTCCCAAATGGACTGTTAACTAATGGTTGACTCACACCGAAGACCATTTTTTGTGATTTTAAAAATTACAGGGACCAAATACTTTGTTTTAAAGTGTAGGGACTAAATCTTCCATTGAGTGAAACTATAGGGACTTAAGTTATATTTTAACCAAAAAAATTACTATTTACAACATACAATTATTTTTCGCATTACATGGAATTTAACAAGCTTTTATTATAAGATAACAAGAAAAAAAAAAAAGCAATTACACATACACACACTTTGTTAATATATATTTAATTATTATCAGTTCGACCACAGTCAGATTAATGAATCGTAGACTAATACCTTTACCAGTTAAATGACTGGTACAATTTTTAAAACATCGGTAAGAAGTGTACATCAAAGAAAAAATGTTGTTCCTGAAGTAAATATTTCAGTTTTGTCTTGCATTTGGTATATTTTCTTCAACCCTGGCATTATGTCGCCGTAACAGAGTCATTTCATTGTCTTTTAGGTCAATAAAAATCTCATAAAAAGTACAAACAATTTGGCGAAAAAAGGTTAAAGAAGTTACAAAGATGTATATATTTTTTTCTTTTCTTGAGGGAACTAGGTGCCTAGTTTGAGTTTGCGACACAGCCAAACAGCCACTCAGACGACATGTATTATCAGAACTTCCCTCCTCATCCTTCGGAGGATTCTGAGATAGATTACAACTACCAATCACAAAGACAAAGTTTAAATTGAGAGTTTTTATTTTGGTTGCTTGCATTATGGGTTTGGGCTTGACAGATCAACAAGCAGGCACATTCATGGATGGAGCAATTCTGAAAATGAAAAAAAAAAACTTTTGTTTTAGAAAAAAAGTCGACCAGCCCATAGGCCAAATTATTTAAGTTTATTTTTAAACGAGTATAATTTTGTATATCTAAGAGCATCTCTATGATGAATCTCATGTAAGTTCTTATTGTAGGTCTCATAATATCACATCAATTTAAGTAACGCTCCATTATTTTAAATAACTATCTACTACAATAATAAACATCTTTACAACTCACAAATGGATCACACAATCAATTCTTCACTATTTTAATGGGAAACATGATCATTTAATGCATTTAATTTAAAGTTTACTTGTTGATTATTTTATTATTATTTTTGTATAAGAACCGTTCTTACTTGTGATACACAGCGTGACAAACTCCAGTGGTTAAAAAAAAATAAGAATCGGTTCATAAATTTAAAAATTATTTAAGAACTACCACTGAAAATGTTTTAAGTTTATCCTAAATACAGGCAGGCCGAGCCAGGCTAGACCCACAAGTTTTAACCCACATTAGCAATACTACAATATATGATTGTAATTTTATTATTCATTTGACAGCAAAAAATAATTAAATAATCTTTAATTCTCAATGCATGTGCACATGGTTAACATAAATAAATTTGAGAGAATATATTTATAGTGTGTATCAAATATTAGGAAAATTTAATGTATTGTTTAAAATAGAAATATTAAGTATAAGTTAATTAGATTTAGTAAAAACTTAATGTGTAATTTATCAAAGCCATGTCCTCTACCCTTTTATTATAGAATTACTTATAATTCTCAACTTTTTTTTATGCAACAACATTTATAACATCTTAGTTTTATCTTTGTGTAATTCTCATTTGCGGCACTTATTTGCATTTAATAGGAGTGAATCTTATTTGTTCACATTTTTATACCAGTGTGTTTTTTTTTTGTTTTTATTAAGTTTTTAGTAATTTTGAATATATATTAATAAATTAGATATTGGAATAAATTTAAAACATTTTCAAATCTTATTTTAAGTTTTGCATTGTTGAGTGTTGATTGATTTATTTGGATAGCCAAAAAAGTTCTTAGGATATTATTCCAGAAACCTCGAGCTCTCTGAAGCTCGCATGCTCAGCAGTCAACATATACTGAGATGTGTGTTGGTCTTTTTTTTTAACCAAGCACTAAGCTCAAAAAAAATTTGTAGTGTGACAGGTTGAGCTTTAGAGAGCTCGATCTCTCCACATCCTTTCCCAGGTTCTTAAAAGAATTAAATTGTAAAAAATTGCTTCAATCTTTTAAATCAAATATCGTCGTTGTTGTGTATAAGGGTGAATTTTTATGTACAATATAACAAATATAAATTTTATTATTATTAGTATAAAATGATTTTAAATTATATAAAAAAATTAACAACCAATTTTATAATACCATATAATATTAAAGATAATAATTAACAACAAATATTTTGTTATTAAATTTATTTGAAACTTGTTTGAATATAATATTTTTATAAATTATTTATAAGTGTTTAGATATTGAAAAATATAAATATTTTTAATTATTTAATATTCAAATTCAAAAATAATATATTAATAATAAGATATAGATTCAAATTCAAACATTTAAAAAAAAAACAAATGACTGCTTAGAGTACTCCCCTCCCAAAACGTTAGTTTGGTATCAATATCAGTCCATCTCTTTCAACCTCGTAAATAGACTAGTCAATATTCATAGTGAAATCATAGCCTCAACTACTATATAATCCATGAGAAGAGGCCACTATGCCACTTGTTTCTTGGATACCAATTATAATTGATTTCTTCTTTCAACTCATCTTCTTATTTTAGTTTATCTAAAAAAGAAAAATCCTTTCAAAATTTAAGGCTAAAATAATATTTAGTCATTTATCTTTATTTTAAAATTCTTTTTAGTCTCCAATGTTTCAAATGTTTTATATTAGTTTTTGTATTGCAAATTCACATTGTTTTTTTTTTGTCAAAATCGTTAGTTATTTTGATAGAGTTGACATATTATTATCTTAATGTGACATAACATATTTATTTAAATTTTAACTATACACAAAACAAAATGATATAAGGTATCAATTTTGTTGAAATAACTAATAGTTTTAACCAAAAAATGACTGTAGATGACCAATTTAAAATATCTAAAATAGGAGGATCAAAATAAAATGTAAAATAAAGAGCTTTTCACACATATATGTATAGTGTGAGGGCGGAGGTATTTTTGACATGTAATAATAAATTAATGATTAGTTGCGTCATCTATGGAATTTTATAGAAGGTAGAATAAAATTAAAGGGCATTTGTTTTTTATAACATTAAAAGGTTTGAATTTGAATGTCTATGTGAATATAAAATATTATTTTTAAACTTAAATATTTAATGATAAAGATTGTTTATTTTTTAATATCTGTATGCATTAAATATATATCCATAAAAGATATATTCAAAGTAATTATTGTCTAAAATATTTTTAGATTTTGTATGAGATTTAATTTAATAAGATACATTTATTAATAAAAAATAAAAAAAACACTAAAATCTAAACTAAACATACCAAAACCCTTATAAAGTAGAACCATGCCTCTTTAGTCCTTACCTCATTATGAATAGGGTTCTTTAGAGAACATATTGAGCTTTTAATATATAATAATTTTAAAAATGTGAATTCAAGTTTTTTTTCTTTTTCTTTTTTTTCCCCTCATTACTATTTGAGCCAGTCACTACTAAATTATAATTTTAAAATTATATAATATCTTTTAATATGGAATTTTATAATTTAAATATATATATTAATACAAAAATAATTCAGATTGAGTCAGACTTAAAAAAGTCACCCGATTTATAATTTTTTATTTTCCATTTGAACTTAAATTTTTAGACGTGTACTCAATTTTTGTCAAATTAAATTTGTCGGGTTTGACAAACTTTCTGACATCAATTTTTTTAGTGACAATATTTATTAGTATGATTAAATAATTTAATTGTAATATAGTAATATATATGTAATTGAACCAGCTAAGCATTATTTTGACCTGAGGAATTTTATAAGAGATATAAATTAAAGTTATGAGAATTAGATCATCGAGCACCAATTTAAGGATTAATAGTGGGGTCTTGATTGAATCATAGTTAAATTAATCTACTTTAAAATATTAAAAAAATATACATAATAAAAAATAAATATAAATTTAAAAATTCAATTTAAAAAATAAAATTTGATATCAAATTATACAAAATAACATCTGCAATCAAAAGTTTACAACAAAATTTGACAAAATAACAATGAAATATTATTAATTCATATAATATTAATTCATATCAAATTCATAAAATTTCAATATAATGACATCTCCACTTAAAATTGGTTGATATATAATATTAATTTTTTCATTACCTGATTATAAAATAAATAAAAATAAAAAAATAAAAAATAAAATGGACTGGTTCAACCAATTCATTTAACGTCGATTCTCATTTGATTCAATTATTTTTTAACTAATTTAACTAAATTTTTACTAATTTAATCACTCATTAATTTAAAGATTATTTCGAGTCAGTTCATATAAACAAATACAAATGCATTCACAGCACCACATAAATTAAATATAATATACCCTTAACTAGTGGGAGGATAATGGCACAACACAAACTATAGATATTCAAAGAAATAATTAACATAATCATTGACATCCTTTACCCTCTTTTTCTTTTATCACTTTTAAGGGTTTCGTTGACTAATGAAGCCCAACACACTACAATAATTAATAAGTAGCTTCTTTTTGAAGACTTTTTATTTCTATTTTTTTTAAAGAGGAGATTTTAGCCTAGGATGTAACGTTATAACTTTCGATTATGACTAAATTTTGCAAATAAGTATTGATTCAACGAGGAAGACTCATATTACCACATGTTTTGTCATTAAAACGACACGATAAACCAAAAGACAGGGAATGAATAAGCATAAATCGTCGCTGAGCCGGAAACGACAATGCCTCCACTCCAACACACGAACTCAACATCCCTCCGTGTAACGCGCTGACTCCGTAGGTTTCCAGGCCGGATTTGAACCTTCAAGCCATCACACGCGTATGACACGTATCCCACGACATATAATATCAAAGTTCAACAATATTTTAATTAATTCGTGATTTCGTCCCAGTTTGTTTCACTTTTTGTTTTATATACATATTTTTATATTATTTATATTCTATGTATTTATAAAAAAAATTTTGCTCAAAAATAAATTATCCATTTAGTTATCCAAATATTATATTTGTGTGATCTTTATTTTTAAAAAATAATTTATCTTTACTTTATTTTGAAAATTATATTTACTTTTATATCATTAAATATATTGTTGTCAAATTTTAAATTTATCTTTATAGAGATGTCATTTTAATAAATAAGAAAGAAAATCAAGATAAATATAATTTTGTTAAAAATATTTAATTTAATTGATTTAAAATCAAGATAAATATTAATATAAAATTTCATTTAATTAATATAAAAAATATTATTTTGTTTTTAACCTCTTTTTTAATTAAAGATAATTGCATGAAATTAAGAACTGAGAATTAAAAATTTTATAAGCGTGTAAAACGAAATTCATATGAGAAATAAATGAGAAGCAATTAAAGCTCATGCTAGATTTAATTGCCATTATTTCTTCCCCCACTTTTTCTATCTTTCCTTAAATAATGGCGTCACGACGCTGGTGGGGTTCGATTCCACTCTTCATCACAATTTAGTGATTTACAAGAATCCTAAACAGCAAATGACTCTTTGCCTTTCTATACGACGTCGTTTCAGTCGTGAAACTCTTATATCAAAGTTACAAAGAAACCTTGTCTGTGTATGCCTCCCTCTCTCTCTCTCTCTCTCTCTCTCTCTCTCTCTCTCTCTCTCTCCAACTCTGGTTTTAGCCTTTCTTTGTTTCTTTCTTCCTTTCTTTCTTATTCTCTTTTTCCTTTCTTCTTATTCTTCCCTTTCTCCCTTCAACTTTCTCTCCTTTCTATTCCTTTCTTTTCTTTCACACGACTCTCCTCTCAGTTCAAATATTAGAAAGAGAGACAGAGATAAAGAAAAAAGATTGTCTTTTTAATCAGTATTCTTCCGTACTTGTCATCCGTTAGCTTTATCACCCTCAAGAACAATGAAGGCTTTCAATTCTGTAAGCTCTCTGATTCTCACTCTTATGTGTTTTTTGAATCACTGGTGTTCAGTCCAGTGAGCAGATTTTGAATGGGTTAAAAGTATTTTATTTTATTTCATTTCATTTCAAATTTCGAGAAAGAAATTGCTGTTGGGCTTGAAATTCGAATTGTTTCTGTTTGGTTGGTGAGATTTACTGAGAAAACTGGTTTTGAGTTTGCAGTTCAGTTTCGTCCTTTGTCAACTCAAAATCCGTCGTTTTCTGATGGAAGACTTCACTCTGTCTATTGCGTTTCTTTTGTATTTCAAATGACAATTGATTGAATCCAAAGTGAATTATAACTCGAAATCTTTGCGCATTTGCATGTGAAGACGAAGGAGTTTTACACGTTTTATTTTATTTGTGGTCCTTTTCGAAGTTTAAATGTCCGAAATTCCTAAATCCCAAAACCGAATTGAAACTACACGTTTTTGCAATATTTGCGTGTGAGAACTATTTTATTTTTATTTTTAATTCTCTACCTCAATGGAGCAGTAGCTTCTCAGTACCATCCATATTTTCCATGATTTTTTTAATAGTTTTTTAAATTTTCTGACTGTTTTGATGGGTGACGTAGAAATTGGGAACATAAATTGGACTGATGAGAAATTCGACTACTTTTTTATTTTGTAATTTTACAAAACTCTGATTTTTCATTATTATTGTTGTTGTTGTTGTTATTGTCAGGCTATTGTCTCTGCAGAGTCGAAGAATAGACTGTGGCTTTGCACATTCATAATTGCAGTTTCTTTATTTTGTGGAGCTTACTTCGTTGGTGAGGCATTCATTGCGAAGGAATACAGAGGAGTATGAATCTCTATCTCGATTTCCTAGCATTACACTTCTAGAAAGAAAATAGAATAAAGATGTGATAAGGACTTGCGCTTTGGAGTGAATAATTTGATTATAGCTCGTTTGCTTTGGAGTGAAGTTTGATATGTTTCTCAAAAAAGGAAAAAGGAAACATGGACTTATCTATTTGACTCAGAATATTGCTTGCTTTCTCAGTTTACAGATGTTAACTTTGTTTTCAAAACGGGTAAACATACCAATGCTACTTGGTTAAAGTGGGTTTTTTTTTTTCTTTTTTAGCGAAGTCTCGGGTTTAAGTCTTGTGAGTAGAGAAATTTGTACTTGGAGAGTTTACATCTTTGTGATTACCTAGCTCAAACCAAATTTATCGGAGTAAGAGGGACTTAGTACAAATTGGTCCTTCTCTATGATTAAATTGTATACAATATATATACATATGTTTATATATATATATATATATTCATCTTTGAGGGATCAACTCAATTATGGTGTGTAACTGTAACGAATTTATAACTTTCATGTACTAAATCATGTAGAGTTAAATTTTCAGGGACTAAGTAGTTGACCCATGTATCATTTTTTCTCTTTAAATCTTAGTATAATTTAGAAAAAAAAAGTCACTTAATGTAAATTGAAGTGTGATCTGAATTTATTTGCTGTCAATTCCTTAATATTTATAAAAAGAATAAGTTTGAAATCTGATTAGTGATTATCCACCTTATAATTCTGGACATCATGCATGCAGAAATTAGCACGATGGGATCTAATTCAAAATCGGCAGAATAACAACTCCACTGGCTGCAAGGTATGTCTTTTTTGTTGAAAGAAACCATTCGTACATGATTTATAACTTCACACGAAACAGTTCTAATTCTCTTTTCCCCCCTCCTTTTCTCAGAGTCAATGCAGACCTTCCGGAAGTGAGGTGTTGCCGGAAGGGATTATTGTTAAAACATCAAACTTGGAAATGCGGCCATTATGGGATTCAGATGTAAATAATGTATGTGAATTCTGTTGTATTCTAGCCCTTCATTTATGTATATTAATTCATCCAAAACTATAGTTGTGTTAGTCATTAAGCTTCACATGAGTTATGGATATAGTAATTTAGTTATACTTTTATTTTGCTGCTTCTGCAGGACATAAGCTAACATGTTAAGAAGCTTCAATTAATTTTCTTAAAGCATAAAAGTTAGTGCCTTTAAATCAAAGGAATACAAGTGCTCTATGAAATATATCTGTCTGAATTTTTTTCCGGAGAATTTAAAATTTCCCTAATCTCATAGGTTGATGACCTGTACTTTATTAACTTTCTTCAATCTTATTCTTTTAACACTCTTTTTACAATTTTCTTACTTCAGAAAATTTCGAAGCGGACATTGAATTTGTTGGCTATGGCAGTAGGAATTAAGCAGAAAGCGATTGTGAACAGTATTGTTGAAAAGGTGAAGGCTGCTTAACTTATACAGTTTGACTTTCATCAGATTCTCAGGTTATATCTGCTTACTCTTACGGCTCATTGCAGTTCCCTTCAAGTGATTTTGTTGTCATGCTTTTTCATTACGATGGTCTTGTGGATGAATGGAAGGAATTAGCTTGGAGTGATCGCGCCATACATGTGTCTGCAATTAATCAAACGAAATGGTATAATCAGATTATATGTGAATCTTTTCACTCAAATTGTAGTCATTTTATATGCAAAATTAAATTTATATATTGAACTGAATATTGCTATTTGATGGCATAGGTGGTTTGCCAAACGATTTTTGCATCCAGACATAGTTGCTGAATACAATTACATATTTCTCTGGGATGAGGACCTTGGTGTCGAAAATTTTGACCCGAAAAAGTAAGCACTTGCTTTCATATAATATGTCAAACTAGTGCCGTTCTTTTTTATTCTGTTGAAAAATTACACATCATTGTTGATGAGGAAATTTGTTTTCTTGCAACTACCGATTATCTTCAGTTTGCTTTGCTTGGTGTGCTGCCTCCTTTATATGTTACGGAAGGAAATTAGTATGCTACAAATTTTAGAATTCGTAGTTTGAGTTGATATTATCAACTTAATAACAGTAAATGTTGATTCTTTATTTTGATTTATAGCATGCCTTGTACACTAACAATATAGATTATCTGGCAGGTATTTATCTATTGTCAAAGAAGAGGGACTTGAGATATCGCAGCCTGCACTCGACCCTCATAAATCGGAAGTGCATCATCCACTGACAGTTCGTAAAAGACAATCAAAAGTGCACAGGTTAATCTTATTTCTCTCCTCCATCATCTGTAGGTCAAACAGATTACATACACTCAAATATGCAAAAAATATTAAACTATTTATATATAAAAGTGCAGACGGATGAAAAAATTTACCCAACTATATGATAATCTATCAGTGTGTCTGGATGGAATCATCAATATTTAGTTGAGCACTTACCTGCGATAATATTTTATATCATGGACTTTATTATAAGATTTATGGTTACATTACATAATTTTTGTCGTGTAGTTCTATTATATCCTTGCTGTTGGCTTTTTAATGCTGTGATATTTTGACACAATTTTTCGTCTGTTCAGAAGGTACTACAAGTTTAAAGGTGGTGGAAAGTGTGATGACAGTAGCACTGCCCCTCCTTGCATTGGGTAAGTAAATAGTTGCACATTCTACTATCTCATGTTCTCTTTTAACTGATTTAAACTTATTTAGACCAATTAAACGATTTAACTGGGTCTTCAATTTAATATCGAATGAAATTATTTTACAGTTGGGTGGAAATGATGGCACCAGTGTTCTCAAAAAAATCCTGGCGATGTGTATGGTACATGATTCAGGTATTGAACGTTAACCTTTCAACTTGTACTGAACCAGATTCTGTAAATCTTGACATGCTATTTCTGCACAAGAACCTATTTGACACTAGTGGCTCGAGAAGCGCTAATGTGCGTGAAGCCGGGAAATGATAACTGCATATGGTGGGAAGTAAAAATGTGGCAACTGGGGGTAATATAGGAATTTCATGACTAAATTTAATGGAATGAAGACACCAAATTGTGGCCGGATGTTACTATCTTCAAAGGTCTTTTGTCGTTTATGGGTTTGTGACCTAATTTTTTTTTTAAATTTCTCCTAAGGCCAATTTTGGTCTGGGGTTATGTCTGAGCAAGTCACTAGGTTAGTTTGTTATAAAACTATCTATGACTATGAAGGTTCTAATTTCTTTTACATCACACTATCTCTTTATAACTGTAAAATCTGATTCCTGAGCCTTGTATTAGCACTATTTATGCTTCCATGTTGTTTGATATGGCAAAGCGGTTTCACAAGTTCATAGAAGAACGTAAATATTGTTCATGTTGTTTGTATGGGAAAATTTTTGGGTGGATCTGGTTTACATAATATAGCTAAACAAAACCAATCATGAAGGGTGTGCATGCACACTTTTTGATGGAAATCACCTCCGTCATGCCTATATGTCTCTTTGTGATTAGTTTGGTCTATCTGGCCTTTTTTACTAGGTATACCTAAGAATCTCCACTAATATGTTCAATCATAGGGCGTGATTTAATTACATTCTTTTGCATGTACTTAGCGAGTCGATGCTATTTTGTCTAGTAGGGCTTGTTCAATCTTTCTCTAATAGTCTTTCTGTCTACAGAATGACTTAATCCATGCCTGGGGCCTCGATAGGCAGCTTGGATATTGTGCACAGGTAAGTTTCCTCTACAGCAGATCCATTTTCTAGAGTGTTTTTTTTTGTTTTTCTTGGGTGGTTGTTATATCTGAACCATATTTCAGGGCGATCGGATGAGAAATGTTGGTGTAGTTGATTCTCAGTACATAGTTCATCTAGGTCTGCCTACTCTCGGTGGTTCACACGGTCATGAGGTGAGTGGTTTCCATTTTTTCTAATGTGACTGTGTTGTTGATCTTCCATATTGGATTTGAGTGCGTAGCTAGTCATCATTTTGATGCTCGTACGTTTCTAAATGAATCCCACTTTGTTTATGCATGCAGGCAAGTAGAAATGCTCCGGCTTTTCCTTTGACAAGTTTGGGAGCTCTGGTACAGATTCTTCAGCTAAATTCTGTTGCATTTGACTTGCTCATTCATCTATTAAAAAGTGTTTGTTCTTTTGTGGGATTGCAGGCACCATCAAACTCTCATGTAGAAAGTGGTAGAGCCAAAGTAAGTGCTTCAGTACTCTTTTTTTGTGAATCTCTTCACACACACAAACACGAGGAATTTAGTTTGTGAGAGGTAAGAGGAGTCATTAGCCATGCGAAAATCAAGAAAGCTAGAATTTTTCAAAATAAATCCCACTTTGTTTTATTCCTGACCGTTTATGGTGGTATACGACTTTTTTCACCTCTCACAGTAAGTGATGTAGTAAATTGTTGATTTAGTTCATGAAAGATTATAATTATATTAATTTGGTCATTGAAAGATTAAATGTCTCAATTTGGTCCCTAAAAGATTACATTTGTCTTATTTTGGTCTTTAAAAGATCAAATGTCTCAATTTAATCCCCGACAGATTACATTTGTCTCATTTTGATCCTTTTTGTTGCTAAAGCACAAAAATAACCATTGCTTGATCTCAAATCTTTTATTATCAAAAGTCATTTTGACAAACAAAGAGAATAAATTGAGATAAACATAATATTTTAAAAATTAAACTGACACATTTGATCTTTCGGGGATTAAATTAAAATAGTTATAATATTTTAGGGACCAAATCAATAAGGGTTTGTTTGGTTTATGAAAACATTTTCTATTTTTATTTTTATTCTTCATTTCCTGAAACACTGAAAATATCTTTTTGGTATTTTTAGATTTGGGTCTATTTTAAAAAATATTTTCAAACTAAACCAAACGTATTTTCAAATTTGTTTTCTATTTTCAGTGAAAATGAAAACAGAAATTGTCCAAACCAAACAACTTTAAAGCCTAAACCCTGTAAACCTCAAATCTAAATCCCATACTTCAAATTGGGGACATAAGGAAAGGAACCTTGCAATTGGGTATTAAGAATTGAGACAAACATAATATTTCAAAAAACTAAATTAACATGCTTGATTTTTTAGGGATTAAATTAAAACAGTTACAATATTTTAGGGACCAAATCAATAATTTACTCTAAATAATATGAACTTTAAAGCCACTTGTAAACCCCAAATCTGAATCCAATACTTCAAATGGGGGACATAAGGAAAGGAACCTTGCAAGTCTTAAGAGTTGAGACAAACACAATATTGTAAAGACTAAATTAACACGTTTTATCTTTCAAGGGCTAAATTGAAACAATTATAATATTTTAGGGATCAAATCAGCAATTTACTCTAAATAATATCAACCTTAAACCCTAAACCCTATATTCCACACTTCAAATGGGGCCCTTACCTCCAAATGCACCCATTGATTTTATGAATCACTCTACCTTGTGCAGGTTAGGATGCAATCATATATTGAAATGCAGATTTTCGGGTCAAGATGGAAAGATGCCGTAAAAAATGACAATTGCTGGATTGATCCGTACGGAAAACAGGAAAACCAGACCGGCTATTAGTCCAACATGCGAGGCCATCGTGGTGCAAAATCGTATAGCAGTATCAGTTTTGTGAACAATAAAACAAAAATGATTAGTTTCTTTTAGTCCAAGAGTACAGGAACTTCACCATTTTCTCATTGTTGAAGGTCTTTTGCTGCCTTCATTTTGTGATAAAGTCATTCATTCCTTCAAATCATGGTGTATATAGGGAGGCATAGATAGATGTGTTCTTTTTTTTTTTTTTAATATTTGAAATTTCTTTTACTGGTAGATGCCAATGTAAATAGCTTACATGGCTAAACAGTCTGTGAAACATTATTTTTCAGATAATTTAATCTTTCTTATTGTTATTCATGGGATTTTTCTTGTGCCTCATGGTGTTCGTTCACTTTTAGTAGATGGCCAAAAGAACTGTTTGCCTAATTAGTGCAACATTTTGTTTTGATTTGAAAACAGATGATTGTTTTTATTTGAAACATCTTGAATTTGAAATTTTAAGTATTGCCTCTTCTGGTTTTGAAATATTGCATTTGCATATAGATAGCCATTTGAACTTCCTAGTATGAACCAGTTTTGTCTCATCACAAACTTCTGACAAGTTTGATAATATAAAGGGAAAAGAAAACAGTCCTGGAATATATGAGGGGATGATAATCACAGTTGAAAAATGAGCTGAGGAATAAGAAATGTATGAAAGATCTTTGATTTGGGAAAAGTAACCATTTGGATCTTGTAGATTGTATAAGTTGGTAATTTGGTCTTTATGATTTTTGTTTCGAAACAGCTCTTTAGATTTTCATTCAGTTTTCAGTTAAGTCCTCTTAAGTTAAAATCCGTTGTAACATGGGTAGGAATGCTTTCTTAAACAAATAATGACGGTTACAAATCTTTTTTAAAGCTTGGCTTATATTTCATGAGAGAAAAGTAACTTATTTATAGGGAAAAAAAAATACAATTTGTGTTTCTAAATTTTAACTCAAATTTCAATTATATCTCAACTTTATTTTGGGTCAATTTTGTTTTATAGCCCAACTCCGTTTTAATGATTAACGGCAAACATCTCTATTACCATTAACTCATTATTTAGGTACATTCATGTCAAATATATATTTGAAATAACAAAACTGTCCTTCTTTTTTTCATTTTTAATTGTTGGCATCCCTTTCACTAAAAGAGCAATTTTATTATTTTAAATGTATATTTGTCATAGAGTGTCTAATTAGACGGATTAATGCTAACGTATACAATAAAGATGGCTACCTCAACGATTGTCATTAACAATTAAGATGGAATTGGGCTCTGGGACAAAATTATCACAAAACAGAACTTTGGAATGAAATTGAAACTTGAATCAAAGTTTAAACAAAAATGGTACTTTTTCCTAATCTGATTTTTGGGTTTCAAATTTGGAAATTTAGAGAAAAAGCTCAGGACAAAAGAAAATTCAAAGCCTTTTGCCATGGGTGTTGCTAGATACAATAATATCATTGCTGGGTTTTCTTTCAGAATGGGATGCTATCAGAGGCAGAAACCTCTATTTGAAGAATTCTGCTCAAAATCTTTGAGCCCAGATGTGCAAACATATAGGACTTTTATTGATTGATGCCTACTTGAAATGGATAAGATTGATGATGCTTTGAGGGTATTTAATTGAACGATGGATAACTGATAAATCCTTTATTTTGGTTATTTTCCTATGATTTTATTGGTCTTTTTCTTTCCCTTGCTCCTATTTTACTTTCCTTTTTGCATTCTTTATCTTAGTTCTTGCATTTCTATTTATATTTTGTAGTTCTCTTTGTTCTTTCCCTTTTTATCCCCTTGTTCCCTACATTTTGAAGTAATTTTTGTGTATTTCCTTGTAGGTGTATATTTTGGTATGATACAAGTTGGGGAGCTGAAGAATTCTGGAGTAAAGTGCAAAATTCGAAGGCTGGTGCCAAGCGCCATACCCTGAACTCTTTGCCTGGCGCCAGCAGCCAAACTCTCTGTCTCGAGGCTTGAAGGTGGCGCCTCAAGCGCCACCTAGGGCTCTTAGGCGCGAATACGTGTTATTTTCAGCTATTTTCTGCATGGCGCTTAGATGCCACGCAGGGCGTCTAGACGCTCGAATCCTGACCTGTGCGTGACTCAGCCTATAAATTGGATTTTTGAAGAATTTTTAGGAATCTTTTGGCTGGAGAAGGAAGAGCTCTGCCAGGGCACAATTGGAGAAAAAATGAAACCTATTCTTCATTGGGTTTGATGCTTATTTCTTTCTCTCATTCCTCTTGTATCTTGTTTATTTATGTATTAGTGATATTTTTCTCTTCTCCCACCATGTGTAACTAAGTCTCTAGGGTTAGGGGATTGATGTAATTGACTTCTATGAAGCTTTGTTATTGAATACTTTAATATAATTGCATTTTCGATTATTGGAGTAGACTTTACCTCTTTTTATTACTCTTGGATGCTTAGCTACCATCTTCAATGAACATATGTTTTATATTAATGTTAGACATAGCTTGATATAGACTTGCCTTTATAATTTCTACTGTAATTCGGGTTAGTCTAGACATAGATAACTTTAATTGCGTGATTTTTATGAGTTCTTAAGCTTAAACTCTGAATCAATTAATTTGACTAAGAAATTAGCTAATTAATTGAGTGAGGAAGATTTGTTTCCCCAAGATATTAGGTTCAAATATCTTTGTGAACTTAATCAACACTAAGAAGAATTTGCAAGTATATTGAAGTATTCTCTAATGACTCAAAGATTAGTTTGTCTATGAATTAATCGGATTAGGAGTTAAGTGAAATCAATCCCTTATACCCGTTGTGCTAACCTACTTCGTGTCTTAATTTAGTTTACTTTAGTTAAATTTAGACTCAATCACTCAACCTTTTCAATTGTTCAAATATAGCTTGAGCTAGTGAAATTAGTAATTGTTAAAGTCAATCCTTGAGGACGATAACTTTTTCTCTTACTTTACTACTTGTGCGACCCGATACACTTGTCGGGAAACAACGCTTCAAGTTTTTGGCACCGTTGCCGGGGATTAACGGTGTTAACAATATTAAGAGTAGCTAGTAGAGTTGTAGTTTGGACCTTACTTTTTTTTTTATATAGTTATACTTCAAATCACACCTTTATACTTGTTCATACTTTTGTTTTTATTTATATTCTTTAGCTTACATGAATTTTTGGTTTATGCGAGGTACCACCGACCCAAGTTCATTAGAATTTGACCCAAAAATTGAAAGGTTGGCTCGCACACGTCGAAGGCGAACCAGAGAAGCTAGACAAGCTCAATAAGCTCAAACCACACCAATGGTTGAACACAATCCTAATCCTCAACATAATGCACTAGTTCCCCCACCTGCAAGAACCCTCATGGACTATAACATTCCAACTGTGGAGGGATGTGGTGCTAGTATTGCGCAACCACCGGTGGAAGCTACTAACTTTCAACTAAACCCAGCCCTTCTTCAATTGATTCAAAGCAATCAATATGGTGGGCACCCGTTTGAAGACCCCAACTCATATATCTCACGCTTCCTGCAAATCTGTGATACCATAAAGTTGAATGGGGTACCTGAAGAAGAGATCAAACTTCGGTGCTTTCTGTTTTCCTTGAAGGATAAAGCACTTATTTGGTTAGAGTCCTTGCCAAAGGGAAGTGTTACAACTTGGGTTGATTTGGTTCAAAAATTTCTCACTAGGTATTTCCCTCCATCTAGATCTTCGAAGATCAGAGAAGAGATCACCACTTTCAGACAACAAGAGAATGAATCTGTAAGTGAAGCTTAAGAGAGGTACAATGCAATCTTGAGGAAATACCCCCACCACTCATTTGAGCTTTGGATTCAAGCTCAGAGTTTCTATGATGGACTTCTCCCTCAAACAAAAACAGTAGTGGATGCAGCGGCTGGGGGAGCTCTAAACCATAAGACTCCCGAACAAGTAATGGATTTATATGCTACTATGGCTTGTAATGATTATCAATGCCATGGGGAGAGGACATTGATGAAGAAAACTGCGGGAATGTTAGAAGTAAGCACTCTGGATGCTCTTTTGGCCCAAAACAAGTTGATCACCCAACAAATGGCTTAACTAAACAATAAATTCAATGCAGCAAAAGTGAATGATATCAACCATCCGACCATCACCTGTGATTTTTGCTCCAGTAACCATTTTAACGAAGATTACCCTGACAATATGTTTAACTCTTCTTCGGAGCAAGTAATCTATATGGGAAATCAACACAAAAGGCAAAACAACCCCTATTCGCAAACTTACAATCTGGGATGGAGGAATCACCTAAATTTTCCATGGGAAAATCAAAATTAGAACACATTTCATAAGCCACAACAGTCATATCAGAGCTCTTCCTCTCAACCTCAGTCTAATGAGAAAGTCTCTTCATTGGAAAGTGCTCTAGAGAAGTTGACCTTACAGACTACCTCTTTCATGCAACATACTTCTACGTTCATGGAGGAAACAAGAAGTAGCTTTCGAAATCAAGAAGCTTTCATTCACAATTTGGAGACTCAAGTGTGGCAAATTGCAAGACAACTGTCTGAGAAACCTCCAGGTTCATTACTTAGCGACACAATCGTAAATCCAAGGAAGCATATGAATGCCATAACCACTTGGAGTGGAAGAGTGCTAGGCCAATCATTAGAAAAGAGGTAGTGGTTGAAGAGAATGAAGAGCCAGCTGCAAATGAAAGCTCAAGAAGCCAAGACACTCCTTCAAGGAGTAAAGAGGATGAATAAAAAGAAAAGATATGTGTGGCAAAACCTCCCATACCACTACTCAAAGCACTATTCCCTTAACACCTCCACAAGCAAAAGGATGAGAAACAGTTTGGTAAATTCTTGGAGGTTTTTAAGAAACTTCACATCAACATACCTTTTGCTGAGGCCTTTGAGCAAATGTCATCTTACGTGAAGTTCATGAAGGAACTTCTATCCAAGAAGAGAAGGATTCCAGATGATGAAACAATTATGCTAACGGAGGAGTGTAGTGCCATAATCCAAAAGAAATTACCTCTTAAGTCAAAGACACTGAGAGTTTCTCTATTCCATGTATTATTGGAAAGGTTACTTTTGACAAAGCTCTATGTGATCTAGGGGCCAGTATAAATCTAATGCCCCTATCCATCCTTGAGAAGTTGGGGATTGGTAAAGTGAAACCGATAATGATGACCTTCAAACTTGCTGACCGATCACTGAGGATGCCATATGGGGTGGTGGAAGACGTGCTAATAAAAGTAGGGAAGTTCTTCTTCCCTGTGGATTTTGTTATTCTGGATATAGCGGAGGATGATGAAATGCCTCTTATTTTGGGCAGGCCATTCTTGGCCATATCTGGGACGATCATTCATGTGGCACAAGGAACATTAACTCTAACGGTCCAAGAGGAGCGAGAAACTTTTAAGGTTTTTGATAATGAAAAACCTTCAGTTATTGAGGAAACTTTGGGCAAAAAGAGGAACCGGGGGCTGTTAACCAAGTCACTCTAGTCAATGCTACACCGCATCATCATGCCACATCTCATTGTCCTGGTTTGACTTCACAAAAGAAAGCTGAAACTCAAAAAGACAAAACAAAGTTATGGAGAGCTGTGACAAAGCAATGAATCTTCAAGACACTACTGAAGCCCTCATTGATCCAGGCTGAGGAATCTAGGTAAAGTCTAGTTAAGGACTATAAACTTAGCGCTTCTTGGAAAGCAACCCAAGTCCCTTACTTTTCTCTTTCAATTTCAGTCATTTACTGCTTTTTAGTGTTGTGCTACTATTGTTGTTGTGGCTGTGTTGCTGTTGCTATCCTTTGTCTGTGATTGTGCTGCTTAATTTGTGCAATTTGGATGAAACATCCTTTTAAGAATGATGTGCTTAAAATTGTCCATGTTGCGTGAATTGAGTATTTGTGTTTGATTGCTGCATTTTGTGTTGTTTGTTTCAACTTGTGTGGATCACTATCTTCATTTTCTGTGCTTGATCTTGCTTGGGCTGCTTTGGGGGAAGGTCTGCTGCTAAATATCAATTTCTGGGCTTGCTATTATGCTGGCACCTAGGCGCCAGGGGCCAAAATCTCAGGTTGGCCAGCACCTCAAGCGCCACAACCTAAGTATTTCTATTTTTCAACTTGGCGCCCAGACGCCACGTCCATATTTAAGCTTTCCCTTATTTTCAGCCCTCATTTTTCAGCCTCCTTAAGCCCTAGTTGCGATTTTCTCTGCAATCTGGTCTCCTCCACCGTGCAGCCCACCCTTGCCTCCATTTTTGGTTAGTTTTCACTCTCCACTCCTCACCCATCCTCTTTCCTTCAAACATCCATACACATTCCTTCACCTTTCACCATTTTCGACCCTCCCCTGTGTGCTGCGTTTGTGGCTGCGTTTTGGTGCTTCTTCCCTTCCCTTTTCCGGTAATTTCTCTTCCCTTTCATTGTCTTTTATTTTATTTTTCATCAAAAATTTCAAAAAAAAAAAAGGGAACATTCATCTTTTCTGAAAATTTCAAACTTACCTATTTCATATTTTCTAGATATTCCTGTAGATGAATGTTATTACCCTTTTGCATTTTATTTCACAAAAAAAACAAAAATTTTTTTTGAATAAAAGGGGAATTGAAGTTCTGACTTGAATTTAGGGTTTGAGTTTAAATTTAAAAATTCTTTTTGGCTTTTCTAAGATTATAATTGCTGATATGTCTGGAAAGCGTCAGAGAAAAAGTCAAGGAGAATCCTCATCTCGTAGGAATTTTGATCCGTTTAGGTTTAGGTCCTTAGAACATAGCAAACGTTTTGAGGATTTAGAGTCTAGAGAATTTATTGCTGAATGTGAATTTAACCTACAAGAAGGCGAACACCCTAATATTTTACACCAGATTAGAGAGTGGGGTTGGGAAAAATTGTGTGAGCCGGTTGTCCATTTTTGTCCTATTATTGTAAAAGAATTTTATGCTAATGCTTACCGGTTGAGGAGTGATCAAGGTGTTAGGGATCCCTGTATTTTCTATGTTAGAGGAAAGAATATTCATTTTTCAATTAACAGTCTCAATAATTATTTTGGCTTACATTATGCACCGGGGCAATGTGTTTTTGATAATTAGATAAGACACAGATATGTGAAGGCCCCCCACATTATTGTCACTCTCTGTCAGGAGGGGGCAAGTTGGGAAGTAGACGCTGAGGGGAAAGCAGCTAATTTAAAAAAATCAGATATAAAACAAATTCTGAAGGCTTGGTATACATTTGTCCAGTCCAACTTGCTTCCTACCTCGAACCAGTCAAAGGTAACCATCGAACGAGTGGTAGTTATCTATTTGATCGTGACATGAAAGGTATTTAATGTGAGTTCCCTGATTTCCCATAATCTTTCAAAATTATCTCAAAAATAAGGGAAACGCCTTGGATATCTGTGCCTCATCACAAACTTGTGTGAGAGGGATGAGGTACCGTTAGAGGGTGTACCGCGAAGAGCCCTGGAGAGCGCTATCACTAAATAGGTGATAGACTCGATGTTTCACAATTTCATGGCTATCGCGGCACCTCTATTGGTCCCTCCTCCTCCTCCTTAGGTACCTGTGAGACCCCGCACTGCACTACCTCCAGTTAATATGTCGGAGCGCCTGAGTAATGTTGAGGCTGGGATTGGGGAAATTAGGCACACCCCCTTGACACCTTCATTGCCACTCATAACCAACAGCATCAGGCACTGGCTCACGTGATGTATTCCCTTGGTCGGCATTTCGATGCCCCCACTAATGATTGGATGTTGGAGGATCTGACATATGACCCCTTCGCAAATATCAATTTTGATCCTTCCGCCAATCGGGAAGTCGAAGGTGAAGGTAGCCACAACATGGAAGGAGAGGCCGACAACGAGGATGAGGATGATGGTTGATATATTTTTGTGATTCACCTCTTGTTGCAGCTGTACTTTGTGTTATTTCTGCTTGTAGTTATGTTTTGTACAAACTCTGTGATATTTAGTATTTCAGTCTCGTAAACTTGTTGATTTATTCTTGTGTTCATGTTTAATGTAGTTAGATCTTTTTGTTCAATGGATGTTATCTCTTGCTTTTCCTTTCTGCTATTGGTTATTTCCTACTATTTATTTTTCGTTATTTTGGAATAATTGTGGATGGTTCCCTTTTTGGTATACAACATTCATTTTCCCGCTCCCCTCTTTTGGATTGTCCCTTTTTGGATGTTCAAACCTTGTTTTTGGGTTGGTTTGACATTGAGGACAATGTATAGTTTTGGTTTGGGGGAGTAGAGTGGTTTTAGACTTAGATACCACTGACTTTTTAACTAACCCGTTATTTTTGTTTATATGAATGCCATTCTTTTGTTAACCATCGCTTCCTTTGGATTTTTCTTGATAAATTAGATAGTACTTTACAGATTCTATATTATTCCTATTTCAATTAATTTCATGCAATGTCCTCTTAATTAAAATCTAGCTTAAATTGGGTTTTTCAGAATATTTGGATTAAATTGAAAATTTTCAACTTTTTAATTAAAAATTGTTGACCCTCTTATTTTTCTAAAATTTTACTCTTCAAAAACTTGGAAAATTTTTAGTTTTACTTTTGACAAATTATTACTCAATAAAGGATTGCTTTCTCATAAATAAAAAAGAGAGAGAGAGAGAGAAAACAAAAACAAAATGCATCTATTAAAATAAAATAAATGGAGGTGTGGTTTAAGTTGAGGAAGTGTTGTGTGGATTAGGCAAATAATACTTGTTCTAACCAATGAATCACATCTTCCTTTCAATAAAGGCGACAGACAAAGTGTTGTTGTGTGGATTAGGTGCACGGGCGACTCGTTGTTTCCTTAGCCTCGCTTTCCTTTCTTTTTACGTTGATTGATTGAGGGGAAGATGTGTGGATTAGGCGCACTATCTTCACTTCAGTCGTTTTGTCTTTATGATTCCTGTCTATTGAGAAGTTTCCTTGAGAGCCAAAAATTGTCAAGCAAAAAGGAAAAAATTTTAAGTTTTTGAAAGAGTAATTTTAGAAAGTGAGGGTATTTGCAATTTGTCTTTAAAATTTTTGAAAATTCTCTTTTTCTATCTTTAGATTCAAAAATTATCCATTGCGAGTTAGTTTTATTGAGATGACTGTATAAAATTGGCTTGTCTTGGTTTAATATTTTATGTGTTCAGTACTTTTTTTATATCTTGAAAAATCCTTAGGCTTTGTTTAGTTTAGTTTTAGTTTTAATTTTCGGTTAGTGTTTTGCTTGAGGACAAGCAAAAGTCTTGGTTTGGGGGAGTTGATAAGTCCTTTATTTTGGTTATTTTCCTATAATTTTATTGGGCTTTTTCTTTCCCTTGCCCCTATTTTGCTTTTCTTTTTGCACTCTTTATCTTAGTTCTTGCATTTTTATTTATATTTTGTAGTTCTCCTTGTTCTTTCCCTTTTTATTCCCCTTTTCCCTACATTTTAGAGTAATCTTTGTGTATTTCCTTGTAGGTGTATATTTTGGTATGATACAAGTTGGGTAACTGAAGAATTCTGGAGCAAAGTGCAAAATTTGAAGGCTGGGGCCTAGGCGCCACGCATGGCACCTCAGGCGCCATACCCTGAACTCTCTGCTTGACGTACTAAGGTTGGCGCCTGGAGGCACCAGCAGCCAAACTCTCTGTCTCGAGGCTTGAAGGTGGCGCCTCAGGCGCCAATACGTGTGATTTTCAGCTATTTTCTGCATGGCGCCTAGGCGCCCTGCGGATCCTGACCTGTGCGTAACTCAGCCTATAAATTGAATTTTTGAAGAATTTTTGAGAATCTTTTGGCTGGAGAAGGAAGACCTCTGCTAGGGCACAATTGGAGGAAAAGGGAAACCTATTCTTCATTGAGTTTGATGCTTATTTCTTTCTCTCCTTCCTCTTGTATCTTGTTTATTTATGTATTAGTGATGTTTTTCTCTTCTCCCACCATGTGTAACTAAGTCTCTAGGGTTAGGGGATTGATGTAATTGATTTCTATGAAGCTTTATTATTGAATGCTTTAATATAATTGCATTTTCGATTATTGGAGTAGACTTTACCGCTTTTTATTACTCTTGGATGCTTAGCTACCATCTTCAATGAATATAGGGTTTATGTTAATGTTAGACATAGCTTGATATAGACTTGCCTTTGTAATTTCTACCGTAATTCGGGTTAGTCTAGACATAGATAACCTTAATTGCGTGATTTTTATGAGTTCTTAAGCTTAAACTCCGAATCAATTAATTTGACTAAGAAATTAGCTAATTAATTGAGTGAGGAAGATTTGTTTCACCAAGACATTGGGTTCAAATATCTTTGTAAACTTAATCAACACTAAGAGGAATTTGCAAGTATATTGAAGTATTCTCTAATGATTCAAAAATTAGTTTATCTATGAATTAATCGGATTAGGAGTTAAGTGAAATCAATCCCCTATACCCGTTGTACTAACCTACTTCGTGTCTTAATTTAGTTTACTTTAGTTAAATTTAGACTCAATCACTCAACCTTTTCAATTGTTCAAATATAGCTTGAGCTAGTGAAATTGGTAATTGTTAAAGTCAATCCCTGAGGACGATAACTTTTTCTCTCACTTTACTACTTGTGCGACCCGATACATTTGTCTGGAAACAATGCATCAATAACAGGGTATTTGATGAATTGATCAAGAATGGAAAAGCTGTTAATTATGCGCAGATTGAGTAAAGTAACTTCCTGTTGGACTTGAAGCTAATGATAGCTTCCTCAGATGCCTCTGATATCTCTATTTGACCTGAAAGCTATGTGAGGTTTACTTCACCTTGGTCACCTTCTCAATTATTTATGCACATATTTTGTTCTCGATTTCATATTTACTTCGAGTCTAATAAATTTTGTGACTAAAATCCCATTTGATCCTTCACGGATATCTTTTCTTTCAATTTGGTCCCTCACAATTTTTCACACTCTCAAATTGGTCCATCACAAATCTAGTGTTTTCAATGTGGTCCTTCATCAATTTTTATTCTCAATTTGGTCCCTTAAAGAGCCTTATTTCTTAATTTGGTCCTTCATAATTTTCGTTCTCAATTTAGTCTCTCATATATGCTTATTTTATTTTTTAAATTTTTGGTTAGGAGTACAACAAAAGAAGAAATTGATCTTAAAAAAATACATAGCACTTAATGATCTAAGTCAATAAATTACTGCCAAATTAACACCTTTGTTAAATTATTTAATAGTAGTCACATAAAGGGACCAAATTAAGAATGGTTAGATTTGTGAGAGATCAATTTGAGAATAAAAATTTTTGAGGGATCAAATTAAGAGAAGATGCATCTGTTAGAGAACAAATTGAGAATAAAAATATGTGAGAAACCGAACTGGAAAAAAGGATATTTGTTAGAAACCGAATTGAGAATGAAAATTTGCAAATGATCAATTTTGAAAAAAGGACATTTGTGAAAGACTAAAATAGAGTTTTAATTTAGATTTTATACACACAAACTCACAATTCTGGATACTCTGATTTCACAGGGCCTAAATTTTTATTTATATCTATCATCTATATAAAAGATTATTACGTTGGTTGTCTTTCTTTTCCATCACGAGGGCATAAGTGCATCTATCACTATGTGTTGCCAATGGTAGAACTAATTCAAGGTCACAAAAACTGCGTTTGGCTGGGTACAACTTGCTTTGCCATCATAAATTGCTAGGGTTGAAGGGAAAATGGATAGCAAGTTCCTTTCACAATTTTGAATTTTTTAAAATTTATTACCTCATGTTCCCACTGTTGTATTTTAATACAACCCTAGTCCTTACACCACTTCATTAGTTATCCCCACTTTGAATTTTTAGGTGAAATTGTTCATCAGTTCCGTTAGTAGAAGCAAAGGAATCAATCACAGAGAAGATATTTCTTAATTTATTCTTTTATAAAATTGTCTTTTCAATTTAGTCTCTTACAAATGAGATGTTTCTCAGTTTGGTCCCTCATAAAATTATTTTTGCAATTTGATCTTTTACATATGGATAGTTTTTTAATTTGATCCCTTACAAATAAATATGTATTCAATAACGTCCTTTTGTCAATATGTTATTAATGAAATTAACAAATTTGATGTTCTGTAACATTTTTTGAGAGGTTATTACTTAGTCATTCTTGTATAATATGTAAATTGACTATTAGTTTTATTAATAGCAAATTAATAAAAAGACATTATTGATAATTATTGATAACAATTTTATTTCTAAGGGACCAAATTAGGAAATACCCTATCTGTCAGGGACCTAATTGAAAAATACCCTATATGTGAGACCAAAATAAGAAGGACCAAATTGAGAAACACCCTATCTATTAGACATCAAAATGAGGTTTTAGTCCAAAGGAAAGTTTGGATTTTGGCCTACAAGAACCCCAAGGAATTGACACCCACAAAAAATTTCTATATTGATGAATTCCTTCTTCGAAGGATTTAAAAGCAGTTTCTGCAACAATAGGACTTTCTCTGCTAGAGAACACAAAATTCCCTATTACACCCTTGCATCTATTACCTATACCAACACCAAATCATTTAAATACTCTCATTAACATCTCTTCCGATATCTAGAAACCAAAATATACTTAAATACCTTTGCGTTTCAGTAGTGCATCACCGTGGAAGACATGTTAAGCAACGGTTCCAGTGCAGAAGGATCAAACTTGCGAGCAAAGAGGAAACAAACAGAAGTCATCTCCGAGTTATATCTACACAGTGTTCCATTGTTCCTCAAAGCCTGTATGAATCCCTCAGTCACATTTTCTCTGCCGTAAGACGCGGGATGAGGACCCCCCAACGACCAGTTCACCCACGTGACGGTTCGGTTGGCGTTGAGAGGGCCATAGAACATGTTGAGGAAGGTTGGGAAGTAATGTTCGTCTGGGTAGCAAGCAGGCTTGCAGTATTTGCGGAAGAGGGTGTAGTATTTGGTGTCAGAGACTAAATGAACGGCCAAGAAGCGATGAACTTCGAACCATTCGGACCCTTTTCGCCAGTCTTTGAGACGAATGTGAGGGAGCATGCTGCGGCTGTATCGGCCGCGGCCGTACCGGGAAGGTTCGTCGTATGAGTCGACGAAGCTGTGGACCGAGTCAGTGAGGTATCTGTAGACAGTAGGGAAGTTGTAGAGTGGAATGCAGCTCTCTGAGAGAAGAATGAAGCGCTCATTTGAGAAGTCTAGCAGTGCATTGGCTAGAAGACGCCTCTCTGCATCTGCTAGTGATACAGTTCCCCATGAAACATCCTGAAGCAGATATGAAAAATACGACTCGTAAGAATCTGATAAGAACCCAAGACATTATTTATGAGAAAGAAAGAGGTACAGAGTCAATAAGCAGGAAGCAGATTCGCTCCTGTTAGTTAAAAATCGGGAGCCTCCAGTTCTATTTTCAACCATTGAACAAGGCTGATCGTGCAGTGCATGAAGGTTAGTATTCACAAGGAACAAAGTGAAAAAAGTGTTACATAGAAAAGTCAGAAGAAATTATAAGGAACCAAAATGAAGAAAAAACAGAAATGTGGGGCTCAAATCTCTCCTTTTCTTCTCGTCTTCCTCTGCAACTCTCTGTTTCTCACTCCAGCAACTTGAAGAGAGAGAGAGAGAGTTTGAAGAGAGAAGAGAGAAAGAAATCGAGAGAGGGAGCTAGAGTGAGAAATCGAGAGTTGCAGAGGAAGACAAGAGAAGAAAAGGAGAGATTTGAGCCCCACATTTCTGTTTTTTTTTCATTTGGTCCCTGTACAATTTCTTTCTGACATCTCTATGTAATACTTTTTTCATGTTAGTCCTTGTGAATTCCAACCTTCATGCACCGCACGATAAGCCTTGATCAATGGTTAACAATAGAACTGGAGGCACCCGAATTTTAACTAACAGGAGCGAACCTGCTCCCCAATAAGCAAGAGTAAAAACCAGAAAGAAACAGACTAGAGACCTAAGCCTCCTATACTAGAGCAGAGAAGCTCCTCCATAGCAGAAAATGCTCCTACACGTAAGAAACTAAAGATTCTCCACACCTCTCACACTCCCACTACCCCATTTATAACTACTTTGTCTTTCTAAAATTTCTAATTTACCCTTCTAACAGAATACTAACATAATGCCCCTCCTTGATACCTATCACAATCTATGAGGTTACTTATAAAGCACCAGGAAAATGTTCTTCTATGATTTTATATAGGTAAAAACAAATTTGACATAGAGAAGCTGAAAAGGAGAATGTGTGCAAGTAGATGTGTAAGATTTCTTTCTATTTGATAAGCACCAAGGATTAGGACTAAAACCAGACAGTCTATAATCATCTGAGTAATTTATCTTGGTGCCTGCACATTTGGACCTATATGTCAAGTTCAGACAGAAGGCAAGAATTTCTGTATTTCCATTTTCACTTGAAATTGATCATTGATGGTGAGTCACTTGAACATTGAATAGCAAAAGCATTAGTCACCCATCAGTTGCCGCACTTCTCTCAGATGCAGCATTTGTTCAACTATTGTATGGAAGATACTTATCTTAGAAGATTTCGTACCTTAAATGGATTTAAGAACAATCACACGACACTTGCAACAGTAATATTTTTTAAAAGGGAAAATTACTTGCAATGGGATTTCATAATAATCACAGGACAATAGTAGGAACCATGCTCATTAGTAGAATGACTAAAACACTATTTTGGTCCATCAAAGATGCTCCGTTTCTCAATTTGGTCCCCTACACATTTTTACTCTCAATTTGGTCCCTAGCAAATCTAAAAATTCTCAATTTGGTTCTCTCAAATTTTTATTCTCAATTTGGTCCCTTACAAATGCCCATTTTCTCAATTTGGTCCCTCCAGTAGACTAGCCATCAAAGTTAAATCTCCAAACACTGCACACTTAGCACAAAGAAAAAATTATATGGTCTTCATGTTAGAGAATTAACTGTCAAATCAGCACTTCAGTTAAATAACAGTACCCGTGTGAATGGACCAAATTGAGAACGTTTGTATAGAACAAATTGAGAATAAAAATCTATGAAAGACTAAATTGAGAAAGTCTGGATTTGTGAGGGACCAAATTCAAATTAAAAAGCTGTGAGGGATCAAATTCAGAAAAGAGACATGTGTGAGGCACCAAGATGGGGTTTTAGTCTCAGTAAAATTCCAGAACATAGCTCGCTTTGCAGGCCTTTAAAATATAGCCATACAGATCAGAGATCCTATATATTGTCATTTCTCTGAACAGCCTATTGATTCTCTTACATGATGTATTTACAGTTTTAATTATTTAGTAGAACATGATCCCGAATAAAGAAAGCAATTTTGCCGAACTTCTGCAGCAGTACATCTCCCCAATTAAAACACTTCTACGCAAAAAGCTTTGCAAACCTTATAATTCAAAACTAGACAACAGAAAGTAGCAGCCAGAGATTTACATGTCTATCAGAATCTCTATATGAAAGTATATGAATGACCATGTGATGATGGAATTAAAAAAAAAAAAATCAAACATAATCTTTAACGTCAAACCTGACTTGGGATCTGGCGTCCAAAAAAAGCAGAAGAATTGGGGATAGCCAGGGTGTATCTTGGAGGGGCATGGACATAAATGTTGAACTTCTCCTCATGTCCCTGGAAGAACCTCTCCCACAGTGGCAGAAATGGCAATGGTCCTCTGGTCAAAAACATGAAAGCCAATTTAGGTACTCTTCTGTAGGGATAGTCTTCTTTCTTGGGCACCAAGGAAGCTCTCCAGAGAAGCTCATCATCCAACAGATCATGTGTCACATTGTTTGGGTGCAGAAAGGTCTCCATGTTCATACAATTTACCTCCTCACAACGCTGTATGATGGTACAATTGTGTTCCTTGATCTCAGACATACCAATTGATACATGGTTCATCAAAGTATATAGCTCTGATTGTGAACTAAAATGGTTGTTCATGTGAGAACTCGTGGTTAAACCAATAACTACACCTGCAACAAAAACGAGCAAAAACGAAAGCGCTTGTGCCAATCTAAGCAGACCTGTGTACTTCTCTGGATCATCTCTGTCTCCTTTATTAATTCTCCTCATCTTTCTGCTGCAATCCTCAGAAGACAAGGGTCTGTATCTGTTTCTCTTTTGAGGCTATTTGATTATTTGACTGTGTTTTTCTCTGAAACTCATGAATCAGCTTCAGTGTTTCAATGTCGGAGTTCTCAATGAAATTCTGGTGTGCCCACCGAGCAAGAAAAACCCATGATGAGCATCGATCGCTGAATCTCAGAATATCGAAACCCTTCACATCAGCTCGATTAAATTCAAACAAATTTATAATTTACAAGAAAATAAAAACTGAGAAAACCCAGTCTCCGACAACAGATTTGCATCTACAGTACAGCAAAAATCGATTGCTCCGAAACACACAAAGTTTGATGAAGCGAAAAGACTCAGAAGGAGGGAGAGTGAGCAATCTGTGAAAAGGAACTATGGGTTTTGCTAAAATCGAATCAGAATCAAATTCGAATCGCGTTTACAGCACAACACAGACAGACAGACAGAGAGAAAGAGAAATCGAAGAGAAAGAGAGAGAGAGAGAGAAAGAGAGAGAGAGAGATCGAAGTGGGATGGTTGATGATTGTGAATGAAAAGGAAGCGAAGGAAAGAGAGAGGATCAGAAGGACAGTGGCGAAGAATTCAAGAGTGGAAGAGTCGTGGTCTTTGCACTTTAGGGAATGCGCTTATTACCGTGACGCTGAAATGATGGGAAGTTGGAAACGGTCTTAAATTATTTGGTGTTAGCAGTGACAGAATCTCGTGTCTGTTTTCTCGGATTTGACTGTTGAACCGCTTATTTAAGAACTTGTCTGTCAAATCAGGATTGGTGAAAAATGCAGCGAAAAAAAATAATAATAATACATAAATAAATAAAGGAAAAATCTCTTTAATTTGGGTGGTTATTTAATTTATTTTATATCGTTTTAGATTTTCAATTTCATAGATAACTGTTATATGTAATAATATATATATATATTAAAAAAATGTATATATTATTTTAATATTATGTACGAATACAAAAAATTCTAAATGATTGTCTTTTTGGTGAAATGAAAGATTTTACTAATATGGCTAACAATTACAGAAAATATTAAAAGACAAAACAAATAAAAATTTGTAAATCAACTCTCTACTTTTGAGATACAAAAATATAAAATACAGGACGACACACTTTGTGAAAAATTAATTTAAAATTGTTTGGCATCAATATAGTAAAAACAAAAGTCAAAGCAACATATCTATTCAATTCTTTTTCTTCTAGAGGAGTATAAAACACCAACTTTCAAAGCTTGATCTAGTAATGGGAATGCAGAACAGAAAATGTGAGCCACAATCCTCAAGAGATAAAAACCAGCCCAGAGGAAAAGCATTTTTTATAGTAGAAGAGACCCTATTTTACAAGAAGAGAAGATATCTTCCTTTTTTTTTTTTTTGGGTCAAAGGAAATATTTCATTAATTTAACACCAAGTCAAGAGATGCAAAAAAATATGAATAGACATAATTGATAAACGTTTACATATTAGGCTTTTCACTTCTCATATTACAAATACATAAAATATAGAACAATACACCCTACAAGAAATCAACCTAATTAAAAATGAAAGGCCAAGGCAACATACACCTATTCACTTCCTCTCTTTTCTTCTTGGAGGATTATAAAATACCATTTGTCAAATCTTGATTTGGTGATGATAATGCAGATTTAAAGATGTAAGACTTTAAGATATAATAACCAGCCAAAACGAAAAGGATCTTCCATAGCATAAGAAGATATCATTCACAAGAAAAGAGGAAGTAGCACAAAGATTTTAATATTTTAACATTTTTGTAACAAAAAACAATTTAAATGATAAGTGAAATGCATTAGTTTATTAATTTAAATATTTTTAACTTACATAGGTAAGTAGCACAAAGATTTTGAATGAAAGAAACCTTAATAGAAAAGTTGTATTGTACAAAAACTAAAAGTTTAAGAAACCTTAGTAAAGTTTTAAGGTATAAATTGCGTAAATTCTTAAATTAAAAGACCTTTTTTGGCCATGCGGTTTAATTATATTTTTAACTACATAAACGTCCTTTGATAAATTTTGATTTAATTATTTTTGAAAAATCAAAAGAAACATATAAATACATTTTAATAATCAATATTTAGGAAAACAAAGTTTTAGATAATAATTTTTAAGTATTTGTCATTAAGGCTTTTAGTAAAAGTATGACACATATGTACTTTTTAGTTTTTACTCTAAAAAGAATTCTTTGACATATTATGCTTAAACTAAAGAATTTGATATAGTTAAAAAAAATCACAATTTTTTAATTTTTTGAGTAAATTATTAATTTGATCTTTGAAAGATTGAAATTGTCTCAATTTGATCTTTTAAAAATTAAGCGTTTCAATTTAATTTAAAAAAATGTGTTTTCTTTCAATTTTGCCAAACTAACTTTTACAACAACAAAATTTGAGATTTAGTAGTGTCACTAGTACTGTCAAAACGGTCTTTGACTTACCTGATCCCACTTTATCACATTTTTATACTTTACAACATTATATTCAATGATTATAATACATTTGGATATGAAAAATTTTATAATTTTTTAAAAATAAATATAAAATTTTTAAATTTAAATATAATATAGTTAATTTAAAAATAAAACATGAAAAATTAAAATTATTAATTATTTAAAAATATTAAAGAAGTAATATTTCATATGTATAAATTTTATTTCACTATAAGATTATTAAATTTTTTACTAAAATAATTTTAATATTATATTATTTAAATATAAAATTTTTTTAAAAAAAAACTTGACACGCGAGCTAGCACGAATTAGCCTAGACATTAAATTTCAGGTCCATCCGAAAAACGAGCCAACCCAAGCTAGACTCATTTTGATAGTGTTAAGTGTCACACCCCGTAAGGAGATGTGACCATCAACTTACAAGTTGAGGAGATGTGACTAGTAGTAGTATATTTAATGATTTAACAACAATAAATGTGATAGTTTCAGTGCTTAACAATTTTTACTATTGTATTAAAAATAAAACCATAATTTCATGTTAGATCTTAACATTAATGGCAAAAACATCATTTTGATCCTTTAACTTCAACATTTTTTCATTTTAATCCCTTAACTTTCAAATACATTTCATTTTGATCTTTTTTGCAAACACCGTTAATTTAATAGATGGAAATTGCTAACATAATTGCTAACTCAATGAATACTTACACATCATCCTTCAAGGAAAAAAATGTGATCATTGGCAAAATGAACTCATATCCATGAGCATGCTTGTAACAACCCATTTATGACAAGGGTTTTGTTTGACATTTGAGGCCCATTTAAAAATGACCTGACTTATTTAATTTGTAGGCCAAACAAGTAGGATCTACTATCCAACCCATTTATTTATTTTCATAAAATTTGATTTATTTTATATACAATACCCTCACTTTATCACATTTTATATTTTATAACATTATATTCTATAAATATCAAAAATTTAGATATGAAAATTTTGTATTTTTTAAATGAATATAGAAATTTTATATTCAAATATAATACAACTAATTTTAAAAAAAAAATGAAACACTGACGTTATTGATAATTTAAAAATTACTGAAGAAGCAATATTTCACAAGTATTAATTGTCTTTTAATAAAAATTATTAAAGTTTTTTTACTATTAGAAAATTTAATATCTAATTATTTAAATATAAAAATATATTAAAAAAAGTTGCCATTGGTTAACCTTTAAGTCTTAAGGTCATGCAAGTGGTTTTAGATATTTAAACTCATTTAATAAACGAGTCAAGTCGAGTCACTTATTTAATAACATTATTTTAAAATTATTTTAAATATTATACCAAATCTTTCCAATATTAAATAAGGAAAACAAGTTCGTCAAAAATTAAAATCGTCCTAACAAGTGTGACAGTCACCATTCTGAGGAGAAGTAGGCAATAGCATCCATACAATTTGTACACAAATGAGAAAGCCAATTATAGCATAAGCCACATATAATTGCATAGACTGTATTTCCTAATATGTTTGAGCTTCACGAGACACAGGACGAGTTTGAATAGGAACGTAGAACAAGAATATATCTTCAATGATCTCAAAAGAGAGAGAGAGGAAAAGAGTACATTATCATTTTGAATAAAATAAGGATTATGGAGGGGGATACAGAAATAGAGGATAATTAGGAGAGAAGCAAATCGAGATCAGGTCAAGATTATACAGAGAAGACGATTAAAAGCCCACTTCTGGTAAAGAATCTCAGCTTGCCATTATCGGAGCCAATATCTGTTCTATGGAAAGTCTTGATTGCGAACAATTTGCTTCATTCGTCTCCCTTTAGAAAATAGTCAAAAGTATACGTCATGTTTCAAATGTTTATATTAATTTTTATTCATGTTCTTAATTTTTTTGATTAAATATATCCTACATGTTTTAATTTTTTTTAAATATGTCTTTTTTTAATACTGTCAAAGAAACTAATAGAAAATACTGATCGGACTGCTATGGGGCAAATATCATCTACCATGTGGAGAAATTTCATATCACCTGATGTATCCAATAGAATTGCGACACGTGATATATGCTTTGTTTTGAAAAAAAAAAAAAAAACAAAGCACATGCTGGAGGATTCGAATTGGACTTCATAGAAAAAGGAAATGCTCTCCACCACTAAGCGAAGCCCAAATTTGAATCTTCCAACACGTGCTTCGTTGATTTTTTTTCAAAGCAAAACATATGTCACACATCACAATTCTATTAGATATGTCAGGTGACATGAAATTCTTCTATGTGACAAGTAAAATGGTAGATGATATTTGTCACGTAGCAGTATAATCATCATTTTCTGTTAATTTTTTTGATGATGTTTAAAAAAAGAATATATTTTAAAAAATTGAAACATATGAGATATATTTAACCTAAAAAATTAATGACATAAATAAAAATTAATATAAACATTAAGAACATAACATATTCTTTTGCCTAGAAAATATTATTCTCGTGTCAATTTGATTTTTGAAATTCTCTCGAGTCAATTTTTATCACGATAATATGTTTGTTGGGCAAAAACTGGAGTTATGTGATTTGTCTGGGTATCTTGGCAAACTAATTTTTTGTTACTGTTGGCGTGAACAACAAAAGCCGTTTCATATTATGGCCATTCAATTTTAATTGGACGCCATGATTTAAAAAAAAGAATTAAAAAGGAAAAATACACTATTTTTTCTTCTTTTATGTTATGATCATCCAATCAAAATTGAATAGTTATTGTGAAAATAATCTTTTCAAAGCTTTGTGTTTCAAACAAAAAATTAAAGTCTCACATTATTTGGAGCAAGGAGGAAAAAAGTCATTATATATTAACATGTGTTAGTGGACTAATAAAGGGCTAAGGAAAGTGGTGGATTCGCACGCTCACAATCCCAGGTCAGGCAGTATAAATCATCTGATTTAACCCCCTGTGGGTGCAATAAATTGGGCCCATTTAGTTTTTTTCTGTAGAAATATTAGTTATTACGAAATTAACTTAGGTTAATATCATAATATTAAAGGCTTACGATTTTGGTTACATTGTTTTAAATTATTTTAATTATTTCAAAACTGCTTATTGATTTTCTGAAACTGCCTATTAATTTTCAGTACAGTATTTTAATTTTACTTAAATTCATGTCTGCCTCATTCATGGTTTAGCAGCTACAAAGAGAGGTCTCCTCCTCCTCATTTGACACACTCACACATAAAACAATTATGTGCTTCTCTCTTTCCTCTCTCTTGCTTTCTGGGTTACACACTTAAATTTATGCTATTATGTGGCTTGAGAATTTTCTCAAAAAAATATGTTTAATCCTAGATGGAGTATTATAGACGTAAAATAATTGCTGTGATCGTGGTATAATTTTCTTAAGGATAAAGTCTCCTATATAGACGCGACTCATATTATTATTGTACTAGCTTCTAGATTTCACAACAATTAAAGTCTCTAAAGGAAGTTGCTTCAAGGATCAAATCTAACGGTCGAGATTAATTTTATATTTTTTTAAATTACATGATTAATTTTTAATAAGTTTAATTTTGTATTTTTTTTTATTTTTTAAAATTAATCATTCAATTTTTTTAAAAAAAGTAAAATTAATCTCGAAGGGATCGGACCCTAAAACTGCCTTAGTATCACTAATTGCAAAGGATCTTTTCTGATCTTTGACTACAATGACATTATTTTTGTATCAGACATTTGAGAGACAAAAATGCTTCTAGAAATTTGTTTTTTTTTAGGGAAGGGGGGGGGGGGGGGATGGGGACAAAATGGGTGAGGACTGATTTGAGAGACTTTATTTTTAAATGACAAATTTATATAATAGACTAAAATAATTTTATTTTAAGGCATTAATTATCAGTAGGTTATTAAATTATCATGATAAAATAAATTTAAATGAATAAATTTAGTAAATTAATCACATCATATTAAATGAATTTAAAAAAATTAGGATATATTACTATATAATTGCTATAATTGCCATATAATTGGTTTATAATGGATATAATTGTTATATAATTGGTATGTAATTGCTATAATTGCTATATAATTGATAAGTTAGGTAAACTTTTTAATTGAAATATAATATATCATTATTTGATAAATTAACATTTATTATATACAAATAATCAAATAATTAATTTGTATATAAAAACTAATATATATAAGTGTTCATATTATTTATTTCTCTTCTTAAATAATTATAATAAAATTTAAAATTACCTCTATTAAATCAAACTATAATAATGAATTATTACCTATTTTTCTTTTTTTATATAAGTATACTAGACTTTTTTATTGTACTATCATCAATGGTCAATCTCCTATCTTCACGTAGAAGTTTTTAAAAAGTGACCATCACTATTGGCCAATTTGGAGATTTTTTCGTTG
Source organism: Biancaea sappan (assembly GCA_037074585.1). NCBI lineage: Eukaryota > Viridiplantae > Streptophyta > Magnoliopsida > Fabales > Fabaceae > Biancaea > Biancaea sappan. The sequence continues at coordinate 61,614,544 of CM073493.1, forward strand.
TTCAAAATTAAAATTTTAAAATTCAAAATCAATGTAGATATTTATATATTTCTTTCGAATATCTCATTCATATTTGCATATCTCTTTCTCTCACATAATTTTTCTTCTTTTTTCTCTTTGATTTTGCTTCTTCTTTTCTTACATGGATAAAGGACAAAAATAACGATTTATTATCAAAGCTTTAAAATGATATTTCTTTTACATCATTTGATATCATAGCTCTTTTTTTTTTGTCTATACAGTTTACGTACTGTTTACATTCGCGATTACTGTTCATTCAATTGTGATTTTTGATTTTCTGTTTCTCTTTGGTTCTTTGCTTTTTTTTTCTACTTTCTTCATTTCTGTATTTGTTCTCTGTTGTTATTTTCTGTATTTCTGGTTCGTCTATAATTCTTTTTGGTCTTTTGGTTTTTTATTCCTATCTGTTATATTTCATTTTTGTATTGTTCTGGTTTTTTAATTCTAGTTTCGCTTTTCTATTTCTGTCATTATGTTTTCTTGAGGAAAGCAGGTCATGAGAAAGATTAAATCCTAAAAGAAAAAAAATGAAGTCACTGATGTAGTTATTTGTGTTTGAATAATATAATTTGACTATTTTTAAATTAATTTTTTTCTTGGTCTTCTCATCTAATAGAATTAATGAATAATCCCTTTTAGGCTTACTGTGATCAAAGGGTAGAGCCCTCCTTATGAGGAGAAACTTCAAGCAATGCTAAGATTACATGTGTGTGGATTGATTGAATGCTAATTTAGGATTTAAAGTATTAAATTTTAAAATTGGGATGTGATGTATATTTCCCTTGATTATCTTCTTTTTGTTGTTTTAAGATTTTGTGGGTATGTAAGTTATGTTTTAACTTTCAATAAACCTATAGTTATTATCATTGTTACTAATCCAAATATATATTTGTAAAAATAGAAGAAGAAACAATCAAAGGAAGACAAATATTTTGATCCTAGCAGACCTATTAAGTTAATAACTTTTATTTCAACTCATTTTCATCATTAATTAATATATTTATTTAAATTAATTCATGTAATATCTTTTTTTTATTTGACATTACTCACATTCAATATTCAAGGTATTTATATCTAATAATTTATTTTATATGTGTCTTAATATGACTTAAATGTCTTATTATTTTTGTATATGTATTCTTTTATATATTTTTTAATTTGTTTTATTTATTTAATAAATAAAAATTATGATATTTGTATTAATTTGTGCATCACACCGATCACAATGCTAATTTAAAATAAAAGAAGTTGTTAAGATTTATTTGGATCTATTAATATCTTAATAAAAATAAAAAATAAATACACTTAATAATTTAAAATATAAGCGGATCAAATTCGGATCCTATGTATAAACAAATGCCCCTTTAATAACTTAAGTTGAACGTATGATCGTGAACGCATGTGGTTGTGAGTGGCTTTAGGTGTTTTCTTTTTTTCAGTCCTTAAATTTTATTCACTTTTTTCTTTGACCCCTAAAGTTAAAAAAGGCATAGATAGATTCCTTTTATTTTTTTAGATTTTTGATTTACTCCTTATCATTAAACTTTTGTTAATATTCTGTTAAATTTTAGACATAATGAATTATATACTATTTTAGCATTCAAAACATATTTAATTTAAGCTAATTCGTTTAAATTACTTAAAATAGGTTGTATTACATGTGATATATATTTATATATAAGTTAATTTCAATTAATTATTTATTTTTTCTCTCTTTATTGGCATAAGCCATGCATGTCTAGAGTGTCAATATAAACATAGTCATGTCAACGAAATTTAATAGAATATTGATAAAAATTTAGTAATAGGAACTAAATTAAAAAACATTATAAGGACTAAATTATAAAGATCAAATTAAAAATTATTTTAAACCATTAGAAAATAATTTAATTAACGTTTTATTTAGTTGATGATTAAATGAAGTGAACCAAAATTGGATTCTCTATTGTATAATATGATGTTGTTGTAAATCATTATTGTTCGATGTTGGCCGTCCGAAATAAAGTTCATATGAGCTGTACTTGTTTGCATCCATCAAAGAGAGCTAGATCACTCAACATCCTTAATGTACAACAAAGGATCAATCGCTGTATTTCGTCAAATATACATATCTTTTCCCCTTATTTTTGATTGATGTTATTATATATTATCGGTACATTTCACCAACTTCCATGAGGTTCACTCTTTTATTTTTAATTATTACGTTCAATTATTTTAATTTTTCTTTATATATATATTACATAAAACTCCTATTTAATTTACTTTCTGTGTTGATTAATTAATTTTCTGATTAATTTATTATAATTTTATTTTTAACATGATAATAAAGATAGTTAAATTAATGTCAACATTTAATATGAAACTATTGCTTTATTTTAATAATATAACAATAAAAATTGTCAAGTAATTTTATTATTCAAAGGAACGCGTCTTGTATAAAAAAATTAGTTTTAAATTAAATTTTTTTATTGATTATATTTATATCTCATTATTTTATTCTATTTATAATTTATTATACATCATAATATTTATTAAAATTTATAATTTATATCTGTATAAATAGTCAAAATTTATATCAAAATATTTATGTTTAAAAGGTATATGTTATAACTCATAAGTTTAAAAAATTTATAAATTATATTATTATTATTATTATTATTATTATTATTATTATGTGGGTCCCAATTTATTTAAATATTATATGGGTTATTTAAAAAAATAACAGAATATATTTTTATCAGAATATATTATCATAATAATTAATTAGTGAAATTTGTTATTTCATTTAATTTGAATTGATTTGAATGAATAAATAAATTAGGTAACTTAATAAATTAGATAAATTTGGTAAATTAATGAAATTACATAATATTAATTATTTGATTTGAATTGAAATTTAAAAATAATTACCTTTATTATTTGATAATTGTAGTGTCTTAGAGATTTTTTAGTAGGTAAAATAAATTTGATTATGAAATTGATATGTAAATTAAAAATTTACTTTATTTGAATTTATTTTGATTTTTTTTCCAAAATAGTTCTTAACTAGTATTGTGACCCGTGCGATGCACGGATTAATATAAATATCGCAATTTTTATTTATCAAATAAATAAAAATAATTAAAAAATATATAAAAGAATACATGTACAAAAATAATAAGACATTTAAGCCATATTAAGATATATAGAAGATGATTCATTAGATATAAATGCCTTGTATATTGAATGTGAATTACGTCAAATGAAAAAAAAAAGATATTACATGAATTAATTTAGATAAATATATTAATTAATGACAAAAGTGAGTTAAAATAAAAATTACTAACCTAATAAGTCTGCTATGATCAAAATGCTTGTCTTCATTTGATTGTTTCTTTTTCTATTTCTACAAATATACATTTGAATTAGCAACAATGATAATAACTATAGGTTTGTTGAAATTTAAAACATAACTTACATATCCACAAAATTTTAAAACAACAAAAGGAAGATAATCAAGGAAAATATACATCACTTCTCAATTTTAAAATTTAATATTTTAAATTCTAAATTAGCATTCAATCAATCCACACACATATAATTTCGGTATTACCTGAAGTTTCTCTTCATAGGAAGGGCTCTACCCTTTACTCACAATAAGATTAAAAGGGATTATTCATTAATCTTATTAGATGAGAAAATCAGAAAAAAAAATTAATTTAAAAATAGTCAAATTATATTGTTCAAACACAAGTAATTACCTCAATGACATCATTTTTTTTCTTTTAGGCTTTGATCTTTCTCATGACCTGCTTTCCTCAAAAAAACATAATGACAAAAACAATAAAGCAAAATTGGAATTAGAAAACCAGAACAATGCAAAAGTAAAATACAATAGACAGGAATAAAAAACTAAAAGACCAAAAAGAAACATAAACAAACCAGAAACACGAAAAACAACAACAGAGAACGAATACAGAAATGAAAAAAAGTAAAAAAAAGAAGAAGCAAAGAACGAAAGAGAAACAGAAAATCAAAAATCACAATCGAATGAGCAATACGTGAACTGCATAGACCAGAAAAAATAAATAAAAAAAACTGAGTTATGATACCAAATGATGTGAAAAAAACATTACTTTAAACCTTTGATAATAAATCGTCATTGTTGTCATTCAACCATGTAAAGGAAGAAAAACCAAAATCAAAAAGAAAAAAGAAGGGAAATTGTGTGAGAGAAAGAGATATGCAAATATGAATTAGTTTTTCAAAAGAAATATATAAATATCTACATTGATTTTAAATTTTAAAATTTTAATTTTGAAAAATAAAAAAGCCTCCAAATTGGCCAATAATGATGGTCAATTTTTAAAAACCTCTCCATAAAGATAGAAGATTGGGCATTGATGATGGTGCAATAAAGAAGTCTAGTATGCTTATATAAAAAAAAAGAAAAATGAGTAATAATTCATTATTATAGTTTGATTTGATGGAAGTAATTTTAAATTTTATTATAATTATTTAAGAAGAAAATAAATAATATGAACATTTGTATGTTAGTTTTTATATAGCAATTAATTATTTGATTATTTGTATATAATAAATGTTAATTTATCAAATAACAACATATTATATTTCAATTGAAAAATTTACCTAATTTATCAATTATATAGCAATTATAGCAATTACATATCAATTATATAGCAAATATATCAATTATAAATCAATTATATAGCAATTATAACAATTATATCAATTATATAGCAATTATAGCAATTACATAGCAATATACCTTAATTTTTTAAAATTCATTTAATGTGATGTGATTAAGTTATCAAATTTATTCATTTAAATTTATTTTATCATAATAATTTAATGACCTATTGACAATTAATGCCTTAAAGTGGAATTGTTTTAGTCTATTATATAGATTTAATATAAATCAAAGTTTGAGATATGAATCTTTAAATTATAATTCCTTGACTGAAGAAAGAGATAGAAATCAAATTCTTGAAAGATGAAATCTGAGGCCTGGAGATCCAATCCAAATATAGTAGCAACCTTCAGTGTTTTTCTTTTATGGATTTGATTGAAACCAAACAAGACATATTCAAAAATAAAGATGAAATCAATATTCAATCAATCACCGATTTGTGCAACAAATAATTTATAACAAATAACAAATAATTCACAAATTAACAAATTAATTAATTTGCCTACTTTATTCATTTAAATTTATTCTATTAAATCAATAAATCAATTCAAATCAAAGTTTGAGTAGGTAAAATAAATTTGATTATAGAACTAATAAATCAATTCTAAATATTTAGTTATTTACATTTAAAAAATATATACTCATAAGTTTCATATAAATTAATTGTAATTATTATTATTTTTATAAATTACAAAATTTTTTTAAATTATAATTTATCTGTGCATCGCACGCATCATAATACTAGTTTAATATGAAACTATTTCTTTATTTAAATAATATAACAATTAAAATTGTGAAGTAATTTTATTATTCACAGGAATGCGTGTTGTATAAAAAAGTTAGTTTTAATAATAAAACAATAAGGGATCCAAATTTATTACTTGGAACTGGAGGAATACTAAATATAATTTAATCAAACTTTAAGAAAGATGAGTATAATATACACTTATAACATTTATGTATAATTATAACTAGTTTTGTTGGAGGCGAGGAAGCCCATTTTCTAAGCTTATATTTTACACATACAAAACAATAAAAGTTTATGATTTGTCTTAGCTTAAACTTTTCTTTTGTTTGAGTTGTTTCTATTGTCTAATTATGTCTTAATTATTTTTTAAGTACTTTTTACGTTTTTAACATTTATACTAAGTTTTGATTTTGTCCTTAATGATTTTTTTAAGTAATTTATGCTCTACATGTTTTATTTTTGTTTTAGATTTACCTTTTTTACTAATCTGTTTATTCTATTGATGAAGAATGCTGACTTGACGGTTAGTAAAAAGAATATATTTCAAACAAAAATGAAATATGTAAGACGTAACTGATGCAAAAAAATGTTAGGGACTTAAAAAAGGTAGGTTTGAGTCCTAAATATTTCATTTTTGTTTCAAATTTACTTTTTTTACAAAATAACTAGGACAATTTAGTAAAATATGAATATATTGTTGTTTGTTTTTACATAAAATTTAAATCTAAGTTGATTGCATCTCTAATTTTTCTCATTATATTCAAAAGTTCTGGTGTCATATTCTCAAACTACAATAAAAAATTGTGAAGAATAGAACTTTATTTAATTAGTCAATACTTTTTTCTATATTGTTTATATAGTAGTTCATTATACATTTTTAGTTCTATTAATATAATGAACCATAGAAGCATTGACTTGTATTGAACTTTATTTAATTAGTCCATATAATGAATAATGTTTAAGTACTAAAAACAATGAATATTATTTACTTATTTTCATAAATATATATGTACAATGAATTTTTTAAAATTAATTCATGAAATATGATACATATACATTATATATTAGTGATATACACAATTAATTTTTATGTAATTAAATTTATATTTGCTAAATCAAAAAAATACTATTTAAATTAATAATTTATTAATTAATTAATACCTCTTTAAATTAATAAAATTTCATAGTCCCAATATTATTAATTTATAGAGATTCTACTGTACATACAGGGGATTGAGACTGATATTTTCTTGCAAGATTGGAGGTCTAGAACAAAGGGTGAGACATTGCAGTATCTTTTCATGAAATGGATACTTGTAGTTCTTCTTGGTTTATCCACAGGGATTGTTGGCTTTTTCAATAACCTGGCTGTTGAGAACCTTTCTGGTTTGAAGCTTCTAATCACAGACCATCTCGTGAGCAAAGACAAGTATGACCATTTTTTTTTTAATTAATTTTATGCAATCTGACTTTGCTGCTTCTATTTTTATTATGCCTGTGTTATTATGTGTTTCTTTCAAATGCAATTTTTAATATTTTTGCTATTAAATTTTTCAATTAGAATGTAATAAATGTATAGTTCTTTAACTAAAACACTGCAAGTGTGCAGTGTATGATCTTTAAAAAATAACTGTATATTTTCTTATAACTTATCATTGCATGATTGGTTTTTTTAAAATTTTTTTTACACACATTTCATTTTTAGTGAAGAGTTTGATTGTAAAGATATGAAAAATTATATGTAAACCTTGTCCTTTTCCATGCAATTTATTATGGTCCTTTGCTTGCTTGGGAGACTATTAGAATGGCTAAAACTGGCCAACATGACTCATATGGGCTGTCTTGTGGCAAGTTAAGAAAAAAAATAGGCTGATACAAATTGGCCCACTTAAAAGTGTATTGGTGGGTTAAATGAATTAATCCACTCAAAAATTGAAAAAGAAATTGTCAAATTGTGCAATAATAATATTGTCTTAAAAAAATTGTTGATGATATTTTGAAATTTGTGAACATTGGGGATTAATATTAGGAATGAATTTTATACAAAATAAAAGTAGATGAAGTGGGTTCGCTTGCAAGTTAGGCGGGCTAAACCCACTTAACTCACAAGTTAAACAATCTAGGTAATTTATGGTCTGATTTTGAGTCAGCATTAGTTTACTATTTAAGCGGATCAAATGGATTCAACCACAAAATTGAGCCAACTTTAATAGTTTTAGAAAAGAGTAAATTATTAATTTGATTCTTTAAAGATTATAGTTGTTTCAGTTTACTTCTTAAAAGATTAAGTATTTTAATTTAGCCCATAAAATTGTATTTATTTTAATTTAATCCCTCTTTTTGTCATAGCATTTTTTAACAATGAAAATTTTGAGATTTAGTAGTTGTAAATTTTATGATTTAGTAAGATAAATGACCAAATTGAGACAAATGCAATCTTTCAAGGATTAAATTAAGACATTTAATTTTTTAAATGTCAAATTAAAAAAATTGTAATCTTTAGAACTAAATCAATAAGTTGAAGTTTAGCTTGTTATTATTATTATGTGGCTATATGGTATCACACTGTAACTCTATTATGACTCATGGTCTTTGAGTAAATTTGCTGAACCTTGAACATACTAGTACAACAACAACAACATACCCTTATCCCACTAAGTGGGGTCGGCTACATGGATCACACGACGACATTGAGCTGTATCAATGACCAACTCTTTAGATATCTCATTTACTAGAATGTCCCGTTCAATAATTTCTCTAAGTGTCATTTTTTGTCTTTCTTGACCTTTTTTCACAGGGCTCCAAATCATTTGCTCAACTCTCCTAATTGGCGCTTCCAACGGTCTTCTTTGCACATGCTCAAACCACCTTAAACGGTTTTCAATCATTTTTTCAACCATTTTTACATACTAGTAAATGGTGTAAAATTATACATAAAAGAAAGGTACTGCATTTTGTTCTGACCTAAAGACTTGTAAATTGAACTTCTACATGTAATGAAAATGGAGTGAGGTATATATACATATATGTATCATTTTGTTGTAGTATTTTGGAATGACTATGATATGGTCGTTACGCCAGTACAGGTATCATGAGGACTTTGCAATTTTTGCTAATTATAACTTGGTTTTGGCAGTTGCTGCTGCATCCATGTGTCCCTACATTGCTCCTGCAACAGCAGGGTCTGGCATACCTGAGGTGAAGGCTTACCTTAATGGTGTATATGCTAATTCCATTTTGGCTCCAAGTACCCTCTTTGTAAAGGTTAGTTATTTAGTTAGTTAATCAGTTACTTAGTTAGCTAGCAACTCAGCACCTCTTTGTAAATTAAAGGAACAAGATCAAAGGATCTTGTTCCATATAGATTGTCGATTTTCAAGATAGATAGTTTATGATATTATTTCAATTTTAAAAAAATTGAGACAAAAAATTAACAATAATATAGACCATCAATTTTGTTTCAGGATTTAAGAACAAGACCTTTTTGGTCTGTACAAGAACAAGAGAAGATTCTATTAGGTTAGTTATTTAGTTAAAGGAACAAGATCCTCTCCTGTTAACATGAAGGTCTTATTCCATTTGGATTGTCGATTTTCAAGATAGATGGTTTGAGATATTATTTCAATTTTAAACAAATTAAGACAAAAAAAACAATAATATAGACCGTCAATTTTGATTCAGATTTAAGAATAAGACCCTCTTGTTCTATACAAGAAAAGGAGAAGATCCAATTAGGTTAGTTATTTAGTTAGTTAGTTACTTAGTTAGCTAGCAACTCTGCACGTCTTTGTAAGTTAAAGAACATGATCCTCTCATGTCCCTATATGAAACAAGAGGGTCATGTTGATAAAACTTCAATTTTTAAAAAAACTAACCTCCCTTGAAGTTTGTTTGAAGTGTACTTACTAGTTATCGTCCCTTTTGTTTCAAATATTATACTCAGCTGCTCCCTAATTTATTTATTTTGTTATTGAAATCAACTTTTTGCTCAAAATGTGTTCTTTGTAATAAAAAATATTAATTAACATTTTTTTATCGTTGTATTAAAAATAAAACCACTATTAGATATTAACATTAAGTTAGCTACTTTTACTGTTATGCTATAAAAATAGAAGTACAGTTTCATATTATATAGAAAGTTAATTGATTTGAGTAAAAAGTAAATTGGAGGGGGTTTTTTTGTTCAACTTATATCAAAATGTTAGAAGAGCTGAGTATAATATTTGAAATCAAAACACTAATAATAGCAATTTAGTCAAACCTCGAGAAGTTTGTGTAATGTATCCAAAATAACATGTAAGAATAGATTTTAAATTATGCTTAAAGGACATGGAGCTATTGGGTCATGGCTCAAGACTAAATGAAAATTGTCTTCACATGGAATTTGACTCTGCCAATAGAAGAGAAAAAAATAAAAGTAAAAAACTAGTAGTCACATCCTCACATTTGATGTAAGAGGGTTCGGATTTGCTGCTGTTCAAAGTTGCTGTTTTTTGTTGCTTTTCACTTTTAGCAACGATTTTTACCGTTGCTAAAAGTTATGGTAGCAATTTTTTGTTGCCAAAACTTTCAGCAACGGCATGCAGCAAAAGCAGCGACTTCGAACAGCAGCAAATTCAGATTCTGATGTAAGAGTGCATTCTAAGCTAACAGTGTTAGATCAAACACTTACAATTAGGTTAAAAGCAATATAATTGTAGCCTTGTAGGCACCTTTTTTTCAGCTTAATTACACCGAGCCTAATTGTCACATTTCGATTGTAAATTGACTCCACACCTATCATTAGCTAGCCAACAGATAGAATATGCAATTCAATTTATTTGGGAGTACATTTCTTGATGGAAATAACATACCAGCAAGTAGAAGGAGATGTATATTGTAATACCCGTTAATTTCAGAATATAATTCGCTTAAGAGTATTTTAGAATTCTACAACGTTACTTTAGTTATTTATTTTGGTCATTTTTAATTTTCATATTTAATTGTTCTCTTTGAATATTATTTATGAAAATTGAGTTAAATGACTGGACTAAATATTTGCACAATGAGGGATATATTCTAAGAATGGTGAAATTCATGGAAAAGTGGTTTCAGAATGGTCAATTAGTCCATTTATTGTAAATTGACTGGATGGGTTTGGATGTTGGGTTATGGATACCCATGGGTTATTGAATAACCCATTAGAAATATTTAATATAAAGTTTCAATAGTACCCCCTCATTTTTTCTTCACGCAACCGAAATTGATATTCGTTTTCTCTCTCCTTTCTTCATCCTCTTCTCAAATCCTTTCCTTGATCTTCAGAAGTTCGATTATTTGTTCGGTTCAAAAGCTTTGTAAGGATCAAAGGTAAGCTTTAATCCGATTATTTTCCTTAAATTTCAGTTTATGTAGAAGATCAGAGGAGGTTTTGTTCTTGAAGATTTTAATGATAATTCATGAATCTCAGTTGTTTTAGAAGTTATATTTGAGTTATAATCGGTTAAAAGAGTTGAAATTCTGGTTTTGAAACAAGAAAGGAAAGGATGAAATTGTTAGAAATTCTGCAAAACCGAGTTACTGTAGCGACCAGAAATTTCGAAACAAAATCTGGAAAATTTTCTTCGGGTACTGTAGCAGTACTGTAGTGTCGGCAGTCAACGGTACTGTAGCAGTCAACGTTACTGTAGCAGTCAACGTTACTGTAGCGAACCGACACTGTAGCAAACCGTTACTGTAGCAAACCGTACTGTAGCAACCCGTTACTGTAGCAGTCAGAAAATTTTACGTATTTTCGTGATTTTGTTTCCTTTCTTATGATTCCTTGTAATATATTTTACTAGGAAATTTTCCTACACAAATTCTAGTGTGGAACAAGGTAAACTTGGACAAACATCAAGGTGAGTGAATAACCTTGCTCAGCTAAATTGATATTACTAGTCAAAGTACAATATAAGTCCCATTTACAATATTATTTGGATAATAAGCAATTAATTTTTCATATGTGAGTATATGATGATCAGTAGAAATAAGAGTATGAAGAAATTATTTATTTCATGACAATTGTACTATGTGATGAATTCTCACTATTTTATTAATGAGTAAAGATCTACGGGATCTAATACACGAGTTTGAAAGGGTTAAAGTCCCATACTACTCAGTGCATATCTATGAAACCTATACACGAGTTGAAAGGGTTAAAGTCCCATACTACTCGGCGTATACCTATGAGATCTTATTCACGAGTTTGAAAAGGTTAGAGTCCCATACTACTCGGTGTATATCTATGAAATCTTATTCATGAGTTTGAAAGGGTTAGAGTCCCATACTACTCGATGTATAAGACAATTAATTATATGAGTAAATGTGATATTTGTACTTTTGATATTTTATATAGTACAGTTATTTACTTACTGAGTTTTTAAATAAACTCACACTCCCTATGATTTTTTTTTCAGATACAGAAAATAAAGAACAAGAGTATCCGTTTGAAGATTAGAAGCCCCTTGGGACTATTCTCTATTTCTGTCTGGTGGGACACCAGTACTTATTAATGTGGATATTAGAAACGCTCTGTACTTTCTATAGGTCTCCTAGGCTTGCGATGAGATAGAAATATCAGACTATGTATGTCTATATTTGCTTATCAGATGAATATAATTCTGTAGTGTGGAATGAATGATTAAGGTTGAATGTAAAACCTTACAGAATATATGTATATAACGTATGTTTGAGAATTATATCAAATGAGTAGTATCTTTTCACATGCTCAATTTTTGGGATGTGACAAATTTGGTATCAGAGGAAATGTTTTATAGGTCCCCTATAGAGTACAGAGCAAAGTGATCTTTGTGGGCCCTTCCCTATTGTCATGAGCCGCGGCATGACCATAGGATTAGGTTCCATAAAAGACCTTGTAGAGTATAACGTCATTTTATAGATAACTTCTCAGTAGGGCTAGTAAGTGATATTTTGTTTATGTCTGAAAATTATTTGTTATGTGTGTAGATCTGTGACAGATCAATGTCAGAAGGATCTTCTAATAATAATGAGCATATGGGTCCAAAGAGGGCCATAAATCCACCAGTACATGTGCAAGATGATCCTAACCGTGGTGATAGTTTACATGCTCAAAGTACTGAGGGCGCAACTAGTGAGCAAGCAAGAAGAGTCGAACCTGATGCTCACGTCGGTAATGCAACTATTGCACATGTGATTCATTTGATGAATGAACGATTTGACCGATTTGAGGCTGAAATGAGAGGTCGAGCTGCACAAGCTAACCTGCCAGTGGATCCTCCTATTGTTGAAGCTGAAAATGTACCACCAGTTCCGTTAGCGGGAGGAGTTAATGTAAGAGAGGTAAGAATGTCTGAATTCCAGAAAATGAGGCCTCCTACTTTTTCAGGGGAAGATCCCAAAGAGGACCCACAATGTTTCCTTGAAGATTGTGAAGCAATCTGTGATGCTATAGGGTGTTCTCCTACTCAAAAGGTAGAATTCACTTCCTTTCAGTTAAAAGGTAGGGCTGGTAAATGGTGGAGGAACTGGAAGAAAGCTAGAATTCAAGGCGCACCGCCAGTTATGTGGACAGAATTTTACAGATTGGTTATGGATGAATTTCTTCCGGCAAGTGAACGATCATCCAGGGCCAGAGATTTTCTGTATCTACGGCAAGGAACCATGACTGTTGATGAGTATTCAGCTCAGTTTGTTAAATTATCTGAATATGCCCCTGAAATCATTCCTTCTGAAAGGAAGAAAATAGAAAAGTTTGTGGAAGGGCTTCGTGATGCCTTATATGATCAAGTGGGTTCTAATATGAACGATTACTCTTCGTACTCAGAGGCTGTTGATGTGGCCTGAAGAATGGAAAAGAGGTCAAAGAATAAAGAAGAATATCGTCAAAAGAAGAAAACTAGATATAGAAGATCTTTTGATCAAGGGGAAGACTCAGGGACTTTGAAACCCTTTACTGCGTCACAAAATGCTCCAGCCACTCCTACTAAGTCAACTTATTCTACAGCCAGTGTGGCTAAGCCTCGTTCAGAGAGCAAGGGTGGTTTTAGCTCTTCTAGTAGAGGAGGTACTCAAGGTAGAAGGGAAAAACCTCAATGTCCTGAATGTGGAAAGTTTCACTTCGGAGAATGCAGGTTAAACACTGTTGGTACAGGCTGTTTTCACTGTGGACAAAAAGGACATTTTATAAGGGAGTGCCCTCAGCTCATGACAAGACCAGGTCAAGGGTCTACTTTGCCACCTCGACCACAATCTATTACTCAAACACCAACCCCTTCAACAGGGGGTAGTATGGGAAGAGGTTCTGGAAGAGGCCAAGGTGACCATGGAAAACAAGCTGCTGGCAGAGGAAATGCAAGAGTATATGCTCTAACCCGACAGGATGCTCAAACATCCAATGCTGTAGTTACAGGTATATTATCTGTTAATACTTTTGCCGCACGTATTTTGTTTGACCCCGGTTCTACTCACTCATATGTGTCGCCCCTATTTGCCAAGAGATTTACATTTGATTCGATTATTCTTAAAGAACCATTCTTGGTTTCCACACCGATGAGAGAGACTTTGATGGTTAAAACATGTTATCGTTCTTGTAAAATAATCGTTGGAGGCACGGAAACTAAGATAGATCTTATGGTTCTCAATATGTTAGATTTTGATGTGATTTTAGGGATGGATTGGTTATCTTCTTGTCATGCTACTATAAATTGTCGTGACAAAGTTATTTCCTTTAATATGCCGGGGAGGAGTAATTTTGTGTTTCAAGGAGATCGAAGTGATGTACCTTGCAACATGATATCTATGTTAAGTGCCCAGCGTATGTTGCGAAAGGGATGTCAGGGATTTCTAGCTTTTATCAAAGATTTAGAAAAGAAAGAACAGAAGTTAAAAGACATTCATGTGGTTAATGAATTCCCAGATGTGTTCCCAGAAGATTTACCTGGATTACCGCCAGAAAGAGATATTGAGTTCAGTATTGATTTGGTCCCAGACACAAGACCAATTTCTATTCCACCTTATCGTATGGCTCCTGTTGAGCTAAAAGAACTCAAAGAACAATTGGAAGATTTGTTAAACAAAGGGTTCATTCGCCCAAGTTTTTCACCTTGGGGTGCTCCTGTTCTTTTTGTGAAAAAGAAAGATGGTTCTATGAGATTATGTATAGATTATCGTCAGCTGAATAAAGTCACAGTGAAGAATAAGTATCCTTTACCAAGGATAGATGATTTGTTTGATCAGCTTCAAGGAGCAAAATACTTCTCAAAGATTGATCTAAGGTCTGGATATCATCAGTTACGAATTAAGAGTGATGATATACCTAAGACTGCTTTTCGTACACGGTATGGACATTATGAGTTTCTTGTGATGTCTTTTGGGTTGACAAATGCACCAGCAGCATTTATGGATTTAATGAACAGAGTGTTCAAATCATTCCTTGATAAGTTTGTAATTGTGTTTATTGATGATATTTTGGTATATTCAAAGAGTCATGAAGAACATACTGAACATTTGAGAATAGTGCTTCAGACTTTGAGAGAGCATCAGTTGTACGCAAAGCTCTCAAAATGTGAATTCTGGATGAGTCATGTAACATTTTTGGGACATGTTATTTCCCAAGAAGGTATTCATGTAGATCCAAGTAAAATTGAAGCAGTAAAACAATGGCCTCGACCAACAATTGTGTCTGAAGTACGTAGTTTTCTTGGCTTAGCAGGGTATTACCGTCGCTTTGTCAAAGATTTCTCTAAGACAGCTCTCCCATTAAATAAGTTAACCCGAAAGAATGTTAAATACATTTGGGATGATTCATGTGAGCAAAGTTTCACCCAATTGAAAGAGTGTTTAACTTCTGCACCAGTCTTAATCCTACCATCAGGACCAGGGGGTTACTCTGTATTCTGTGATGCCTCAAAGATAGGCTTAGGATGTGTGTTGATGCAACATGGTAAAGTCATAGCTTATGGCTCACGTCAGCTTAAAAAGCATGAATTGAATTACCCCACTCATGATTTGGAAATGGCAGCTGTAGTGTTTGCCCTAAAGATTTGGAGACATTACTTGTATGGGGAGACTTGTCAAATTTTTACAGATCACAAAAGCCTTAAGTACATTTTTGAGCAGAGAGATCTCAATCTAAGGCAACGAAGGTGGATGGAACTTCTGAAAGATTATGATTGTACCATCCTTTACCATCCAGGTAAAGCAAATGTAGTGGCTGATGCTCTAAGTCGAAAGTCTATGGGAAGTTTAGCTCACATTGCCACTATAAGGAGGTCTCTAATACATGAACTACAAGAGTTGGAAGCTGATGGAGTATTCTTCGAGATCACTGAGTCAGGTACATTTCTGGCTCATTTAACAGTTAGATCATCTCTTGTTGAAAAAGTAAAAGTAAATTTAGAAAATGACATTGATATGGTCAAAATCAGAGATAAGGCAAGGCAAGGTCTAGCACCAAGTTTCTTGGTAGATGAAGAAGGAGTCTTATGGTTTAATGGGAGACTATGTGTCCCCAACATTGAATCTTTGAAACATGAAATCTTAATGGAAGCTCATGGTTCGCCCTACGTTGTACATCCTGGTGCTGTGAAAATGTATCAGGACTTGAAACAAGTTTACTGGTGGGAGGGCATGAAGCGAGACGTGACTGACTTTGTAGCTCGATGTTTGACTTGTCAGCAAGTTAAAGCTGAACATCGACGACCATCTGGATTGATGCAAAAACTAGATATTCCTGAATGGAAGTGGGAAAGGATCACTATGGATTTTGTAGTAGGTTTACCTCGGTCAACAAAAGGAAATGACTCAATATGGGTCATAGTGGATCGACTTACTAAGTCAGCACATTTTCTTCCTGTTCATACCACTTTCAGTGTAGCAAAACTTGCTCGAATTTATGTTAAAGAAATAGTGAAACTTCATGGTGTACCAATATCCATTATATCAGATCGAGGACCTCAGTTTACTTCTCGGTTCTGGAAAGTCTTTCAAGAGGCTTTGGGTACTAAAGTGAATCTTAGCACAGCATTCCATCCTCAGACTGATGGACAGTCCGAAAGGACAATTCAGACTTTAGAGGATATGCTAAGAGCTTGTGTGATGGATTTCAGTGGAAGTTGGGAAGATCATTTGTCTCTTATTGAATTTGCTTATAACAACAGTTACCAAGCCAGTATTCAGATGGCACCTTTTGAGGCATTATATGGGAGACGATGTCGATCTCCTATAGGTTGGTTTGAACTTGGTGAAACCAAAATATTTGGACCTGAGATGATACAGGAAGATATAAATAAAGTTAAACTGATCAGAGAGAAGTTGTTAACTGCTCAGAGTAGACAGAAGTCTTATGCGGACAACCGACGACGTGACCTTGAATTTGCAATAGGTGATATGGTTTTCTTACGAATCTCACCTATGAAAGGAGTAATGAGATTCGGGAAGAAAGGCAAGCTTAGTCCGAGGTATGTTGGCCCATATGAGGTTGTAGACAGAGTGGGTAATGTGGCATATCGCCTAGACCTACCTTCCAACCTAGAGGGAGTTCATCCAATATTTCATGTGTCTATGCTACGGAAGTATCTTCCTGATCCTTCTCATGTCATTCAACCCCAAGAAGTTCATTTTGATGAAACTCTCACCTACGAAGAGGTACCAGTAGCTATCTTTGATAGAAAAGTCAAAAAATTGCGTACCAAAGAAATTCCTACTGTCAAGGTTCTTTGGAGAAATCATTCTCGCGAGGAAGCTACGTGGGAAGCAGAAGATGAGATGTGGAAAAACTATCCACATTTATTTGAAACTTGAGGTAAGATTTTAATTCGGAGGACCGAATTCTTTTAAGGGGGTAGAATGTAATACCCGTTAATTTCAGAATATAATTCGCTTAAGAGTATTTTAGAATTCTACAACGTTACTTTAGTTATTTATTTTGGTCATTTTTAATTTTCATATTTAATTGTTCTCTTTGAATATTATTTATGAAAATTGAGTTAAATGACTGGACTAAATATTTGCACAATGAGGGATATATTCTAAGAATGGTGAAATTCATGGAAAAGTGGTTTCAGAATGGTCAATTAGTCCATTTATTGTAAATTGACTGGATGGGTTTGGATGTTGGGTTATGGATACTCATGGGTTATTGAATAACCCATTAGAAATATTTAATATAAAGTTTCAATAGTACCCCCTCATTTTTTCTTCACGCAACCGAAACTGATATTCGTTTTCTCTCTCCTTTCTTCATCCTCTTCTCAAATCCTTTCCTTGATCTTCAGAAGTTCGATTATTTGTTCGGTTCAAAAGCTTTGTAAGGATCAAAGGTAAGCTTTAATCCGATTATTTTCCTTAAATTTCAGTTTATGTAGAAGATCAGAGGAGGTTTTGTTCTTGAAGATTTTAATGATAATTCATGAATCTCAGTTGTTTTAGAAGTTATATTTGAGTTATAATCGGTTAAAAGAGTTGAAATTCTGGTTTTGAAACAAGAAAGGAAAGGATGAAATTGTTAGAAATTCTGCAAAACCGAGTTACTGTAGCGACCAGAAATTTCGAAACAAAATCTGGAAAATTTTCTTCGGGTACTGTAGCAGTATTGTAGTGTCGGCAGTCAACGGTACTGTAGCAGTCAACGTTACTGTAGCGAACCGACACTGTAGCAAACCGACACTGTAGCAAACCGTTACTGTAGCAAACCGTTACTGTAGCAGTCAGAAAATTTTACGTATTTTCGTGATTTTGTTTCCTTTCTTATGATTCCTTGTAATATATTTTACTAGGAAATTTTCCTACACAAATTCTAGTGTGGAACAAGGTAAACTTGGACAAACATCAAGGTGAGTGAATAACCTTGCTCAGCTAAATTGATATTACTAGTCAAAGTACAATATAAGTCCCATTTACAATATTATTTGGATAATAAGCAATTAATTTTTCATATGTGAGTATATGATGATCAGTAGAAATAAGAGTATGAAGAAATTATTTATTTCATGACAATTGTACTATGTGATGAATTCTCACTATTTTATTAATGAGTAAAGATCTACGGGATCTAATACACGAGTTTGAAAGGGTTAAAGTCCTATACTACTCAGTGCATATCTATGAAACCTATACACGAGTTGAAAGGGTTAAAGTCTCATACTACTCGGCGTATACCTATGAGATCTTATTCACGAGTTTGAAAGGGTTAGAGTCCCATACTACTCGGTGTATATCTATGAAATCTTATTCATGAGTTTGAAAGGGTTAGAGTCTCATACTACTCGATGTATAAGACAATTAATTATATGAGTAAATGTGGTATTTGTACTTTTGATATTTTATATAGTACAGTTATTTACTTACTGAGTTTTTAAATAAACTCACACTCCCTATGATTTTTTTTTCAGATACAGAAAATAAAGAACAAGAGTATCCGTTTGAAGATTAGAAGCCCCTTGGGACTATTCTCTATTTCTGTCTGGTGGGACACCAGTACTTATTAATGTGGATATTAGAAACGCTCTGTACTTTCTATAGGTCTCCTAGGCTTGCGATGAGATAGAAATATCAGACTATGTATGTCTATATTTGCTTATCAGATGAATATAATTCTGTAGTGTGGAATGAATGATTAAGGTTGAATGTAAAACCTTACAGAATATATGTATATAACGTATGTTTGAGAATTATATCAAATGAGTAGTATCTTTTCACATGCTCAATTTTTGGGATGTGACATATATAATTAACATTTATGCGATAAACTTTCTTTTGTTGGTTGACTTCAACAATCTTTTCAAAAATGGACATGGTTTGGACTTTACAGATTTTTGGTTCAATTTTAGGGGTTGCAGCTGTCACATCCCAAATTTGAGCATGTGAGTAACTTCGTAAACTCAAGAGTATACCTCAATGGTATCCCATAAAATCTCTGATTAATACTAATGCATAACATAATTTTTCAAGAAAGATATTTATACATATAAAAAGTTCAGCATAGTGAAACAGAAACACAAGTCAAATATCATACAATATGATACAACTTTCCAAGCCTAGGTGACCTATAGAGATTACAGAGCATTCCTAAGCTTTTGGATTTATAAGCCCTCCAGATAAAAAGTATCCTCGAGGAATACTAATTCTCCTGCGGATTTTCTTCATTGACATCCACTGTATCTAAAAAAAATGTTCATGGAGAGTGTGAGTTCATCAAAACTCAGTGACTAAATGACTGTGCAATAATAAATATATCACAAGTACAAATACCAGAATCATAATCACAATAACAACAGTTATTTTGATATTCAGGGTTTCTATACCTCTGTATTGAATGTTCAAGAATTCAGTCTCCACTTATAATCAATCATTACATGCATTGGTATCTTGGGAAATAAAGCCCTCAACCATTCCATGTGTAAAATTTCATGCATTGGTATCTTGGGTCAAGCCCTCAACCATTCCATGTGTATAATTCCATGCATTGGTATCTTGGGTCAAGCCCTCAACCATTCCATGTGTATTATATACTCAATTCATAATAATCTTAAATCAACAATAGATTTCATTATCTAGCAATCATCAATAAATATAGAATCTAATTGCGATATGAGATGGAGTTTATATTGTACTTGGAATAAAAGTAAATAAAGTCGGTTAGCAAGGTCATCCACTCACATAGATTCCGTATCCCAGTCACTTTTCCGAGTTGCTACAAAGAAGAGTACGTAGTTGGATTTCAGGTTCCGCTACGGAGATTTTCATAAAGATCAGATATAGAAAGTCAGGGTTGCTCTTGTACCAAAATACTATTCATACGTATAATCACTATTCATACGTACAATCACTATTTATATGTATGGATACTATTCATACATATGGATAATATTCACACGTACTGATACTATTCACACGTACGGATACTATTCATACGTACGAATACTATTCATGTATATGGTCACTATTCACACGTACGGTTACTATTCATACCAGAAATAAAGAATACAATCTGTAAAAGAGTACACTAGGTAAGTTCCCAGGAAAGAGTGGAGAGTCCCAATGGACACACTTAAGAACCATGTCTTTCCTTAGCCAGAACTTTCCTAGACATGTATTCTTCACAGTTTACATTCTATTTCGGTAATCAGAGAATCAAAACAACATTTAGGTAGCTAAGGACAATTTTTCTGATGTGGAAGATCAGCCAAAGCCGCAACCACAGAGCATACTTAAGGAAATAACTTTTAAAATCTGAATGGCATAGAAAAGGGGCATAGTATTCTTACCTTGGATCTAGGCTAAGGAAGGAAGACCTAGAATCTCAGAGCCCTAACGCCGGAACAAGAGAAGTTTTGAGGAGAGGAGAGAAGAGAAACTGAAGGTGTGAGTTTTGAAGTGAAATGGAAGGACCTATTTATAGGAGAAGTTATGGTACTATTTGCTACTATTCCATCTACCGTTCTCCTTTACTATTTCATCTACCAGTTTCACTTACCAGTTTTCATCTACCAGTCTCACTTACCAGTTTTCATCTACCAGTCTCACTTACCAGTTTTCATCTACCAGTTTCACTTACTAGTTTTCATCTACCAGTTTCACTTTCAACTATTCATTCTAGATTCCACTTTTGAACTGTATTTTTACTTAATGGGATTAATTCCATATCGTATCATCCATTATATCCCACAATTTATAGAATCTATAAATAAAAATTTGTATTTTCAACAATATGCACAAACGAGTATACAAAAATTAAACCGATAGAGAATTTATTTTCTCCAAAATAAATTTATCGTAATTCTTGAAAAAAATATAATGGGTATTACATTCTACCCCCCTTAAAAAAAAAATTCGGTCCTCCGAATTCGAAAACTTACCTCATGATTCGAATAGGTGTGGATATTTTGTCCACATTTCATCTTCTGTTTCCCATGTAGCTTCCTCGTGAGTATGATTCCTCCACAGAACTTTGACAATGGAAATTTCCTTGGTACGAAGTTTCTTGACCTGCCTATCGAGGATAGCTACTGGCACCTCTTCATAAGCAAGAGTCTCATCAAATCGTACGTCTTGTGGCTGGATGACATGAGAGGGGTCAGGAAGATACTTACGTAGCATCGATACATGAAATACTGGATGTACTCCCTCTAGGTTCGAGGGTAAGGCTAGGCGATAAGCCACGTTACCCACTCTTTCCACAATCTCATAAGGACCAATATATCTTGGGCTGAGCTTCCCTTTCTTTCCGAATCTCATTACTCCTTTTATCGGTGAGATTCGTAAGAAGACCATATCACCAACAGAAAATTCTAAGTCACGTCGCCGATTGTCTGCATATGACTTTTGCCTACACTGAGCGGCTAATAACCTCTCCCTGATCAGTTTAATTTTATCCACAGCCTCCTGTATCATCTTGGGTCCCACCATTTTAGGTTCGCTTAGTTCAAACCAACCAATAGGAGATCAACATCGCCTCCCATATAATGCCTCGAAAGGAGCCATCTTAATACTAGCTTGATAACTATTATTATAAGCAAATTCGATAAGCGACAAGTGGTCTTCCCATCTGCCACCAAAATCCATTACACATGCTCTCAGCATATCCTCTAAGGTCTGAATAGTTCTCTCAGACTGACCATCAGTTTGAGGATGAAAAGCTGTGCTCAAATCTACTCTAGTGCCTAGAGCTTTCTGAAAAGCTTCCCAAAATCGGGAAGTGAACTGGGGTCCTCGATCTGATATGATAGACACTGGTACGCCATGGAGCTTTACTATCTCATTCACGTATAGTCGACTAAGTTTTGCCACACTGTAGGTGGTATGAACAGGAAGGAAATGTGCCGATTTAGTAAGTCGATCCACAATAACCCATATAGAATCGTATCCATTCAAAGATCGGGGCAAACCCACCACAAAGTCCATAGTAATCCGTTCCCATTTCCACTCGGGAATCTCAAGCCTTTGCATTAACCCAGGTGGTCTCTGATGTTCGGATTTGACCTGTTGACATGTCAAGCATCGAGCGACAAAGTCAGTCACATCTCGCTTCATGCCCTCCCACCAATAAACTTGTTTCAAGTCCTGGTATATCTTGTTGGCACCAGGATGAACAACATAGGGCGCTCCGTGAGCTTCTTGTAAAATCTCTCGCTTCAAGGGTTCAATGTTCGGAATACACAATCTCCCGTTAAACCATAACACATCTTCTTCATCTACTGAGAAACCCTGTACTAAACCTACCTTCGCCTTCTCTCTAGTTTTAACCATTTCGGTGTCATTCTCCAATGTTGCCTTCACCCTTTCTATAAGGGAGGATTTAGCTGTCAAGTGAGCCAAGAAAGCACCTGACTTAGTAATCTCAAAGAATACTCCACTAGCCTCTAACTCATGTAATTCTTGAATCAAGGACCTCCTTACTGTGGTAATATGAGCTAGACTTCCCATCGACTTCCGACTAAGGGCATCTGCTACCACGTTTGCCTTCCCTGGATGGTAGAGAATGGTACAGTCGTAGTCCTTTAGGAGTTCCATCCATCTCCGTTGCCTTAGATTGAGATCTTTCTGTTCAAAGATATATTTAAGGCTTTTGTGATCAGTGAAAATCTCACATGTCTCCCCATATAAGTAATGCCTCCAAATCTTTAAAGCAAACACTACTGCTGCCATCTCTAGATCATGAGTAGGATAATTAAGTTCATGCTTTTTAAGCTGTCGAGAGCCATAAGCAATGACCTTACCGTGTTGCATTAACACGCATCCCAATCCTACCTTTGAGGCGTCGCAATATACAGTGTAACCCCCCGGTCCCAATGGTAGAACTAGAACTGGTGCTGAAGTTAGACACTCCTTCAACATAGAGAAACTTTGCTCACAAGCATCATCCCAAGTATACTTAGCGTTCTTCCTAGTCAACTTTGTCAGTGGAAGAGCCAACTTAGAGAAATTCTTGACAAAGCGACGATAATACCCCGCTAAGCCAAGGAAACTCCGAACTTCAAATACAGTTGTTGGTCTAGGCCACTGCTTCACTGCTTCGATCTTACTTGGATCTACATGAACACCTTCTTGAGAAATTACATGCCCCAGGAATGTTACTTGACTCATCCAGAATTCACATTTTGAGAACTTAGCGTATAACTGATGTTCCCTCAAAGTTTGCAGCACCGTTCTCAAATGTTCTACATGATCCTCCCGACTTTTGGAGTAAACCAGAATATCATCAATGAAGACGATCACGAATCTATCAAGGAAAGGTTTGAACACTCGGTTCATAAGGTCCATAAATGCTGCTGGCGCATTAGTCAATCCAAATGACATTACGAGAAATTCATAATGCCCGTATCGCGTCCGAAAGGCGGTCTTGGGTATGTCTTCCTCCTTAATTTTCAGTTGATGATAACCAGATCTCAGATCTATTTTTGAGAAGCATTGTGCCCCCTGTAATTGGTCAAACAAGTCATCAATTCTTGGTAAAGGATATTTATTCTTTACCGTGACCTTGTTTAACTGGCGGTAATCTATGCACAGTCTTAAAGAGCCATCTTTCTTTCTCACAAAGAGTACTGGGGCACCCCAAGGTGAGAAACTTGGGCGGATAAACCCCTTATCTAGCAGGTCTTGTAATTGCTCTTTAAGCTCTTTCAACTCAACGGGTGCCATGCGGTAAGGAGGAATTGAAATTGGTCTAGTGCCCGAAACCAATTCAATATTAAATTCAATATCCCTCTCTGGTGGTAAACCAGGTAAATTTTCTGGAAATACATCTGAAAATTTACTAACTACTGGTATTCGTTCAAGACTTCTTTCCTCCTTGTCTATATCTTTGACAAAGGCTAGAAATCCATGACACCCTTTTCGTAACATACGTCGGGCGGTTAACATGGATATTATGTTACAGGGAACCTCACTTCGGTCTCCTTGAAATATGAAATTATGCCCACCCGGTATACTAAAAGAAATGGTCTTGTCATGACAATTCAATGTAGCATGGCATGAGGATAGCCAGTCCATTCCTAAGATCACATCAAAATCTGTCATACTAAGCAGCATAAGATCTACCTCTGTCTCTATGTCCTTAACAGTTATCTTACAAGAACGATATCCAGATCTAACTACTAGGGCTTCCCCCATCGGTGTAGCTACCAGGAATGGTTCGTCCAGTATAACTGGCTCAGACTCAAACCTCTTGGCAAACAGAGGTGACACATACGAATGTGTGGAACCAGGGTCAAATAATACATGTGCAGCTAAAGCGCCAACTAATAAAGTACCTGTAATAACAGCATTGGATGCCTGGGCATCTTGTCGAGTCAAGGCATATACTCTGGCAGTACCTCTACCAGCTGCTTGCTGCCCACGACCTCCTTGGCCTCTACCTGATCCTCTCCCAAAGCTTCCTCCAGTAGAAGCGGTCGGTGTACGAGCGACTGGAGTAACTCTCGGTTGGGTGTGAGATGGAAGAACAGATGCTTGACCAGATTCAGAAGTAAGTTGAGGGCATTCCCTCCTGAAGTGCCCTTCTTGTCCGCAATGAAAACAAATTAATGTTCCCATCTTCCTGAGGCATTCTCCAAAATGAAATTTTCCACACTCAGGACATTGAGGCTTTCCTCTTCCTGCTTGAGAACCACCCATGTTCGAAGAACTGTAACCACCTTTATATTCTGAGCGAGGCTTAGCTGCACTAGCCGTGGAGAATGTGGGTTTAGATGATGCAATCGGAACATGCTGTGAAGTGATAGAAGGCTTTGAGGTTCCTGAGTTCCCACCTTGGTTAAAATACCTCCCATCTCTAGACCTCTTTTTATTTTTAAATTCTTCCTTTTTATTCCACCTCTTTTCCATTCTACGTGCAGTATCGACAGCGGCAGAGTAAGAGTTATAATTAACCATATTAGGACCCACCTGCGAATAAAGAGAATCGCAAAGACCCTCCACAAACTTCTCCACTTTAGCCTCTTCTGTAGGCACCAATTGCGGAGCATATTCTGCCAACTTAATAAACTGGGCATTGTATTCGTCTACTGTCATGGATTCTTGTTTCAAATACAAAAAGTCTCTTACTCTAGATGATCGAACACTTTTTGGAAGGAATTCATTGATAATCATTTTTTGGAATTCCGCCCATGTAATTGGTGGTGCATCTTGGGTTCTCCCATTCTTCCAGGCCTTCCACCATTTACCGGCTCTCCCTTTTAGTTGAAAGGAGACAATCTCTACTCTTCGGGCATCAGAACACCCCAAAGCATCACAAATTGCCTCGCAATCATCCAGAAATCGTTGCGGGTCCTCATTAGGATCTTCGCCGGTGAAAATGGGTGGCATCATCTTTAGAAACTCAGACATTTTCACGTCCTTAACTGTGCCTTCTCCAGCCCTTTTGGTCTCAATAGCAAGAGGAACCTTTGGTGTATCAACATGTTTTGCTCGTTCTCCCTCTATATGATCTAACCGATCATTCACCAGGCTGAACATTTGCATGACAACAGCAGCGTCAATCTGTTGGGCGGCTCCAGCTCCCTCCGCCCGGCCACCAGTTGAACCATCAATATTCGGAACATGTGAACTATCTCCATGGTCAGAAGGGTTGTCCTGTGTATTAACTGGTGGAACTAAAGTCCTCCCTGAGCCTACATGCTCATTATGATTTGAAGATCCCTTTGACATCGTAGAGTTAAGTCTACACAGAGAACAACTACTTCTCAGATCAAACATGATTACCTCATATTAACCCATCAAGGAATAAGTTATAAAAACAAAAGGCACTATACTCTATAAGGTCTTTTATGAAACCTAATCCCATGGTCATGCCGCGGCTCACGACAATGGGGAAGGGCCCACAAAGAACACTTGCTCTGTAATCTATAGGGGACCTAAAACTGCCTCTGATACCAAAACTGTCACATCCCAAATTTGAGCATGTGAGTAACTTCGTAAACTCAAGAGTATACCTCAATGGTATCCCATAAAATCTCTGATTAATACTAATGCATAACATAATTTTTCAAGAAAGATATTTATACATATAAAAAGTTCAGCATAGTGAAACAGAAACACAAGTCAAATATCATACAATATGATACAACTTTCCAAGCCTAGGTGACCTATAGAGATTACAGAGCATTCCTAAGCTTTTGGATTTATAAGCCCTCCAGATAAAAAGTATCCTCGAGGAATACTAATTCTCCTGCGGATTTTCTTCATTGACATCCACTGTATCTAAAAAAAATGTTCATGGAGAGTGTGAGTTCATCAAAACTCAGTGACTAAATGACTGTGCAATAATAAATATATCACAAGTACAAATACCAGAATCATAATCACAATAACAACAGTTATTTTGATATTCAGGGTTTCTATACCTCTGTATTGAATGTTCAAGAATTCAGTCTCCACTTATAATCAATCATTACATGCATTGGTATCTTGGGAAATAAAGCCCTCAACCATTCCATGTGTAAAATTTCATGCATTGGTATCTTGGGTCAAGCCCTCAACCATTCCATGTGTATAATTCCATGCATTGGTATCTTGGGTCAAGCCCTCAACCATTCCATGTGTATTATATACTCAATTCATAATAATCTTAAATCAACAATAGATTTCATTATCTAGCAATCATCAATAAATATAGAATCTAATTGCGATATGAGATGGAGTTTATATTGTACTTGGAATAAAAGTAAATAAAGTCGGTTAGCAAGGTCATCCACTCACATAGATTCCGTATCCCAGTCACTTTTCCGAGTTGCTACAAAGAAGAGTACGTAGTTGGATTTCAGGTTCCGCTACGGAGATTTTCATAAAGATCAGATATAGAAAGTCAGGGTTGCTCTTGTACCAAAATACTATTCATACGTATAATCACTATTCATACGTACAATCACTATTTATATGTATGGATACTATTCATACATATGGATAATATTCACACGTACTGATACTATTCACACGTACGGATACTATTCATACGTACGAATACTATTCATGTATATGGTCACTATTCACACGTACGGTTACTATTCATACCAGAAATAAAGAATACAATCTGTAAAAGAGTACACCAGGTAAGTTCCCAGGAAAGAGTGGAGAGTCCCAATGGACACACTTAAGAACCATGTCTTTCCTTAGCCAGAACTTTCCTAGACATGTATTCTTCACAGTTTACATTCTATTTCGGTAATCAGAGAATCAAAACAACATTTAGGTAGCTAAGGACAATTTTTCTGATGTGGAAGATCAGCCAAAGCCGCAACCACAGAGCATACTTAAGGAAATAACTTTTAAAATCTGAATGGCATAGAAAAGGGGCATAGTATTCTTACCTTGGATATAGGCTAAGGAAGGAAGACCTAGAATCTCAGAGCCCTAACGCCGGAACAAGAGAAGTTTTGAGGAGAGGAGAGAAGAGAAACTGAAGGTGTGAGTTTTGAAGTGAAATGGAAGGACCTATTTATAGGAGAAGTTATGGTACTATTTGCTACTATTCCATCTACCGTTCTCCTTTACTATTTCATCTACCAGTTTTACTTACCAGTTTTCATCTACCAGTCTCACTTACCAGTTTTCATCTACCAGTCTCACTTACCAGTTTTCATCTACCAGTTTCACTTTCAACTATTCATTCTAGATTCCACTTTTGAACTGTATTTTTACTTAATGGGATTAATTCCATATCGTATCATCCATTATATCCCACAATTTATAAAATCTATAAATAAAAATTTGTATTTTCAACAATATGCACAAACGAGTATACAAAAATTAAACCGATAGAGAATTTATTTTCTCCAAAATAAATTTATTGTAATTCTTGAAAAAAATATAATGGGTATTACAGCAGCAATCTTCAACAATCTCATGAGATGATTTTGTCATATTACTCGATATATGAATATATAAGTATATTATTTTCAAGATACAATAGTTTAATATTCACCTCTTTGATCTATAATCTCTGCACATAAAAAGTATATAAAATTATTTTTTTCATACACCTTCTTTACTCAAAATATCACATAAGTTTAAGTCACATCTATAATATTATGTATTGCCGTATGTTTCTAAAACAAGACCATATACATAGATGGTGGTTGGAAGATCCGTTGGAAAATCCTAAAAAATCCATAATGAGCAATCATGCTATGCCATCAATTGATTTGAAGCTAATTAAAGTATTCAACGTAGCGCAAAATCAATGTATAAATAGTGGCCAACGGTTATAAGAAGGGAAGTTAGAACATTTTATTTATTTTAATATTTCAATTAATATTTTATAATAATAACAAGTATGAAGTTGCACTGCCAAACAGACATGGAAAATCATACAATCATGCCCAAGTCAATATAACAAAATCTAAATGCTAAGCTTAATTTGAAGTAGAACTAGATTACTAGATAGTTCCTTATATTTTTGTTATCAAGTTTTTTGAAAAATTTATAAACAATTCTTATATACTAATATTGTAGATTGCTCTATAGCATATATGAATAAAAACAAATATATGTATACTTGGAATAACACCAAAACTCATGATGACAATCGATAATTGAGTATAAGTAAAAAAAAAAACTAAAGAGAGTAAACTGCTCTTTTGATCTAATATGCTTTCAAATAATATCTTGTCAAAGAGATTGTAATACCACATATATAGGTAAAAAATAGTGATCTCTCTTTGTAAAAACATTAGTGAGCTTACCTACCTATCATTAGTCAACTTGTACAAGACCTAGTAAATACAATGCCCAATTAATTAATACAATCTAATACAATAGGAGTCACATATTTTGGGCTCGTAATTAACTTATATAATATCTAAACTTTATATGAGAGTAAATATGATTTATAATAGTTCACATGGGAAATCCAACCATTTTTTTAACTAAAAGCAAAGTGTACAGTTATTTTTTAAGGCTATACACCTGATTTTAGGTGGAGGAGTGCTCTTCTGTGGCGAGCTTTCCTAATAACTGCCGTAGTAGCTGTGGTGTTAAAACATTGTTCTACAGCATATATGAATAAAAACCAACATATGTGTAATTGGGACAACATATTTGTACGTGGCGTTCGACTTCATTGCAGTCATATTTCTTGCAATTATTGGAGGCATGTTGGGAAGCCCTTACAATTTTCTAGCGACCAAAGTCCTTCGTACTTATTCTGTTATAAATGAGTATGGCTTCCGGTCCCTCACATTGATAAGACTTCTTTTGATGCATATATGATTAAAAGCTTTATCGCTCTAAGAATAAATTACTAATTTTGTCTTAAAAAAAGTATAATTATATCAATTTAGTCCCTAAAAAATTAAGTACTTTGATTTAGTCCTTGAAAGAGTACTTTTTTTCAATTTATCTCTTTTTGCCAAAATGACTTTTAGCAACAAACAAAAATTTTGTAGTTTAACAACGAAAAGGACTCCGATCGAAACAAATGCAATCTTTCAAGCACTAAATTAAGACACTTGATTTTTGAAAGATTAAATTGAGAAAATTGTAATTTTTTTGGACTAAATCATTAATTTTTTCTAACCTTTGTTTATGGTTCTTCTTAAATGAGATGCTAACAATTTGTATAATTTAGAGTAAATTTTATAATTTCGTCTCAATTTAGTTTCTCAAAGATTAAATATCTCAATTTAGTTATTGAAAAATTGTGTTTGTTTTAAATTGGTTCCTCTTTTTGTCAAAATGCCTTTATCAATGAAAAGGACTAAATTAAAATATATGCAATCTTTCAAAGACTAAATTTGAAGACTTGATCTTTTAAGGACCAAATTGATAAAATTGCAATCTTTTAGAGACTAAATCAATAATTTACTCTATTATATTTTTATTTTTTAGAGTAAATTACTTATTTAGTCCTTAAAAGATTATAGTTTTCTCAAAGTGGTTCTTAAAAGAACAGGTGCTTCAATTTTGTTATTGCAAGATTGTGTTTGTTTCTATTTAGCCCCTTTGTTTGTCGAAGTGACTTTTAGCAACAAAAGTTTTAAGATTTAATAACATCATATTTTGTAATTTAGCAATAAAAATTATCAAGATACTCAATCTTTCAAGGACCAAGTCCAAAAAAAAAATCTTCCAGGGGCTACATCAGTAATTAATTTACTGTATATAACTTATACATATAATATTGATGATTATGGATTGTAGGTTAGGACCTAAATTCAAGATTGTGCTTGTCATTCTCATCAACATTTTGATATCTTTTGCTAAATACGGCATTCCACGGCTATCTTCACAGTGGGTCCCTTGTCCTCCCAACTCCAAGCACAACTTCCCTTCCCGGAGTTACAGAAACTTTCAGTGTCCACCTAATCACTACAACGATCTCGCCTCTCTCTTCTTCATCCCCAACGAAGACGCCATTCGCAGCCTCTTAACATCAAACCTCGACCAGGAATTTCGGTTCTCTACCATTGTAACGTACGCCATAGCCGTATACTTCCTTGGAATCGTCACTTACGGCATGGCCATTCCCTCTGGTTGTTCATCCCAGTGATTCTCGCCGGAGCCTCGTATGGTCGTCTTGTTTCGCACCTCTTAAGGCCTTTCACTGTTCTCGACATGGGTCTGTTTTCTCTCCTCGGAGCTGTGTCGTTGCTTGGCGCTACCATGAGACTGACGGTTTCGCTTGGTGTTATCCTTCTTGAGTGTGCTGATAACCTCTTGATACTGCCATTGGTGAGGCTGGTTCTGCTGGTGTCGAAGACTGAGGCTGATAACTTCAATAAGGGTGTTTATGATCAGATCATGAAGCTGAAGGGGCTGCCTTATTTGGAAGCACATCCCGAAGTGTACATGAGGCATTTGACTGCGAGTGATGTTGTTTCTGGCCCC
This sequence comes from Biancaea sappan, assembly GCA_037074585.1. NCBI lineage: Eukaryota > Viridiplantae > Streptophyta > Magnoliopsida > Fabales > Fabaceae > Biancaea > Biancaea sappan. The sequence continues at coordinate 61,645,824 of CM073493.1, forward strand.
TTGTTCTCTTTCACTGGGATTGAGAAAGTGAGGAATATATTGTGCATGCTTTGAGGATTACACAGCATCATGGCTTCCCTGTCATCAATAAGCCCCCTTTCTCTGAGCTTCCTCAATTAGGTGGACTGGTTTTCAGGTGGGGGTGTTTAGAACCGACCAGATTGTCTCGTGTTTGATTTCGGTTGTCGATCGTGAAGAACTACAATTTATTTTATAAAAATAAAATTAAAAAAAGACTAAAACGATTTAGACTGTCGATTTCTATAATTGACAATCCAAATTAAGGGAATAAGACCCTCTTATTTTGTATGGAACAAGAGAGAATCATATTCCGTTCAGTGGTTAGTTTGTCCTATTTTTGACACTAGACCAAACCAAATTGCTAAGTTTAGTTTTAAGGAAAGACAAATTGTTTGATGTGATTTTATATGTAAAACCAAATTGAGTCAAAGCAAAACACAATATGGTTGGTTTACAAAGAGTAAATTAGTGATTTAGCCTTTAAAAAATTATAATTGTTTCAATTTAGTACCTAAAAGATCAAACATCTTAATTTGTTTCTTGAAAAATTGTGTTGATTTCAATTAATTAATCTCTCTTTTATCAAATAATTTTTAACAAACGAAAATGTTAAGTGCTCGATTTAGTATCATTTTGGTGCTAAATCTTTGATCGTTTTACCTTTCATTTGTCTTAACTTGTATTTCTTTTCTCTTGTTTTGTTTGATTTAGTTTAGTTTAAGATTTCTCAGAATTTAGTTTATTTCATGTGATTTCTTGACTCAGAGTGCTATTAATCACCATTTTATTGTCTCTGATGTAGGTGAGCTGGACGAAGCTAAAGCAATTGATCGAACCGGTACAATGTGCTGTAGAAGGGTCGTCTGCCTACCACCGCTATAGCAGTGAGCCCTAGAGCTGAACTTAATTTGGCCTTTTGTTTCTGTCCACTACCGTTATAGCGATAGAGCCTCACCGTTATAGCGGCGACCACTGGAACCAGCCTAACTCTCTGCCAGCCATCGTTATAGCGGTGAGCCCTGCACAAGTGTGCTGAAGAACACTTAATCTGTCTTCTACCGCTATAGTGGTGGGAAGTTATTGCTATAGCGGTAAGTCGCGATATGATACTGATTTAAAACGCATTAGAACATCTTTTTGGATCAATTTTGAGTTAGAGAAAGAGGGAAGGCGCCGATTTTATCTAGAGGAGAAGGAGGAATCCATTCCTGAAGCAAATCAAGCCTGAATTCCGTCAACCCAACCTCGGATTCATGGAGTTTGCTCATTCTTCTACTGCTTTCTGTAGTTTTAGAGCCATGAGTGGCTAATTTTCTGTTCTAGAGTTACTATGAACCCAATTTTAGATTAGAATTTGTGTTCTCTTGAAATTTGTGATTCTTTTCAATTTAATACATACCTATCATTCATATTTCTTGAACTTGTTATAAAATTGATCATTTTATGATTTGTATGTTGCTTCCATTAAACTCGGGAGAGGGAGATGTTGGTAGAACACTAAATGATTAGGGTAAGTGATAGAACATAGGAGTTTACTTGTTAATTAATAGGAATATTAATTAACCTCGTTTAATCAAATTAGGTTAACGTTAATTCGATTTAAACTCACATAAGGGATTGTATAGAGTTGAGTAGCTTAATTTAGGTTCGGGTGAATCACTTTAAGCCATTAGAAAACCTAAGATTATTGTGTATAATTGATCGAAATTACAAATGTTAGGGAGAATTAGCAATTCCTAGGATGAAAGAGGGGGATTAGTAACTCTAGGCCTTTTATTTGAATTATTTCCCTTCGATTCTACTGCAATTTGATTTTTCTTTCAATTATAGTTTTCTTAAATCAAAAATTAGTTTGCTTAACTAATATGGTTAAACTTCTGGAGTACTTAGCACGTTAGTCCCTGTGGAGACGATAACTCATATTTTATCATTTTATTACTTGTGCGACTGGTGCATTTGCCAGAACGCCCCAACAAAAAATTTCTAGATTTAGCAATGATAAATTTTGTTATTTAATAACGAAAAAGATTAAAGTAAGACAAATCTAACCTTTTAAAAATTAAATTGAAACATTTGATAGATTTTGAGTTTTCATTAGTTTATTTTCTTTGATTGCGATATATGGTTTGGTTTATTTTATCTTAATATCAAATCAAAAATCGAACCAAAATATCCAAAACTATATGTTATAAACTGATTATCAATCAATCAGTTTAATTTATTTTTATTTGGTTTGGTTTAGGGTTTAAATTTAATTGATTTCAAACTGATTTTAATCAATTTTGATTTGATTTAATTTAGTTTCATCAAAGGATTTCGATTTTAATTGGTTTTGGACGTCCCTACTTTTAGGTCTCATCTGCTTGATCTTCACAAACAGAGGAAGTTCACAAAGCAAAAGGTGATGACTGGGTCTGCCATTGTGAGGAACTTCAAAGCAAATGATTTTGGAAAGCCAGGGTTAGCGAAGGGGATAAAGCTAGAGGATTTGCACATTGGGGAAGAGGAGATGGAGATTTATACGTTGATCTCTATCCACTCACAATTAGACACATGTTGGTGGTGCCCAAGACAATAGATGTAAGTCTCTCCCCTCTATCTTCTCTCTATTTCAAACTTACTATATTAACAATTTAGTCCTTGTCATGGATTTAGTGCAAAAATAGAGAATATAAACAGTGCAGAAAATAGAGAACTTACGAATTTAACGTGATTTGATCAATATGACATATATTTACAGGCAGTGAGAATTTCTTGATATTCACTGGCAAAAAACATTATATATTACATGATGAAAGCTGAAATTTATATATTAGAAATTTACATAACTACTCATACCATACAAAGGGTCACAAGCCGCCCCAATGGGTTGCTCTATATCACGGGGGTTGGTTCGGGTCTATTGTCTCTCGCCTGCTCACCCCACAAACCTTCAAGTTTTTTTTTCTTTCAAATCACACTCCCAAAAACTCAAATCAGATCATAATTTGAGTCACCATATATTCAAGTCACTCAATAGTCCCTAAAAGATGCATGGATCAATTGTTTTGTTTTTTGAAGGTTTATCTCTAAACAACTTAATTCTTAAATATTATAAAGTCATTAAATAATATTATTGAGTTAGTTCATTGAAGATAAATAAATATACAACTTAGTCCTACAAAGGGACTAAGTTGTAAATAATTTGTAATTTATAAAGACTAACTTGTTCAACACTTGAATTTCAGAGACTAAATGACGAAAACTAAATCTTCTAAGGAGCAATTTGTATGTTTACTCTAGAGTAAATTATCGATTTAGTACTTAAAAGATTGTATTTATTTCAATTTTATCATTTTTGTTGTTAAATTACAAAATATATTGTTGTTAAATTTCAAAATTTTCATTGTCAAAAGTCATTTTGAGAAATAGAGAATCAAAATAAAACAAACAAAATCTTTCACTGAAAAAATAAAGACTTGACCTTTCAAGAATTAAATTAAGATAATTATAATCTTCTAGGGAAAAAATTTGTAATTTACTTTAAAAATTGAAATATAATATAGTAAATTATAATAAACTAATTTGGAGTATTTTGTAGGAAATAGTTGATTTTGTTGGTTATGCAATAGCTTTACAACTAGCATTGTAACCTATGCGATGCATGAGTAATTTACAACTTTAAAAATTTTCATAATTTATAAATATTTAATTTAATTTAATTTTAATAGTAAATATTTATTCACTTACAAATACTTTTATTGATTATCCACTGAAATAGTAAATACTTTTATGGAATTAAATTATTAATTTAATAGAATCACTAAAATTAATTATGGAATTCACTTATAAATGTCATTAGATAAATACTTTCATGGAAATCAATTATCAGGGATAATTAATTAGTGAAAATTTTTTATGAAAATTGATTTATGAGAAAGTATGTCTCTTGATTAGGAAATCAAAATTAATTCAAAAAAGTAAGGTTTTTAATTCACATATCAATTTTATAATTAAATTTATTTACCTACTAAGAAAATCTTCTAACACACTATAATGGTCAAAATATAATAATAACTCAATTATAAATTGATTTTATTTACCTACTAAGAAATAGTAAATACTTATATTGATTAACATATTCCTTAATGTTAGATAAGAGTTTTGGTAATATAAATAGTAAATACTTTGGGCTCATAAATAATATTTTAACGGATATTAAGTTATTAATTTTATGGAATTAAGTGATTAATTTAATATAAATAGTAAATACTTTTATTCACTTACAAATACTTTTATCGATTATCCATTGAAATAATAAATGCTTTTATGGAATCAAGTTATTAATTTAATAGAAATCACTAAACTCAATTATGGAATTGATTTGTAAATATCATTAGGTTAATACTTTTATAGAAATCAATTATTAAGGATAATCAATCAATAAAAATTTTGTACGAAAATTGATTTGTACGAAAGTATGTTTATTGATCAGAAAATCAAAATTAATTAAAAAAAGTAAATTTTTTAATTCACATATAAATTTCATAATTTAATTTATTTTACCTACTTAGAAAATCTTCTAATATTTTCATAGAATTAAGTTATTAGTTTAATAGAAATCACTAAACTTAATTATGGAATTGATTAGTAAATGTTATTAGGTAAATTCTTTTATAAAAATCAATTATCAGAGATAATCAATTAGTGAAAATTTTATATGAAAATTGATCTATAAGAAAATAAGTATATTGATCAGGAAATCAAAATTAATTAAAAAAAATAAGTTTTTTAATTGCCCTCATAATGTACATATAATTCTGATGCACCTACAAAACACACACACACACGCACACACACATATATACATCTTAAAAATAAGAAAAGAAGAGAACACTACCAGAAAGATATAATAAATATATAACTAAATAAAATAGTAAATATACAAAACAAAATAATCAAAATGTAAAACAAAAAGAAAAAGTGATATTAACAATATTTTGTATTCTCATGATAGTTAGAATGATCATTTATTTATATAACATGAATATCGAATATAATAAATGATAATAATGTAGTAATTAATAGTATCAATTATATAGCATATTTATTAATTTTATTGATTATTAATTGACCTAATAATATATATATATATATATATAATTATATAGCAACCATATATGAACACTTCACGATGGTGGGTTAGTTTTTATATAGAAAATATATTGCAATTAATTATTTGATTATTTATACATAATAAATGATAATTTACCAAATGACAACATATTTCAATCGAAAAGTTTACTAAATTTACGAATTATATAGCAATTTACCCCAATTTTTTCAAGCTAATAGTAAATTATATTTTCACTATATGAACATTAAAATTAATAATATGTCTTTTAAATTATCAAGAAATAAATATGTAATATATTGATAGAATTAATATATAATAATTAATTCTCAAGCAAGTAATCGAATTATAATAAATAGTGTTATCGCACGGGTTAACACAAATGTCACTATTTTTGCTTATTAAATAAATAAATAAGAACAATTAAGGTACATATAAAAAATACATGTACAAAAATAATGAGATATTCATACCATGTTAAAACACATATACTTCTGATTCATTAAATATAATTGCCTTGAAAATTGAATGTGAATAACGTCAAATGAAAAGAAGAACAAAAGTAAGATATTACATGCATTAATTTAGATAAATATACTAATGATAAAAAAAAGTTGAAATAAAAGTTATTGACCTCTAATATAGATTTTGGAATATTTTTTTATACACTACGCTAGTCGTACTTGTCATTGGATTCTCATGCTTGTTAAATATCATAATCTTTAATCTCTTTATACTTTTCATTCTTGAGATGACAACGTAAAGTTAACCATAACTAAAAATAGGATTTACAAGATATAATCCAATTGAAGAAAGTGATTGCTTATGTTTATAGCAAAAGGTCAAAAAAAATACACGTGCGAAAACAATAATAACGAATGAAATGTAGAAAAAGAAATAGATACAAAAATTATGAGTTATTGTAAAAAATATAATATAACTTTGCTATGAAATATTAAAAAGACTATGATGCCTAAGACTGCTAATTTATAAGCAGTCATAAGCCGGCCCATGAGCCTAGTCCCGTTTTGACACTACTATAAGGAGTGATATAAATTGAGACCAATGTATTAATAATAAGAAAAAAAGTAAAATGAGATTTACTTGCCTCTAACAAAAATTTTTGAATATTTTTACAGGAACTCATTAGTATTAACATAGATGACTGCGTAGAAAATTAGCGTGGTATTTGAGTTGATACATCAGAATCCAATTTAAACCTACAATCGTAAATGAAAAAAAAAATTCAAATACATATATAATAATTAATATAGATAAGCAGCAATAACTTATTAAGGATAAAATAATAATATTACTTTAAAATATAATTAGAACATTATACTATATCAAGGTTGATAAATAGCATTGAATCATTCAAAAAATTTGATATTTGTCGTGACCCAAACATTTTATAATCCTATAATTATGTTATAACAAAACTTATACTAACTTAAATTACAGAGAATGAAGTTTATGAGTTTAACTTGAAAAATCATTTTACTACATTGAACAGCCACAATAGTTGGTCCATTAATATCAGAGCCCATGTACGATGCAATCTAATTATCAAAATTTCCCCATATAGTACAAATCACCTTATTGCATCAAAAGGATATAATGTAGTTAATGAACATAAAATGCCAAAGTAAATTACAAATTAAAAACATAGCTAAATTACGCTAAATCTTACAGTTCAGTGTTTGTCCTTTTGTTTTTCGTGCTATTTTTGCATATATCTTCAGTAGCTCCAACAACAATTAGCTTGCCAATGACATATGTAAATACATGAAAGATATACTAAATAATTGCGAGTTCCTATTGTGGGAATAATTAATTATATATGATAAAAATAATGGGTTTATAGAAAGGACACAAATCAATCAAATAATTATGATCAACATGTTGAAATGAAATATCTGTAAACGAATAAAACTTAAAGTCATGCTTAGAATAACAATGTCATCTTCAACTCGACAAGCTTTATTGAAGTACTAGAAATTTATCTTAAAAGCATGGTGGTACAATAAGTACCACTGTCATTACAAATAATGTTGAATTGTGTAATAACATACACACCATCTTTGAAAATAATGTGCTTGAACTTGTTAATAAAAGTCCGCTTGATAAATGTATGAATGCGAGATTTCTAAAGAAAAATAATTGATAAAGGAAAAACTATATGAACCAAAAACTATGACCATATAACAAAAACAATAAAATGAAAATGCAAAGAAAACACCTGTGAATGTTGTAGGACCATCTCTATGCTATTAACTTCTTCAGGTGAGTTATACCCAGGTGTAAACCACATGCGCACAATTTTGGTTTTGATCTTCCACTTTTCTCTCAATGGACAAATATCTTTGATGGTATCAAACCTAAATGCCATCTTGTCGAAACTAATCTTGAAACCAAACAGGAAGAGGATGACAAAAATAAAGAAGAATGTGCCCTTGAACAATGAAAAATAGAATAGCACTAGATAATATAAATTGATCTTACACATTTTTATTAAGCAACCATTTTGAGTATGAGAGCAATGACAAAAACAGAGAGAAAGAGAGATTGGCTACTTCATCCATGCATGAGGTGAAGACAGAAAAGAAAATGAAGAGACAGAGAGGGTGAGAGAGTGGAATGGTACCCAAATATTGTTGGGGACAAATAGAGTTATATGGATTGGGCAATAAAATGGTGTTATAATTATTATGTCAACTCTCAATGCATATTTGAACAATTGAGCAGTCAAATAGGTGTAATTAATGTAGTTGTTCAAACATAAAATCATATTAATTTATTTGTTTGAAATTTGCATAAACATTGGGCAATAATTATAGCAATTATATAGCAATTTATCTTAATTGTTCAAATTCATTTAATATGATGTGATTAATTTACCTAATTTATTTATTTAAATTTATTCTATTATACATAATTTAATAACATACTGGCAATTAATGCCCTATTGTAGTATTTTCCCTAATTTATTCATTTAAATTTATTTTATTATACATAATTTAATAACATACTGACAATTAATGGCCTATAGTAGAATTTACCCTAATTGTTTTATCTAATTTGTTCATTTAAAATTATTCTATTATGTCATTTAATTTTTTTCAAATTCATTTAATATGATGTGATTAATTTACCAAATTTATTAATTTATCTAATTTATTCATTTAAATTTATTTTAATATACATAATTTAATGACATACTGGCAATTAATGTCCTAGAGTAAAATTGTTTTAGTATATTATATAGATTATATTTTGAGTAAATTACTAATTTGATTTCTAAAAGATTATAGTCTCAATTTAGTTCTTGAATTGGTCCCAAAAGATTGTAATTTCCAAAAGTCACTTTAACAAATAGAGGAATCAAATTAAAATAAACACAATCTTTCGGATATTAAATTGAGACACTTCATATTTTAAGGATTAAATTGAGATAAATATAATGTTTTGAGGACTAAATTAATAATGTACTCCATAAATTAATATAGAATAGAGAATATTATGATAAATTTGTAGGAAACTGTTGATTTTGTCTATTACGCAATAGCTTCACCAAGAGTAAATTAAATTACTAATTTGGTCCTAAAAAAATTATAGCTATCTCAAGTTAGTTCCTAAAAAAATCAAGCATCTTAATATGCTTTTTAAAAGATTATGTCTGTTTTAATTTAATTTCTCTTTTTGTTAAAGTGACTTTTGACAACAAAATTTTTCAAATTCAGCAATGATACATTTTGAGATTTGGCAATAAAAAGTATCAAATTGAGACAAATACAATTTTTAATGACTATAGTGAGACACTTGATCTTTCAAGCATTAAAAAAAAAATAATCTTTCAAAGATTTTGTCTATTATGCAGTAGCTTCACAAAGAGTAAATTAAATTACTAATTTGGTCCTTAAAAAATTATAGTTATCTTAATTTAGTTTCTAAAAATATCAAACATCTCAATTTACTTTTTAAAAGATTGTGTTTATTTCAATTTAGTTCCTCTTTTTGTTAAAGTGACTTTTAGAGACAAAATTTTTCAGATTTAGGGATGATATATTTTGAGGTTTGGCAACAAAAAAGATTAAATTGAGACAAATATAATTTTTAATGATTAAGTTAAGATGGTTGATCTTTTAAGGATTAAAAAAATGTAATCTTTTTAAGAATTAAATTAGTAATTAACTCTTATATTTTTGGATTGCTATTTTTCATTAATGGATTGAAGATGCATTAATAATATTTTTATTTATGTGCAGTGGCCTCCGGTGGTTGGGATCTTCATAAGGCATGATTTCATGGCTAAGCATTTGCTGGGACTATTCCCTCACTTAGAGGATTGAAGAAGACTTTGAGGGTTTTTTAGAATTAAGCAAGGTTAAGAGAACCGGACCGGTCATTGAACCTGTCGAGGCACCGGTTCAAGGGTCAGTGGTCGGACTGGAATTGAACCGCGGTCGAACCGGTGATAATTAAAATATATTAAAATATTAAAATATATAATTAACATATATAAAAAATCATAAATAATTAAATATCCCATAAATATAAATATAGAAATTCAATTAAATACTTAATATCTCAACATAAAACAACATCAATTAAGTAAAAGTTTACAATATCATCAAATACACATAGTTAAATTTATTAAATAAAAACTAACAAACTAGCAAAGATATATAATATCATGGATCATGATCAATATAATAATCATTCATATCAAATCCTGGTATGTTAGCATCCCCACCAAGATTGCCACTCTCATCTTCACTAACACTAACGTTAGGTCCAATCTCATTAAAGGATTCCAATAATAGCTGTTCTAAGATGTTAAATTCATCATTACCTTTTTTTTTTCTTTTGGTCCAAAACTTTCACCTAGGGGTGTTTTTAGTTTCAACTGCTCGAATATTGCTGAGAAAAGGAGTGGGATTAAGTATAAGCAAGGCAAATTTTGGACCAAAATGCAAAAAAAAAAAAAATCAAAAACCGGCTTGAACCGTGACTCGGCCGGTTTTGACCGGTTCTCCCGGTTTGATACCAGTTCGTTCGGTTTTCAACCGATTTTTAAGCTCTCCGGTTCAATGGTTATTCCGGACCGGAACCATGACCGGTTCACCGATTTTCCGGTCCGACCGGCCGGTTCGGTCCGGTTCTCAGAACCTGGGAATTAAGATGAATATTTAGGGATATATGAGAAAGGACAAAACTACTTAGGTGCATATTTTAAGTGTTTGCTTTCAAAATTTTTAATGAAAACATTAGGAGTATTTAAAAATTCGATTTGGTTCGGTTTGAGCCAAAATAAATCAAATCGAATCAATTAATTTTGAAAAAATATAAATCTATTTGGTTTTAATTTTTAGGAAATTTGATTTAATTTTTGTTAAAAGATTTGGTTTAATTTTGGGTAATTTTGGAGAAAAAACATAACATTCTTGGATAATATTTAAGGCATTTCATTATTATACTTGGAAGAATTATTTTGTAACATATTATTTTATAAAAGCAATAAACACCTATTTTTAACTTTTTTTATAATTTCATATTTTCTCATTAGACCACTTATTAATAATTTAAATCATAAATTAGTGCATTATTATTAATATATAAATTGGTAACAATATATCTCAGTTGACATCTAATGATAATAAAAAAATAAAATTGATGCATTAGTGTATAAGATATTTTTAATATATTATGTACACTATAATATAATATAACATATATAAGATTTAATTTTGTTCGATTTTAACCGAACCAAACTAAACTGACAATCGAAACCAAATCACTTCGATAATCGAACCAAATTATTTAATTGTCACGTTTTAAAAACCAATCTAGACATTCTTTTTTCGATTTTGGTTAGTTTTTGATTGATTTAGTTTGGTTTGAATTTATTTTAAACATTTTTAGAAAGCATAACACTTCGATATTTTTTTGTGCATGTGTAAAAATTTGATAGCAAATTTACCCAAAATTTATTCCATGTGAATGTTTAGTTTGATTTCTTTCTTTCTTCTTTTTGGGTATATGACAGCATGGGGGATCAAATCGAAGATGTCCTATAACCTACCTAAATGTTTTACCACAGTTTATGCTTAGTATATTGTCTAATTTTGTTAATACTTCAAATTTTGTATTAATAAATTTGTCAATTTTAATAAGTTTGTAAAAAAAATGAGCAGTAGTTCATTAGTAGTTGCAATTGTCTATATCAAAGGTTTGAGAGTTTGTATTGAGATATAAGTCATTAATTTGTGTAAACTAGAAAAGATAGTGGATTATTCTTCTTAATTACATTTCTTTTGAAGGCCAATGACTTAAATTACAGTATTAAAAAAATCTATAAAATATTTGCCTTCAGACGTCGAACAAATTTAACTCATCTATCTATTTTAAAAATTCACAAGGTTAATTTTATAAACAAATAATTGGTAATTACATTTATTTTCTTCTCATTCTTTTTTGAATTATATTTTTTAAAAATTTCTCATTTTTTTGTAAGAAAAAATTTCTCTTTTTTAATTTTAAATAACAAAAGATTTGGTTTCTTTAGATACAAATAATTTTAGAGGCGTATTTCAAAAGAAAATATTTTGGACAATGGAATTTGGACCTTAAGTCACCATTTTTCTGGCCCATTGTAGAAGCAGGAAACAACAAATATTGTTTCATTGCCCGCAGAGGTAAAAAGCGCGAAAGAGAACAAAAATTAAAAAAAAAGAGGAAAAAAAAAAAGAGTTCAAGACATCAAATTGAGAGAGAGAGAGAGAGAGAGTGAGAGAGAGGTGCAGTTGGAGATTCTTCACTTTGGTGCCATTTCATTTCATCACGATCCCACCGCTTTCCTTCATATTTTGTTAGATTCGCCGGCGATCTCTCTCCGCCGGAAACCTAACCGCTTTCTCCGCCAGATCCAATTACCTTCTCCATCTTCCACTCTCCAGAGTGTCCTCGTTTCTCTCCCTCCGAGGATATTTGAAATCTTAGCTCCGTTGCAGATTTTGACGATTTCACTATCTCTCTCTCCGTTGCCGTGCAATCTGTAAATCTATGGAGGCAATTGAAGAACTGAGTCAGCTATCTGATTCTATGCGCCAAGCCTCTGCTGTGCTCGCCGATGAAGATGTTGACGAGAAGACGCCTAGTAGGCGGCCATCCACATTCCTTAACGTCGTCGCCCTTGGCAATGTCGTAGGTTTCTTTATCCATTTACGTCTATGCATACTTGTGCGTGTGTCAATGTGTGGGATGCAAATTTCTGGATCCGGTAGTTGGTTGCTATTGTTGCATCTTTGGATTGGGAGTTTGTTTGCATGCGGACAAATTTTATGACAACTGAAAACTTGATGTTTACGTTAGAAATTATAGTTTCTGGGAGAAGGAAGCAGTGTTTAGAATTGGGAAATTGAAAGCTCCTCTTCCTCCCCCTGCTTTATGGGAAGAGGTGTCTGTCTAATACATTGGATCATTTGCTGGTCATCATCTGACTTTTTTTTTAAAAAAAAAAACAGAAAAATTGTTACGGTGATCTAGAAGTAGTCTCACGTGGTCTTTGATAAATCATTGCAAGTGGTAAGCTTGAGGGACTCACACTTGAGGTGTAATAACTTTTGACCTGATTGGAATTTGTAAAAATGATATACTGTGCTTGCTAGCTATTGTGACAAAAAAGCATAGAAATGCTTGGTCAGAACTTTGCAGATGATTTTGGCTTATTGATTAATTGTATGTGATGTCTTTACTATGCCATTCTGTCTTTAGATTTGGATGATTGCTTATAATTTTAGTCCTACTAGTTCTTACATCTTTGTGATCTATGAACCTTACAAATCATGTGGCTAGTGTTTCTAATCTCTCTGTTTTTGTGGAAAAATTGTCCAGGGTGCTGGAAAATCTGCTGTCCTGAATAGTTTGATTGGACATCCTGTTTTGGTAAGTCAAATCGTTTGATGATTTCCTTTTCTCTATATACTATTGCATCTCTTTCTGTTGTTTACTCGATTACTAACTGGATCATAACACAACCAAACTGTTGGCAGCCTACTGGTGAAAATGGTGCTACAAGGGCTCCCATAAGCATTGAATTAAACAGAGATAGCTCTTTAAGCAGCAAGTCAATTGTCTTGCAAATTGAAAATAAATCTCAACAGGTTTCTGCAAGTAAGAATTTAACCTAAAACTTCTGTTTATAATTTGTCCAACAATTTGGTTCATATGTTTTGTCTCCTGGATAAAAAATTTGTTCTGCCAGCATTGTTCCTGGGATGTTTCTGATTTTTTCTATATTATTTTCTTTTGATAGGTGCTCTTCGGCACTCTTTACAGGATAGGCTAAGCAAAGGTTCATCTGGTAGAAGTCGTGATGAAATATATCTGAAACTTCGTACTAGTACTGGTAGTCTCACAATCATATTCTCTAGCCTTTCGTTTTGCATGAACAAGGTTTTTGGTAAAATAAGTTGTTGGAATGATTTTTTTTTGGGGGGGGGGGGGACATTGGGTTTGTTTTCATGCACATTATTTTGGAGACAATGAGGCTGAAGTTTCGTGGCAATGAATGATCTATGTGATTCTTTAGCATATTTGGTTGGAGGGGACTGCTCATACTTTCAAGGGTATCTCTGTGCCCCTGAATATGTTATTGAATATAAATGTTTATGCCTCTCTTTCTCGCTCTGCCCATGGTTGACTTAGGGGTAGGGGTCTCTATTTGGTCAGGCTTGTTAACTATTTGGGCCTCTCCCCCTCATTTTGGGTCTGTTTTGGAGGGCATCTCATCCTCCACGCCAGTTGTACCTCTTTCTTTCTGTGAAACACCCGAAAGATCATGAACACTATAAAGCATAAGACACTGAAAAAGAACTTTAATTAATACCATTGTTCTTCCTCCCAATTTTAGAACCCCATTAAATGAATGTGCTTCATATACGAGTACAAAGAAGTTTTCTAGCTAGAACAACAGATGCCCATGTTTATACTGATTATGTGCGAATGGATGAACCAAAATGATAGCACCTGAATTTGAATGTATTGTAGCCCGTAATGGTTACTTTCCTTTCACTAAGTACATGGTGTGTGCTCAAGAAATGTGGGGGGAAGCAAAAGGCCAAAACAGTTGCAGTTACTGGCTGGCTAATTAGGCTCATGCTTGTTCCACACCAAATGTATAGTAGAATTGACTGCAAAATCTAAATGTCTTTGTCAAAATTAAAATTAGAGCCAGGAAGATCTGTTCTGTCATTAATATTGGTTCCATTTTTGGGTTATTAATTATTTAGATAATGTGGACTTCATATATTTGTACTTTTATGGAAAATCTCTGGTGTCTGCTCATATGTGAACTCAATGGACTTAAGAGTTTTGGCATTACTTTTGAGTCTTGAATACTACAATCCTCTTGTGTGTATAATAAATTCAAAATATTAAAAACCAATATAGTGATATTGGACATACATATAACCTCTCATTTCCTTCTGGCTATCTTTCTCTCTCACTCATGTGCAAACATAAACATAAGGGAGAGGGGTAGGCATGCAACATAGCTGCCTACTCACATATGTATCATGAGATGAGACTTAATCTTTGTGTTCTGTTGTCATTCTCCAGGTCCACCATTGAAATTGATTGACTTGCCTGGATTGGACCAACGAATAGTGGATGACAAAATGGTGAGTAAGTGCTCTTCAGTTCTGAGTTTAACCCTAAGTACATATGGGCTATTCTCACTTATATTCTCATTTGATGGTGGCTGTTACACTTGGATGTATGGTTATATTTTCAAGGAAATTTCATTGGAGGGAGAAGTATAATGTCTTTTTCTTTTTCTCTTCTTTAGATCAGCGAATATATCGAACACAATGATGCCATTTTGCTTGTGGTAGTTCCTGCTGCTCAGGCACCAGAAATCTCATCTACACGAGCCCTACGACTTGCAAAGGAGTATGATGCAGAATGTAAGTTTTTCAGTATTTTCTGTCTACTTAAATAATGGCTGATGAGGACCAAATCAAACTCTTAACTGCCTAGTCAAAGTGGCTTTGGTGACATATCAATGACCAACTCTTCTAGAAGCTTAAGCTGCTATGAGAAGGCCTAGAAATGGTTTGAATGTATCTTTCAACAATGGTTATTAAACTTCGTAAATTCAGACTTCCTTTCTTGACTTTACTGTTTACCAAAGCATATCCATTTTAAAGTATCACTTCATTTATTTATTTATTTTGGGTTCAATTGTAGCCACCAGAACAGTCGGTGTTATTAGTAAAATTGATCAAGCAGCTACAGAATCAAAAGCCCTTGCAGCTGTACAAGCTCTCCTGTTGAACAAAGGACCCCCAAAAACTTCTGATATTCCATGGATTGCTATAATAGGTCAATCTGTTTCTATAGCATCTGCACAGTCTGGTAGTGCTGGATCAGAAAGCTCTTTAGAAACTGCTTGGCGAGCTGAGACTGAAAGTTTGAAATCAATATTGACTGGAGCCCCACAAAGCAAGCTTGGTAGAATTGCTCTGGTTGAGTTGCTTGCTGGCCAGATTCGCAATCGTATGAAGCTCAGGCTTCCAACTCTCCTTACTGGGTATTTATTATGTAGCCAGCTTCTATTCATTTGTCTGCAATATGTTATGTCTTTGTTTGGTTGGTTGTCTATTGTGATGTCCTATCTATCTTTTGTTGGTTGCTTTGTAATTTTCTATTTGTCCAACCTGTTGTCGATATTCCCATTATGACTTCCTTTAAGTAGAACTTGACTTTTTGTGCATTTATTAGTCCTATTGGTGAGTGGCATGTCACTTGGTAATTTGTGATATAAGGCTTGGTTGGTATGCTTTGGTTGCTATACATTTTATACATATTAGAAATTTAGTAATGGTTTAGACGATACAAATTTATTATAACATAAAAAGGTTAAGTTTTTTGGATAACTCGAAGGGGTTTTTATAACTCCTTAGGTGGATGTTTCACCCTTATTCAGTCACTTCTATCCAGCATTACTATCTATTACATGTCTCTTTTTAAAATACCATCTAGCCCATAAAATTGAGAAGCTTATGAGTAATTTTTTTGGGTCAGGCTCACAAGTAATAGAGTTTCACCTTGTCATTGGGATGTTTTCTGCAGATGTAAGATCAAAGGGACTTTGAGTCTTGGAAATCTGATGTTTAAAACTGTTGCTTTGTTGAGTCAATGGTTATGATGTTTCCTTTTCAAGGTGAATGCTATATGGAATAAGGTAGTTTGAAACAAGTTTGACTTAAGTAGGAGTGGTTGGGATGCCAATGCAGCAACAAATTTGATTTGTGCGAATTCTTAGAGATATATTTTGCAAGGATATTGGTGTTTATGCTGCTGGTTTCTTGAAATTGGGTGATAGCACAAAAATAAGATTTTGGGAAGTTACTCGGAAATATTCCTTTTTCTGAAGTATGTCTTCCACTTTATCAGCTTTCTACTTTGCAGAATTCTCCCACCTTTGTATTCTAGTCAAGATATGAGAGTTTGGAATCTTGATTCTTTTGGCATTTCTTCTTGCAAATATGATTTTCAATTCCTAACTCATTCTCTTACAAGGGAAAAGTTTCTTCTTGATAATCCAGTTTGGAACTCTAAGGTTCATTTGAAGGTCAAATCCTTTGTTTGGACTCAATAGGATAAACACCAATGACATGTAGTTTTGTGGCCCCATCTGGCTGTGTACTGTGCAGATCTAGTTCTAAAACTTTGCTCCTTTTATTTTTCCACTATCCAGCACTGAGGCACCAGTGAAATAAACCTCAGTACTTTAAGGTGGAGCTGACATGTCCTAATACTCTGTCACAGCTTCTTCTAATTTGGTTTACTAGGTTGGTTAACAAGAAAAACTTGTGCAGCATTGCCCAGTTTATGCGATTTTGTGTTAATTTGGTTTGAGAGGACTGCCTACATCTTAAGGGCATATCAATGCCTTTAAATGTGTTATGGGATACAATTGTGCACACGTCTTCCCTTTGGTGCTCAGCACATGGAATTTTTAAGGGAACAAAGAGATTGGACATCAAATCTCTATTACATATGCTTTTACAGGGTTTTGGTTCTATTCTGTTATGAGTTTTTTTGGGTAATTTCTGGTTTGAGGATATCTTATCTTCCCAGGAATTGTAAATTCTTCTCTTTCTAATAAATGTATTCTATCAAGATTGTAACGTTGAAAAATAAAAAAATCTACCAATATTCTCTTTTAATTGTTCTCAAGCATCATGCACTATTAGTTTTCCCCTCAAATTGGTTACCCCAGCTTCGGTTGAAGACCAGACCAGCTCTTAAGAATATCCAGTTGCACATGCTTTTGTCACTCCACCTTCTTCCCAATTCTCCCGTTTTTATTTGGTTCGTTTTGTGTTTGGTGAAACCCAGCCATCTCCAGTATTTAGACTTGTCCTTCTCCAGCAAGACCCAACTTTAGACAGTTATGGCAAATAGGCTCTATCCGTCCATCTCTGACAAGAGCCAGCTCTGATTAGATAAGTAAAAGTTGGCAGAAACCACAAATCACTGGACTAGAAGCTGGCGTTACCCTCATTTACAACTCCTATATTTCTCCTCTTTTGTTCCTTTTACAGTTAACATACTTCTTTGATCTGGTGCCCAAGGGCACTACAATTTGGATTGCATCGGAGTGGCGAATTAGGTCACATGGATGCGCTATCTCATAATTTTATGGTATATGCATTGCCAAAATGAAATTTCCTTTTAGCGGGCCACTTGATATCATATTCTCTAATAAACATAACATGTTGACATCTTTTATAACTCAGCATTCCACTACTGACTCATTTGAGAAAGTACCTCCACTTTTCATAATTTATATTGAAGAACTTGTTAGCAAACACCTAAGAATTGCATCTTAGTTTTTACCTCTAGGTAAAGGATTTTAGAGCTTAAGATTCATCTTTTTGTGTTTATTATTACTCTCCTCTTCTTAAATTTATAATATTCCTTTATTTGAAATGCTGCAGTCTTCAGGGAAAATCTCAAATTGTTCAGGAGGAATTAGTAAAGCTTGGTGAACAAATGGTTAGTAGTACTGAAGGTACAAGGGCCCTAGCTTTGGAGTTATGTCGTGAATTTGAGGACAAATTTCTCCTACATCTTACAGGAGGCGAGGTTAGTTCCTCTTATTTCTCGGAATAGAGATAACTTTATTAAAAGGTTTCAGATGGGCAAACCTTGTGTGAGCAACAAATGCTCTAGAGGAAAAGAAATATGTGTCATAGCTGTACCGGGTATATCACATTAATTGTTTGTAGAAACCATGAGATTCTATTTTTGTTCTTAATTCATGTTCAAAACACAATGATGTTGTTCCAAAATGCAAAGAAATATGTTGGAAACAAGAGTGAGGAAAGCTAAGAGGTTCTATATTCAATGACATGAATAGTTTAAAAAAGAAATACCAGACAACTATCCAACCTTGAACAGAAATGGTGTTTCACCTTTGATATAATAATCGTTGCAGCAAACCAAATCTGAGATCTTTTGGCGACAAAAGGGGGTTTTCAATGCAACCTGAATAGGGAATTGAACAGTGATGGATTGGAATTAGAGGGGAGGAAAGAAGTGTATGTGTTATGTAAAATTGTAAACTTCAAACTTAAAAATGAGAACCGGAGACATCCCAGAGAGAGCCAAAGACATGACCTCTGATAATAAGAGATAAAAAGAAGGGGTTGAGTGAGAGAGAGTTGACAAGTATAGCTGGTAAAGTAGAATTTGAAAATGACATAAAGAGGGGTCTATGGGGCTAAGATGAGGAGTGGCAAGTACTCAAGAGGTTTTGCCAGTAGAGAAAGAAGTTTTTTTAGAGAGAATGAGAGATACAAGGAAGGAGGTTAAGACACTAGAGAAACCAAGAAAAAGAAAAAAAAATGCATGTTAAACAAATAACAAAGCCGCCTAATACCTTTTTATACCTAGCAGAAAAAAATTTAAATTAATTTATCTATAAGCATTGTAATATTATTGTTTAGCCAAATAATGTAAACAATTTTATCAATGTTATTAGTGTTTGGCCTGCCTTTTAGAAAAATACTTTATATTGAAAGGTACAAATTCATTAAATGCTTCTGCAATTAATATTGTTTGGATGGAAAATGATTTGAAATTTTTGTTATGGTTAATTAAATTAAAATATATAAAAAAATAAAATCACAATAAATATATAAAAGAATATTTAATCAGAATAAATATAAAAAGGTAAACTACCTCATTGGTCCTGAAAGATTGTCCTTGAAGTTTATTTCCATAAATCTAGTCCTAATGTTTTTAAAAAATGCATTTTAGTCCTAACCCTAACTCTATAAGAGAACATTAAAGGAATTGATAACATGGACTATTCTTGTCCAATGTAACACCATCTGCTTGGACATCTGGCAAAACCTAAATTACAAATTCAAAACACACCATGTTGCATATCCACTTTTCAATTGGGAATGCATTCCCTAACTGAGTTAGGTTAAGGACTAAAATGAAGTATTTTTTATTCATTATGACTAAATCAATGGCAGTGGTATATTTCAGTTCTCAATTATTTATTATATACAAAATTAAAATCAAAATTTTGATTGAAATAAAATTTCTTATCAATTAAATATTAGAAATTTTATAATGAAAATTTTCAATTATAAGGAATTAAAGCTAGGCCAAACAATCTCATAGAACTGGTAGAGAGAAGAAACAGATAACAGGAGAGAGGGAGTGTGTGAGGAAAAATGAAGCACACTTCATCTCCGACCCACACTAGTAATTATGCCAGTGCAGCTGTAGATTAACCAACCCTCAATCATCCCTTTAATTGTTAGCTATCCATTAAACAACAATTGCTTTTCATTAGTAGCAGTCGACATCTGTTTCTCATTTCTGTCCTTCATTTCTTTGCAGGGTAGTGGTTGGAAAGTTGTTGCCAGTTTTGAAGGCAATTTTCCAAACAGGATCAAGCAACTTCCTATAGATAGACACTTTGACATAAACAATGTCAAAAGGGTAAATTTCCCTTAAAGAATTCACTTTTATTCTTACAGTTTAATCTTTAATTTGTCATATTCTCTTGAGGTGTGTTTGCTTCTTATATTGCTCTTCTAGCTTATTTCAGATTGTTCTAGAAGCAGATGGATATCAACCTTATCTCATTTCTCCAGAAAAAGGGTTAAGGTCCTTGATTAAAGGTGTTCTTGAAATGGCAAAGGAGCCATCACGTCTGTGTGTTGATGAGGTATACTTCGAATTTGTCATAGGTTTTATTTATAAAG
Source organism: Biancaea sappan (assembly GCA_037074585.1). NCBI lineage: Eukaryota > Viridiplantae > Streptophyta > Magnoliopsida > Fabales > Fabaceae > Biancaea > Biancaea sappan. The sequence continues at coordinate 61,666,254 of CM073493.1, forward strand.
CTACTTGTATGCTTTGTATCCAAAGAGGGATAAAAAAGACTATTAGTAAAGAAATTTTGAAGACACCTGACTAGTTACAACATTTGTGAATGAAAGGTTCTGTCCTTCATCTCTTTTTGTTGGTTAGCTTTTGATCTTCATCGAATGGTCTGTATGGAGGGAGAGCCTTGGTGTATGTTCTTTTTCCTTGCATCTGTTATGGATGGTCATGTGGGAACATACAAGGCATTTTCCTTGCTGTATTAAAATATTACTTGATTATAGAATCCAAACAATTGTTACCATGTTCTGGTGCATTATGTGTTTTTCAGTTTCCACAGGTATTTTAATTGATTTGAATTGTAATACCATAGAGATTGGCCACTTACTAGGGTTTGCTTTGCTATTGTTATCATCACATGAATACTGCAGTTCTTTGGTAGACTTCTTTTGATCTCAAATAAAAAATTCCTCTCCTGTGTTTTTCTCTTAAAGCTACATTTTAAGCTTATGTTTTGGCAACTACCAAATTAGGTACATCGTGTACTTGTGGATATAGTTTCTGCTGCTGCAAATGCTACACCTGGTCTTGGAAGATATCCTCCTTTTAAGAGAGAGGTAACAGTGCTGTGCTGTAATTTGTGAGTATCTTTTTCCTCTTGTTGATAATGATCTATCTAATGTTTCTAAAAATTTTAACCAGATTGTGGCAATTGCAACTTCCGCCCTTGAAACATTTAAAAATGAATCCAAAAAAATGGTGGTGGCGCTAGTTGATATGGAACGTGCCTTTGTTCCACCCCAACACTTCATTCGTTTAGTGCAGAGGCGGTATGTTAGATCTCTGACACTTACAACACATATTTATGTATGAATTTAATAATATTATGCTTAGTAGGAACTGGAACATTCATTTCTTGTTTGTCCATGATGCTCTGAGGTAGAATTTTAAAACCATGAGAATCACTGTTATTGATTAGGCATACCTTTTGTAGTTAAGTGCAAGTTTGTTTAAACTTCAAAGGAAAGGGGAAAAGAATGTTCTGGAACTTGTTTAATGTTTTTCAGAATTGAGATGTTTTGAAATTGCACGGTCTGAACTTTCCAGTTGACCTGTTCTCTCTGATATTGGGATGAAAGTATGTTCTCTTTTAAGAGGCATTACTATTGATACCAAATGTGAGTTTTTATGTTCATAGGAGCTATGGTGAAAGGGAACTAGATATTTACTGTGTGCTTTGCCAATAACGAACCATGTGCTGATCCACTGCTGTCAGCTTGTGAAAAAGCGAAGCATTGAGGCAGTTTAGAATTAGTGTGCTCAAAAGCCTTCAGTATTATTAAAGTTTTGCGTTACCCAGTGGACAATGTCAAATTCAATCTCCTGTGTTTCTCATGGTTTAAAGATTTAGCTGCTGTTTATGATTTGAAATTGAGGTATTTGTTAATGGTCTTTCAATTGCCACATTTTCTTAATGTTTCTATAAATGACTAGCTAGTTCACACACTTAAAACTGTTAGCATAGACTTAAGGAAGCTATTGATTTATGTGATATAACAATTTTCTGTCGTTTGGACTTAAAGGAGAAGTGTAGCGATTAGCTGATATGTGAGTTCTGGATCTCCATTAATGTGATGACAATACATTACATATTAAATAATGTTATACTGTCTGGTTAAATATGTCTTAGTTTTAATGACGTTTTATCAATTGCTTTAGAATGGAAAGGCAACGCCGAGAGGATGAGCTGAAGAACCGATCTTCCAAAAAGGCACCTGAGACAGAGCAGCCTAGTCTAAATAGGGTGTGGAATTGCTTACTTTTTCTTTTTCTAAATAAACTAAAGGATTAAATATCTTACATGTGATAAAGGTGTTAAATTGGCTTGGCTCTATACCTAATGCATGATAGAATATCTATTTCCTTTTAGGCAGCTAGTCCTCAAACAGGTCAACAAAGCGGAGGAAGCTTGAAATCAATGAAAGATAAATCTGGCCAGCAAGACAAGGATATGCAAGAGGGGTCTGGATTGAAGACTGCAGGGCCTGAGGGGGAGATAACAGCAGGTTTTAACAATATGATCCTAACATTTATACTTTGGGTCTAAGTGTATGATCAAGGTCTCGTTGTTACAGAATGCACTAAGTATGTATTTGGTGGCTTTGATCTCTTCTGTTGCTAATACCTTCTAGAGATTCAATGGAATCCCATTTGAAACAGTGCCTCCTTTTGCTCGGGGTGGCTTTATTTAACACTTTCCAGCAATTGTTGAACATTTCTCAATATCATTCATTGATTATCTTTCTCAAAGCCTTTGACTATTCTTGTCCTTGGTTGACATTCCTGCAGTAATTACTATATTGGTACTGCAAATCTTAGTATTATGTGCCATATGAAAGCGTTTGAGAAGACAGCATCACTGTAAAAGAGAAAAGTGGAACAATCAATATTTTCCTTCTTCACTGCCATTTATAGAGAATTGAATCAACTTTCCTATATTTTCAAGATAATAGAAAATTATTGCAATGCAATATCCATAATAGTGATATACTATTTTAGACTAGCAATATAATATATTAATCACAAAAGCTTCTATATCTTCCCTTTCTAGGCTTTCCTTTTGTTGTCTCTGTCTCTGTCTTAAAGTAAGGAGTAGTCATTCTTAATTTACAAGTGTAATTAACTATGTACTTCAAATTAACTTCTTATGGAAGTTCTTCCTCAATGCAGGATATTTATTTAAAAAAAGTGGAAAAACTAATGGCTGGAGTAAACGTTGGTTTGTTTTGAATGAGAAGACTGGAAAGGTTAGTAAATCATTATTCAGTTGTCAAAGGCTCATTTGGAACAAAGTATCATGCTGAACTCAAGTGGTATGGTTTTAGATTGTTATGGATATTTCATAACTTTTTGAAGTATTTAACCACCTGTAGTAGAAGCAAAAGTAATTTTTGGATATACATTTTTTCCCTTTTTTTTTTTGGCTTAGAAATTCAGAAATCAAGTTTTCTGAATTTATTTGGGATAATTGACACATCAAAATAATTTTAGCAAGTGGTGATGAAATACTCTTAGTCTACTGCACAACAAATTTAGTTGGCATGCATGTGCGGGAGTGCATGTTCTTTCGTAGACATTATGAGGACCCTCTGCTAAGACTATAGAAGCATTTCTAAACTAAACACGGAGAAACAATGTTATTTGCAAATGGTTTTCTCCAAGGGGTGGCCCTTCTGGATCTTTGAAGGGATTGGAAGGCTTTCTTTATTACAGCCTAGGTTGTTTTCTCTTATCATATTTTTGTTTGAGGAGGACTCCTTGTCCTCCTTGTCTTTTAGTTATTAGGCTCTTCCTCTTACTGTTTGAGTGCACTGTTCTCTATGGTAATCGTCAGAGTTTTCTGAAAAGCGAAATATCCTAGGGGGGACTGTAATTTTATTGTCCCCATCATAGAGTTATGTGTCCTAATTGTTTACTATCTATGTTGCATGGATTGATTTGGTGATGCCTGCTAATAACCTCTAGGGCCAGGAACCTTGAGTCATCCATCATAGATGTCTATGCATGCAAATACTTAACTATCACTTTCACATGCATTGATTTGATGAGGCCAATAATTAACTTTCTTTGGTATGCTGTGATTTTAATCTCGCCTTGTATTGCAGCTTGGCTACACCAAAAAACAAGAAGAGAGACACTTCCGAGGAGTCATTACTTTAGAGGTATGATATAAACTTGTTAATATCATGGAATGCACTTTTTTATTTAAAAAAAAAAAGAATTCTCTAAAGTCATTTCATTATGAGATTAATCATCTATTTTTGGTCTCCTCTTTCCTAGATGTGCCTAGATTCATAATGCTCGTTCACATTACTTTTTCTCTCGAAATCTACAACTTTGATCCTGTGCATTTTGGTGCCCATTAGTAGACAATAGGAAACACTAAGTCTCTTTCCTTTTAAAATTCTGGTAGAATGATAGGTAGGAAAGAGATAGGAGACAAGAAGGTTACTTAAAGCAATATGGCTTGCTTTCTCATGAATATAGTTTGATTTTGGATAGAATGATTATGGTTAATGTACTTGTGCTCCATGTTTCTATATGTCTGATGTCCAAGTTTCTTGAGTATGTTGGCCAAGGATTTAGAAGAATCAGGACAGTATGTTGGTCCACTAATTATAACTTTTAGGATACTGACCAAACAGGACAATAGAAGAAATATTGTTGATGTGAACTCTGGGGCATGATTTTGGAACACAGGCCTGCTGTGAAGAATTTTAGTCTAACAAGAATATTACAGTATGAGACTGAACTCATTCATGTAAAAATTGGAACTAAGTATCAACCTTATTGCGTGTATACCGGATGTGCCTTTCAATTTGTAGCAGTTTCTCATGATACTCATGCACTTTATAGTTTTTGGTGAGAACAAGGTCAATTTTTTTTTGGCTCTGCAGTTTATTTAGTCCTCTGGTATATTTGGATGGAGTGAAATGTCTGTGCATGTTTAAGGGCGTCACTTTGCCCTCAGCTATGTTATGGGTTTCTCTGATGCTCAGCTTTTGGTTGCTTCTATGGAGTTTCCATTCTGATATTGCGAAGAGATTGGCCAGCTTTATCTTCTTCTTCTGTGTTTCATTTTACTTTCTGGTTGGAATTTTTTAATAAATTCTCTCCATAGTTGTACTATTTCATTTCTCTCTCTGACAAAGAAAGTCATTATTACGTTGTCATGTTTCTGGCAAAAATGCCTATTAGGAATAAAGAATAATTTAAAATTTTGGTATTCTAATCCTTGTGACTTTGGCTGTCCTAATCAGGAATGCAACATTGAGGATACTGCTGATGACGATGAGGCTCCTGCAAAGAGTTCAAAGGATAAGAAAGCCAATGGACCTGATTCTGGAAAAGCACCCAACCTTATTTTCAAGATAACAAGCAAGATCCCCTACAAGACTGTAATGAAAAGTAATATTTCTTGTGGCGATAATTCTCTTTCTATCTCATGCATCCTTGCAAGTCCATCGCTAAATCTGAATGACCTTTGCTGGGTCTCTGTTGATGTTGCAATATGCATTTTGCAGCTGAAAGTACAGTTATGTTAAAGGCTGAGAGTGTTGCAGACAAGGTTGAGTGGCTCAAAAAGCTAGGAAATGTTGCACATCCTACTAAAGGAGGTCAAGTGATAGGTGAATCTGGTCTTCCTATGCGACATAGTCTTTCCGATGGTTCCCTTGTAAGTTATTGTTAAATTGCTTGCCTTTTTTTATTTGCTTCATTTGACAGCATGCTTAAACACTACAATTTCCTTTTGACAGTTGCAATGTAGGAATTTCTGGTGACAAAATAGTTCTAATTTGGAAATATTAATAATATTCAAAGATTGGCTAATGTGCTAATTACATATGGTCCATCTATGCTTTCAACTGCTGATGTGTAGAATTTGTTTTTGTTCATGTTGTACAATTTTATAGGATACCATGACTACTAGAAGGCCTGCAGATCCAGAAGAGGAGCTCAGATGGATGTCTCAAGAAGTGCGTGGTTATGTTGAAGCTGTTCTTAACAGCCTTGCAGCTAATGTCCCAAAGGTCAGTTTATTTTAGTACCATATTTTGTTTCTCTTTGGACTTATTATTGTTTTATGAAATCAATTTGTTTTGGCTGAGCAGGCAGTTGTTCTTTGCCAAGTGGAGAAAGCCAAAGAAGACATGCTCAACCAGTTATACAGTTCCATCAGGTTAGTGAAGTCTCCTGTTGCCTACTTTTCAATGAGCACATTCAGAAAATATTATGTAATGTACGACCCAATCTTCCAATATTTTCTCCTTCTGAGCATCAAACACACTTTCTTGCAACCTAAGGGCTGTTATTAAAAACTTGTAATATATAATCCTAATGTTCATACTGTGTATCCTTTGTTTTAATGCTTTTCTTGGATATATCTTGGGAGAATGCCGGACAACTTGGGTAATAATTAATAATTCTAGATATCTCTGTTTTCCAAACACTTCACCCATTTGTTACTCTTCAGGATTGTTTTACTTCATAGACATGTTTTCATTTGTTGGCAGTGCCCAAAGCTCGGCAAAAATAGAAGAGCTGCTGCAGGAGGATTATAATGTAAAGCGCAGAAGGGAGCGCGCACAGAAACAGTCCTCCATTCTTTCAAAGCTAACTAGGCAGCTTAGTGTCCATGACAATAGAGCGGCTGCAGCATCCAGTTGGTCTGATGAAGGGGGTGCAGTAGGTAATTTTTCCTGCAAACTTGCACTTTCTGGAGGTGCTTTCCTGGATAATATGAGAATAATTGTAGATAATTTTACGTGATTTTTATTCTCCTTTCAAGTTTCTTTTTTCAATAGAAGCACTATCTTCTATGTAGGCTGGTACTACCTGTAACTTCTCTATGCATAACATAATCAAAATTATGACATGTTTTATAGTGAAGATTGTTCATTACTTTTCATGGAGCTCAATAAGCATGCTAGCAGATGCTGAAGTGTGAAAACAATGCGTTTAATGCATCATTTTCAAATTTATGCCATTTTATACTATCTATTCATTTGAAAAGCTTAGTTGGTTCATGGTTTACTGTCTGATGAACTTGTTCTTTTCCTTTATGAAGAAACCAAAAATATAGACGGTATATTAATTTCATTGTTATTCTATAGGAACATTGAATTTGCTCAAATACATTTATTCGGTTGATTGCATACTTTTTAAAGTTTTTTCTGTTGTATAAAATCCGCATATTTATATTAGTTAATACTATATGAACTTTATTTTACCTGTTATTTTGTTTATTTCTACATGATCAATTTTTACAAAAATAATCATGCAGAAAGCAGTCCAAGATCCGGAACCTCATCAGGTAGTGATTGGAGATCTGCATTTGATGCTGCTGCCAATGGTCCCATTGACTCGCCATCTAGGTTGGGATCTGGTGGTCACAACCGACGTTACAGCGACCCATCTCAAAATGGTGATGCAAATTCAGGCTCGAACTCTAGCAGCCGCCGAACACCAAATCGGTTGCCACCAGCACCTCCATCTGGTTCTAGATATTAGATAAAAGCTAAGATCTTTCCAATTTTCAATCTTGCATTCTTGATGGGTTCATGCTTAGTTTTTTCAGCCTTACATTGGCTGTCCCACATCCTCTCAAGTAGTCTAGCAGAAATGGGTTAGGTTTGTAGATAAAGATTGCTATTGAAGCAATATTGTGGTCATACATCTTTCTTTATTACCCTTACTGGATGTTTGGGGACAGTGTTGGGTATGATATTTTCTTTTTCCTCCCCAACATTTTTCCTTGCGTGTAATTGTTTGTATCAATGTGATTATCAGACCCACCGGAAAAATTATTATCATTGGTTATATCTGCGCCTCAATTACGAGCAAGCATTTTTGCTCTTAAGTTCATCTGATCACTCTACGCCATTGCCACATAAGCCTCCTTTCATATGTGCTTGTTGGATCTCAAATGACAAATCTTTTGGTTCGTTCTACAATCGCTGGTTGGCATGTAATCTATTTAAATGCCCAATAATTATATTTATCTGGGTTTAACGAAATTTTAATTATCCAATGAAGATGAGGTTTTTGTTATGCCTAATAAAAGGAATCAACATTAAATGCTTTTTGAACATTGATATAATAAAAAAACCCGATGATAAAAAATTGAAAAATGCAGGGTGAATTAATTCAGGCATTTCGGCCTTCAGACATTTTCTGGAGATTTTGGTCGCATGAATAATCCGTCAATGTCAAATTTTAAACATAAGTGTAAAATAGTAGAATTTTTCCTTTTGTTTTTCTGTTTTTGTTTTTCGTTATTGAAAGATGCTTAAGCTATCCTTTCTTTATAGAATTCTTAATTAGCCCAGGTTCTTCGAGCTTGCGCACAGAAAGTGGCTAAAGAATCAAAAGTATTCATATGGCCAAGAGGTTGTCTGGATTTAAATTTAGCAATCACTCTATCAACAGGAAAAGAATTTGCGAATCTACAGATTATTGTATAGCGAAGATCAGTCAGAAAATTTAAAACTAACTTCATTCATAATATAATTTCAATTGAGAAAAAAATGCGAGTGCAACAATATGCTCTAAAATACTTGTCTGCGTTAATTCATGACTACTTGTCGACCCATTTATTTAAACAATATGCTCTAAAATACATTCAGTCTCTCCATAAGGTTCTGACCATAAAATTATACTAACCTAGTTCATTAGCAACTTCCCATGTAACTATAAATATAAAATAATGAACCTAAAAGCAAAATCTACAATTATCGTTTAACCAAATTTCCATGCTTTTATGGCCAAAAAAAAAAAAAGACGCACCCGTTGCATGGTCTGAGACCCTACGAAAATGGACCTTATAAAATGGGGATTGCTTGCTCTCCACTTATCTTGTCTCAAACAGTGAGAGCTGCACCATTGTCTGCTGCTGTCAGATTGAGTATCATGGTTGCCGCCTTTAAAGCCCTGAAAGACACGAGTGAATGATATTGATAGTTGAAAACACATAATGAGAGGAAAAGAAACTCTGGTTATTATATGCGAAATCAACCAATGTTTATGGTCAAGCCTGATCTACTTAGTTATAGTCATTCAAAATACTCAGAGGATTATACATTGTTGCAAATGCAAAGCATATTTTTGCCTAAACAAGCATCTGTCAAGAACTAGTTCAACTTAAAATTTTGAATTGTTGAGTGAAAACCAATGAACAGTCGCATCATAGCCTTTAAAACACACTATCATGTGAAAATCATCTTGGACTTGAAGAGGGACAAGGCATAGGCTCACCATATATTGTAGTAAAAACTTAGTTTTTAACAAAAGAAATGAGAGGTGGCAAGAGTACCGCTTGAACAGAGAAGCTCTAGTATCATGTCAAAGACCAGCTCAAAAGCTTAAGCTATTAAGCAAAGGCCTAGTTTAATTATAATCCCTGACAGCATCATATTACATTCTGTGTAGGTTCATGACGCTGTGATGATATTGAGATGTTACTGAAAACAGTGCAACAGGAGGAAAATGGTGACAATAAGGCAGTTCAAAAATTTAAAGAAGATTTTTTTTTTTAAAAAAAAAAAGACTCTCAAGAGGCTGAAGGAGATAAAAAAATTAAAGATAATTTTCAGCATATTATTAGGACCATGGAGACAGAATAATTAAAGGACCATGGGGAAACATTCTTTCAACAACAACAACAAAGCCTTATCACACTAGGTGGGGCTGGGGAAACATTCTTTCATGCAAATAAAAATGATGCTAGGACCAAAATAACATATTAATTAAAGAAATGTTTATACCATGCTTCAGGTGCTTGATATAGAGCAGCTGAATTACCAAAGCATGATGCAAGCATCTCAGTGTTTATTACACCTGGATTAAGGACAACAACTGCCATTCCTTCAGGCAACTCCTTGGCCACTGACCTAGTCAATCCTTCTATAGCCCATTTTGATGCGCAATAAGGCGCAACCTGCGGCACAAGGGCTTGAACTCAAGTATCAGTTACTTCTATTGAAAGACTTGAACATTTGGAAAAGTCACACACTTAAGCAGATAAATAAATGCACTTAAAATACTGAAAATGAAGACATTTAGTTTTGAGACTGTAGGAAAATCTAAATCAGGGAAAGAACATGTGAGAAGGAAACTGTCACTCATTTTCAGACATAGGCAAAAATACTCAAAAGGTTATATCTTTCATTGAGAATTGAATCATAGGAATTTACTTATGTCTCCCACCTAAAAATATTTACACATTCATCTCAGCTCAACCAACTTTTGTTTTGTCGCCAAAGCCATGTTTTCTCCAAAGCTGATCATAAGGTCCAACACAGCCTTTGAGAAACAAGAGACAGTTACAATACAAACACACTGAACATAAGATTTACAGTAAAGTATGATAACAATCTTTCCTGGAAAACTCTGCTCAGTTTAGAAACTTCCCTATAGACAAGAAACATTTTAGGTATTCACATATATTATGATAGGGAGAAAAATATATTAAATTGAAACCCAAAGAATAGAGATATATGATGACTAAATGCTCAACTCACCAATGCAGCGCCAGATCTTCCCCACCCAGAAGACATATTTACAATGATTCCTTGCTTCCTTGCGATCATCAGAGGGATGAAGTGACGTAACACATTGGCAGTGCCTTTCAGGTTTGTATCAATGACATTATCAAACTCTTCAACAGGAACTTCCCAAATTTTGTTGTTTCTGTTGATGGTTCCTGCATTGTTTACTGAATGTACCCTTTTCTTTAGTATAACGGACAACCCAAAGTGCAGTATGATGAATAAGAAAACCACAGAGACATTAGTATTAAATCAAGAAAAACTAGATTAAGAAAGTCAGTTGCCTCTATAGAGCATAAAGGCATCAGTTGTTCGGGTCTATAAATCTTTTCTGTCTGAGAAATTATAAGACCTTGTAATGCTACTACATAAAGAAATAACAAATGATTCTCAGATTTGAAGCATATAATTCAACATCCCTTAAAATAAGTAATTCGTCAATAGGCAGGGTAACTCAAAGATAGGCGGGCTGCAAAATCTTGACAGCATCATATAAGGAGGATAGTCAATCTCCCACCAAATTATCAATGGCAAAAAATAGTTCTTTCCCAGAGACAATTAAACGAAGAAAAAAAAATATACAATTCAAGTTGTCCAAAGTCTGTTGATACAAGCGCCTTGTATTCTAGCTAGTGCCTAAGGATGTAATTCCCCCATTGAAAAACCAAGACGCTTATTTTTCTTCATGAAAGTTGCGAATTCCCAATTTGTATTAATCTCATGACTAGGCGATTAATGTAGAAGCACAAAAAAGAAGGGGAAAAACCAAAATGAAACAAGCATATGGTATATGAAGAAATAAGTATACGTACCTATAATATCAGGAACACCCTTTCTCTCCATCACAATGCGAGCCAGCTCTTCAACGCTGCCATTCGATCTCTGCACCCGAAAATTAAAAATAAATAAAAAGGAATATTTGGTCACTCTAAATTTCTTCAAATTTACTTCCAAATGTAGTTTATCTTTCTTTATGTTTCGTTTCGGAGGCAAAGTTGTACGAGACAACAATCTGAAAAGAATTCGAAAATATTAGAATGGAACAAGATAGGCACAAACCACGTCGGCATTGAGGAACAAGTGCTTATCAGAGGACGAAGAAATGGAATCGGCTGGAGCCGAAGAAGCAGAAGAAGGAGAAGAAGAAGAAGAAGAAAGTTCCAATTGGAGTGCATTGAGCTTATCCTGCGCCCGAGAACACCCGATTACTGTGTGACCTCGTTTGGCCAATTCTAGGGCAAGAGCTCTTCCGAGGCCTTTACTCACACCAGTTATGAGCACCGTTCGAGAGCTCGCAGCAGCAGCTCCTCTGCTAACCATGTTCATCCCGCTAAGCGACGTCGTTGCACCAGTCATTTATCTGCTCCTTTCCCCTGCCTTTCGTCTGCGATTTGTGGCTCAAACTGAAACGCGCGAGCATTTATACGTCAAAATGAGCTTTGGATTGGGCCCAGTTCACCGTGTGTCCAGTTCATTATAAAAAAGAGTGTTGGGTTCGGTTGATCAAAATCTTTTAAGTGGATTAGGGTGAATCCATTTATTTATTTATTTATTTTTTAATTTTAAAGGTATCAGAAGTGTTTTTATAAGATATATACAAATTTTAACAACATATAGATTTTTTGATTTATAATCAAATATAATTGCATAATCTGTTGAATTTATTAAAAATAAATTTTTGCATTATTTTAAAAATGATTTTTTTTTATAAAAAAAACTAGAACAATGTTATTGCATATAGATCATCGCATTACAGTGTTATTAACAACAAAAGAAATAGTGATGATAATCAACAAATTAGGAGGAGTCAAAAGTTTTTTTTTTTAAAAAAAAGAATTGGTTCTGATTTGATTCTTCACAAATTTTAGTGTATATTTTTGAATAAAGTATAATTAGTATTTATAATAAAATACCCATTATGTTAATTGTCAAAAATGATCTAAATTATTTTCAAAAAATTATGTCTTTTGAAGATGTAGTATTTTCAAAAGAGATTATAAATGATGAAACGAATATAATTATGTTTAATAATAATTGAATCTTTAAAATCTCTTTATAGTTTGAAACAAGCATAGATGCAATGGCATGGGAGATATGATAGTGTGATACTATCAAATGGATTCACACACAATCAACAATTGTGTTGATAAGTATGTTTACCCTAAATTTACAAATGAATATGATATAATTATTTACTTGTATGTTAATATTTGAAATAAATATCGTCTTTGACTTTAATCTTTAAAGTGAAAGATTTGAATGTAGTAAATATCATCTCGAATAAAAGTTCATAGAAATATCAAATGAATGAATTTGCCATAGTCACTCTACATAAAAAAAGTGTTTGATAAATTCAAACATTTGGAAGTAAAAAATTTTAATACTTCTTATTATTCTAGTGTGTCAAGTTGACTGAAAATACACTTTATGATTCCAAAGTCAAGTTGACTAAGAGTTTTGGAAAAATGAGAGCACAACTAGAATATGCAAGTATAATAAATAGTATGATGTATGCAATGCATATAATGTATTGTACTAGACTATATATTGCATTTATTTTTCAATGTTTACAAGTAATCCAAGCATGGTAATCAAGATCTAGATCTTGATAATAAAAATAAGCAAGATTTTATATAGGATCTTTTTTACATTAAAATCTCTTAGGATCTAGATCTTACATCTTAAGATCGTACAAGATCGTACAAAATCTTAAGATCCTAACACTTTTTTTTCTAATGTTTTGATATTCAAATTTTTTTTATGGAAATAACTGATAAATTTATGGAAATATAAGATGTTTTATGGAAATATTTTGATATTTTGATAAATTATATTTATTTTTAAATATTTTTTATATTTAGAAAATTATATAAATATTTTTTATACTTATATTTTAATATTGCATAGGATCTTAAACTTCTGCGATTCGATCTCACCAGCTTTTCCGATCCTATACAAGATCTCAATCTTAATTACCTTAAATCCAAGCAATGAACATTGAAAAGTAAATTTTTAGAATGATTGGATAAACATCACTTTTGGAATTTGATATAGTGGTTTTTCTATTGTATTATAAATTTTATTATAATACAAGTTGGATTACAAATATTAATGATAACAAATTCACATTTGGTTGGATATTCAAATTGAATGAGGGTGCCATTAGTTTGGCATTCAAGAAGCAAACTTGTATTTTTTATTTTACAATAGAATCAGAATTTATCGAATTAGCAACTGCTGAAAAAGAAATAGAATGACTAATGAATATATTTATTAGGCAAAGTTATGGCCACAACGCTATATCAATCATTTCTATATTCTGTGATAATGAAGCTACAATGTATAGCTTATGATAAAATTTATAATAGGAAATCAAAACATATAAGCTTGAGATATGCTTATATAATGGAATTGGTCACAAATGAAATGATAAAAATTGTTTACGTAAGGTCAAATAAGAATTAGGCTTATCCATTGACCAAATCACTCTTAAGAGATCTAGCACAACAAACTTGAGAATGAATGAGGTTAAAATCCTTAAAAATAAAACACCAGAGTTATTATACACTTTAACAATAAAAGTTTAATGGGTAATAACAAATTATTTATAATTGACTAAGACACGAAACTCTAGATTCAAGACCTCATTCTAAAAGGTGTACAACATAACGGTCATAAGAGGAGTTAGGGAGTTTGTTAGATAAGTGAAAAGGACATGGCAACAAAACTCCATAGTGCACATTGTTAGAGGTTGACAAAGATTTTAATGGAATTGTTAAATATCTGAAGTAACAATGACATAATAACAATATTATCTAAATAAATATTGAAGTAATGTTGCTCCAAACAAGATTTAGATGGTTAATCTTGTAATATTCATGAAACCAGGATGAGCACATGGTCATAAAAGTGTTAGAGTAAGATTACTAGAATGTCTTAGCAACTTGATAATATCAAATGTGTGATATTTTTGGTCTTGACATAAAGAGTTATGGTTCAAATCTTAGGATACCACTAACTTTATCAAAACTTTATAGTACTTACATTAGGAAGTTCAAATTGTTGTAAAATAATCTCTGTTATGTATGATATTATGTAACAATATTACAAACTAATGAAAAATTTTTGTATAGTGTGTAATATTATGTAGAATTAAAGTGTTATTTAATCAATTTTATTTCAAACTAATGTGTTGGTTTGAAATGATGTGTCGATTGAATTTCATATGTTTTGAACAATTCAAACCAATATGTTGGTTGAATTTTAATTATTTTAAAATTTCAACGGTTATATTGTTTGATTTAAGTTTAAAATATAAACTGATACATCTGTTAAAAATTGAATAGACAAAATTATTTAAACTAATTTGTCTATTAAAAATTAGAAAAACACAACTATTTAACTGATATGTCTCTTGAAAATTAAATAAACGTAATTGTTGAGTCATATATATATATATATATATATATTATTTTAGATTCTATACACAAGTATGTTAGATGAATAAAAAATATTCAAACAAAGATTTCTAAAGACTTTATTATATCTTGAAAGAGTTTATTTGTTATTATGTCTCTTATTTCTAACACAAATATATATCTTGAGAGTTTCAACTTCGGCTTATAAGTTTCAACTTCATGTTTCTTTAATGTCATATCGTCATTTCAGTTCCATTCTTTTCAGTGTTAAATATCATGTCATCCCACAAGTTTTCAAAGACTCGTGTGCAAAGCTATAAGGCCATTTATTTCCATCATACCTAATTTATGAGCTGACTTTTTTTTTTATAACATTTCATTATAGTTATTATTTAGATTTAAATATTTATACATAAAATATTTATAATAATATTCCAGACTATTTATAAAATATATCAAATAAGTCTCACAATATAAACTTTATAAAAATAGTATAACAGACCTAATTAAAGATAATATTTTATATATGTCTTAAAAATATGTACACACGTATAATATTTAATATATTAGTTTACTTAAATAATTGTTAACGTTAAATATTATTTATAAAATAAATAAATAAATAATATATATTAAATTAATAACGCTGACACTATAGAAAAGCAGCCATCACCCCTTCAAGGCCACCATCCATAGAATTCTTAGCAAGATCCACAGCTTAAGAAGAACATTCATTATGTTAATTTGAATGCCTGTCTAGACACCTATTAAAAATGACAAAATGCAGTCACCACATAGTAGAAGAACTGATTCATGGGTAAAGAAAAATAGATAAACCAAGCACCTTATAAAAGTGAAAGTGCATGGAGACATCTCCTTTAGTCCCACATCGGCTAGAATAAATTGCGAAGCGGGGAGGTGGGGATATAAAAGTCAAGGCAAGGCAACATTTGTGTTATACTTACTCTAGACGAGATTCATGGATGATGATGAAGGCTCATGGCCTTGGTTTGCGACCTTCATTGCAGATAGAAGGGGTTCAAGCCTAAGGTCTCCTTGAATGAGAGAGCTTACGCCATAATTTGTGGTAGCAGGGGCTTGCGTCTGCGCAGCCTATATCAAATTTAGTTTAATTTTATATTTTAGATTGAGTAGAATTGTACTCTAATTATTTTAATAATTTTTAATATACTCTAATTATTTTCAGCCTTACATTGCATTCTTTCTTTGTATCTTTTTCTATTTTTTTGGCATTCTCTCTTTTATCGGGTAAGGAGATGGAAAAGTAATACTATGATGAGACAGATGCTCCAATAATTATGAATCATTGTACAGAGACATCCTTCTCTCAAGTTATTCTTGTATCTCTTCATCCTTGAAAACAAAGTGGAAAATCAAAACCTCTAGTCATGTTGCTAAAATTGAATACAAAAGTCATATATGTTTTTCAACCAACAACACACTTGAGATAATACTTAATCATTGAAATTGATGTTTTAAATTACATTTGCCTCTGCAATCGTTATTAAATAATGACACTCATTAATTACAATCATAAACTTGATACAATTACAAAACTTACTATTGCAAATATAATTACATACAACAATATAAAACCTTTATGAAAAGGATCTTAATTTCCCTTATCATCGTTAGTTTCAAAAACAAAGGCCTTTACCCCCTCCCCACCATCTATTGAGAATGCTAATTTCAAGGGTTGGAAGAGGAACCATAGAATTGAAAAAGAGCATATATCGTGTTGGTGTTGTTTGCCTATCTAGTCACCCATTAAAAATGATAAAAGTCATTAAATAAAAGAAGAAGAATGTGAATGTGCAATAAGGCAACATCCTTTAGTCCCACATCGTTAAGAACAAGATGAGAAGCTTGGTGCTGGGGCTGTAAAGTAAAAAGAAAAGTAAAAATTGTAAAATATTTATCTGGATGGAGTCAGTGATTAATCAAGAAAACTCATGGTTTCAGTTGGTAATTTCCACTGCACATGGTAGGAGTGTTTGCCTAAGGTCTCCTCAAATAAGAGAGTATGCCATAATTTGTAGTAGCAAGGGCTTGCGCGAAGTCTTCACCAAATTACAATCAATTTTATATCTTTGAATTTTAGTGGAATTTTTAACTAATTATTTTCATACTTTTTAATTGGAAAAAAAACTCAATCTTTTAATCCTTATAGTTTGCTTGGGTTTTTAATTTAGTCCCTGTAGTTTTTTTTCTTCAGATCACTCCCTATACTTTGCAAATGTTTTAGATGTAGTCCCTACCATTTTGTTTTATGATGACTCTGTTTATTTTATAATGATTAAGCTGACAAAACGTACAAGCGGCAATTAACAAGGTTGAGATGGATTCCCCCCCCCCCCCCCCTTTACAAACCACAACTGAGCAACATATAGCACTTGATAATTAAAGATTTAGAACCTCAAATCGCTCATCCTTCATGTTTGTGAAGAAGGAAAGCTTGAACCAAACTTCAACAATCCCCACTCAAAACAGTCAAACATCCTTCTAAATTTAAATTTTGGAAGATCATGGAAAAGAACTGAAAGACAATGAATGCGTAGTAACCAAAAGTCTTGGTTTTGCCTCTCTCGGTTTCTCTCACTTTCTCTCCTTTATTATTTCTATGTTTTTTCTCTAGTTTCTTGTTCTCATGTCAGTTTTCACTCAAGTTCTTTAGTTTTTTGTGCTTCTGGTTCGTCCTTTTTTCTCACTCAATTGGTGTTTGTGTGGCAAAAATTATCCATTTGAGTCTTACTAACTGCCACCTGTACACTATATCTAAAATGTTTGCTAGGTATAGGGAGTGATTTGAAAAAAAAAAACTATAAGACTCAATTAAAAGCTTAGGAAAAACTATAGGGATCTCATGATTAATTTTCCCTTTTTTAATTTGGTGTCTTGTTAATATTATTTTGCCAAAATTACCTTTGATAGTTATATATATCAATAATAATGTAAACAATCAGCAGGTTATTATATTTGTGGGAATAAATTGAAAAATATTTTATGAGGACTAAATTCAGTGGTTAATGTTCCTAAATTGGAATGTGCATTTTGTAAAGGTCGCTAGTTCATATGCAAAGTAGGTAAATTTATCTACCTTGAACCTTCTTAATTAGCATTTAGCATCATAATTTCTTGATTGTGAAAAATGGAAACAAGAAATAGAGCTATCATTTTGGCCAGTGACCTGCGGTCTCACCTGAGACTGCCTGTAAATGGACAATCTTGAATTCAAAAAAAATAAGTCTGTTTAAAAAAATGACCCTTTTTTAATTTTTTATTTTTTTACAAATAATATATTATTTAGTATAAATAATTTTATTTCATTACTTTTTTTATATTTTATAAAATTATATTTAATAAATATAGTAAATTTAGATATGCAAATTTTTGTAATTTTTTAAAAATAAATATAAAAATTTTAATTTTAAATAAAATATAGTTACTTTTAAAAGAAAATATGAAAAATTAAAGTTATTGGTTATTTAAAAATATTAAAAGAATAATATTTTACATGTATAAATTATATTTTAATAAAAAATATTGAATTTATTTACTAAAAAAATTTTAAAATCATATTATTTAAATATATTTATTTAAAAAAGAGTAGCATACTGGCCAAGGTGAACAATTTTGGTCTTAATGAAAAGTTCCACATAATTAAACGGATTAACCCATTTATATTTTAGCCCGTGACAAGTCGATCCATTTGACTGTGCTGGAAGGTAGGAACTTACAAAGTTCTATGATAATGATGATAAATTCAGTAATTTTAAATGATGATATAAAAAATAACAATGTTTTAATAATGATTAAAATAAACCTTCCACAACCCCATAAATCCCGAACACAGCAAAATGCTTCTATGTTTTCATTCAAAATGTCATCGAAGAGATGACCAGCAGAAACCACTAACGATTTGTTAATAAATGTTGTTTTCTAGACGGATTCCTCTGAAAGAAATCTCCCTTTAATACAATCAATCCCAAAGCTCATATGCCATCCTGGTATCTATTTACTTTCTCATACATAAACGAAATCCCAAAGATCAAAAGCGACAAACTATTTTGCAACAGGTTACTGATTTGAAAAGACTTCAGCTCAGCAGAGAGAGTGAAGTAGATAGACTTAAATCACTAAAACAATTAATGAGCCAACTCAACAAAAATTGTTCATGTATTATTTTTTATACTCTCACTTAAGTTTGTTAACAATACATTATGTCATTGGGTTTGATATTTAAGAAGCGGAGCATGTTTTACATGCTTGAGTTCCTCATTATCAAAGCATGATACAGTTTTTCTTTATATCTTATACATTGTACTTTCCAAATTACAAACAATAATTAACAATGTCATGTCTTTTTTATTAGTTCTTTTCTACATTTTTTTCAAACAGTCAATTTTTTATGTATACAAGAGACGAAACTAATCAACATGTATTTTAAATGATTTACTCTTTAGAATATTTTAAGGTACATGGGGCATGATCCATTAGTCCCACATTGCCTAGAACAAAGCAAGAATCAGGGAGGTGAGACTATAAAAAGAAAGGCAAGGCATCAATTGCAACATTCTTACTTGGGAGGGGTCAATGAGTGATCAAGAAGTCCCATTGGTTTAGTTGGTAGCCTCCATTTTGCACTTAGGAGGGGTGCCTACCTAAGGTCTCCTTGAATGGAGAGCTTATGTAATAATTTGTGATGGTTGAGACTTGACTAGACTGGAGTATCTCTCACTCGAACGAAGAGAGACTAATCTTCTAAAGTATGGTCAGGTGCTAATTAAAGGTGAGGAATGCTCCCAACTACATTTTTCAAAGAGTGGCTAATGTGCTAACTGCGTATTGATGCAAGTACTTGGTTAATTTTTAACATTCTTTTGCTCTATAAGAATACCTAAACATTGATTCCCTTTCGTTTTCTTTTCCTATAAACAGTTTTCTCAGTTTTTTTTTAATCCTACCATTAGATTCATTTGTTTGAAATTCATTAAGTTTACAATTGACACTCATATATAATTGCTTATAAAAAAATCAATTAAGACTTCTGTTTTTTCAAACTTCGGATCATGTATGTATTTCTGTATATTTTATTAACTCTGTTATCCTACATCTAGACCCCTTTGCTCCCAAACGCTTTTCTTCAATAAATAACTCAAATTATGGAGTACATAGCAAATAGTTTGCACAAGTTCACTATTAAAAATTCACCGTCCATTGAAAATTCTAGCTTCAACGGTTTGGAGACAAAAAGTGAACGCACAAGGAGGCATCTCTTTTAGTCTCACATCGGCTAAAGTTGTGAAGTGAGCTAGGAGGTGAGATAATAAAATGAAAGGCAGTGCAATAATTATAATATACTTATGTTGATGGACTCATTGGGCGATCAAGAAAGCTCAAAGCTTAGCTTAGTGATCTCCGTTGCACTAGGAAGGGGGTGCTTGTCTAAGCCCTAATGAAATTTTTCTAAAAAAAAAAAAAGAAAAGACAAGAGAGATGTAAAAGAAAAGAAAAAGAAAAAGAAAAAGAAACTATGTTTGGTATGACAACAAAAAAGAATAGAAAAACAAAATTGGGAAATGTAAGATTATAGATAAATTTACAAAATTATCCCTAAAGAAAATGAGCATTTGAGAAGCAGACAGATAAGTCCAAAAACTGGTTTTCCCTCTTCGTCTCTCTTATGTTGCCATTGTTTTCTCTTTTCTTTTCCTTTCACAGTCTTTCTGTCCCTCTCAACATTTGCTTCTCCCTCGGTCTCGTCTCGCTCTCAATCTCTTCTCTCTCTCGACTCATCTCCATCTGATGAGAACTAAAGCACCGTACTGATTAAGGATCCAAAAGAGCTAACTGTGGAAGGCTCAACTACTAGGAGTCGAGTTAAGAAACTTCAAGAGATGTGGAATGAGCTAATCAGAAAGAGTTGAGTTGTGGGTTGATCCAAGAAGTTAAAGTAGATGTAATCACATGTATTTGGGCCATTGAAGTTAAATTTAGAAATTTAAAAGTATTTTATCTTTTAAATATAAATTGCGTAGAAATATTTGATTTAGGCCCACAATGCTTTTGTTATTAAGTGGGGTTTTTATTCATTTGTAGTTAAGTCCAATTAGATTAGGGGTTCCTTCTACGAAAGAGACTACACCATTGAAAAGCTAGTTTTCCGTTGAAATCCGAAGAGAAAATGCCGTACAATTATGAAGGAAATTTGCCTTCTGCTTTTTGATCGACTGAAAGCTACTAAACACAGGAAAGATACTGGAGTGATGGAAATACGTCTTCCATCAACGAAAAAGGTGCATACCAAATGAGTCCTACGATCTTTCAAATTGGAAGAGCATAGATAGTGGAAGCTTATCTCTTTGCAGCCCCTAGCAAATCATGTTCAATTTTATATTTAATTTACTATTTTTGAGTTTGAGTATAATTTTCATTTAATTATTTTCATGATTGCAATTTAGTTTCTCATTAATTTAATTTCTTTTATATAAATGTTGTTTGACGGTTAGTTATATCATATTCTATTTGTGAATAAATTGGAAAATACTTTATTTGAACTAAATGAAAAAATTGATTTTATAAAAAAATTAAATTGAAAAATGTGAGGGACGAAAATAAAAGGCTTCCAGATCCGGAAGAAAAGTGGTTAATATTCCTAAATTGAAATGTTCATTTGCAGCTCAAAGAACACTTCTGCTAGAGGCTTAGAGTGTAGCAGTACTCAAGCAATTAATATTTAATGATACTTAGAGTGGTTAATGAGCTAACCAAATGTTCACGCATATGCTCGAGTAATTTGTGTTCCTGAATTGGGTTTGTTATTTTTTTAACAAGAATCCCTAAAACATAATTCCCTTCTCCTTTTCTTTTCATATCAATAGTTTTAACAAGTTTTCTTTTTTTTCTTCAATGTTGGATTCATTTGTTTGAATTTAATAAGTTTACAATTAACACGCATGATGGGAAATGTCTATAAAAAATCAATTAAATGTAATCATAACCTTGATACAATCACAACATTTACTGTCACAATTATGGTTCCATACAACAATATAGAACCTTCATGAAAAGGAACTTAACCCCCCTTATCATCACTATTTTTAAAAGCAGATTCTAATGAGACCTCCAATCCACCATTAAAGATGAGGAAGAACCACAACTTGAGAAGAAGAGCATTCATTGT
Source organism: Biancaea sappan (assembly GCA_037074585.1). Lineage (NCBI taxonomy): Eukaryota > Viridiplantae > Streptophyta > Magnoliopsida > Fabales > Fabaceae > Biancaea > Biancaea sappan. The sequence goes on from CM073493.1 coordinate 61,687,962, forward strand.
GTTGGAGCTATATGCCTGAATAGCTACCCATTGAATATGACGATGCAGTCACTGAGTAGTTGAATAACTAGTTCATGAGCAACAACAACAACAACAACAACATAGCCTTATCCCACTAAGTGGGGTCGGCTACATGAATCGCACGACGCCATTGAGCTCTATCAATGACCAACTCTTTAGATATCTCATTTACTAAAAGATCCCGTTCAATAATTTCTCTAAGTGTCCTTTTTGGTCTTCCTCGCCCTTTTTTCATAGAGCTCCAAACCATCTGCTCAACTCTCCTAACTGGCGCTTCCAACGGTCTTCTTTGCACATGCCCAAACCATCTTAGACGGTTTTCAACCATTTTTTCCTCAATAGGTGCCACCCCAACTCTACCTCGTATATGATCATTACGGATCCTATCTCTTCTTGTATGACCACACATCCAACGCAACATCCTCATCTCCGCCACTCCAATTTTATGTTCTTGTTGTCCTTTCATTGCCCAACATTCACTCCCATATAAAATCGATGGTCTTATAGCAGTACGATAAAACTTTCCTTTGAGTTTATCAGGTACTTTCAGATCACAAATAACCCCTGATGCCATTCTCCACTTCAACCACCCAGCTTGTATCCTATGTTCCACATCTCTAATAACTTCTCCGTCATCTTGTATAATTGATCCCAAATACCTAAACGTTGACACTTGTGATACGACCTGATCACCAAGTTTAACCTCCAGCTCGTTCCTAGCTTGTCGCTTGTTAAACTTACAATGCATATATTCGGTCTTACTCCTGCTCAGACGAAAACCCTTCGATTCCAAAGTAGCTCTCCATAACTCAAGTTTAGAATTAATCTCTTCTCTTGTCTCTGCTATGAGAACAACGTCATCTGCAAACTAGTTCATGAGCAAGAAGAGAAAAAGGCAAACGTGCAGCAGCTCATACTTTTTCCAAGATAGAAAATGAAGGTGCTGAGAGGCTTCATCCTTTAGTTCCACATCGTCTGGAATAAAATAAGAAGCAAGGAGGTGGGGCTACAAAAAGAAGGTAAGGCAACAATTGCAACATACTTACCTGGATGGGGTCAATGGGTGATCAAGAAGGCCCATGGCCTAGGTTGAACCTCCATTGCACTTGGGAGGGGTGTTTACCTAAGGTCTCCCTAAATGGGAGAGTCTACATCATAATTTGTGGTAGTGGGGCTTGCGTTCGCGCAGCCTCTACTAAAACTTAGTTCAATTTTATTATTTTAGCTTAATATTTTGGGTTATTTTTAAAGTTTGAGTAAATTAATCTTCTTGTTTTTGAAAGAATTTTTTTTTCATTTTGGTCTTTTAAAGATCTTTTATCTTGAAAGATATTCTCCAATTGAAAAGGTCTTTATATCTCAAATTGTTTTTTTTTTCTGCTAGTTCAATTGTTTTAGTTATATTTAAATTTAGAGTAAATTAACATTTTAGTCCCTAAAAGATTTTTTTGCGAGGACTCCTTCCAACTGTGTTTTTTCCATACAAATTACCCTAAAATAAAACTCAGTGCAAGATACTTAAATTGTTCAAATCCCTTCCACTTGACCAATGCTCACTTGGTAATCCTTGAAAGATTATTCCAAATCAAAAAAAGGTCTTCATATCTCAAAATATTAATTCGTATTTAATTCTGTTAATGACATGACATTGAGAGCGATGGTGTCGCAAATTTAAATGTTGATTGTATTAGTTGACTGGATTAAGAGCCAAAACTACAATTTTTTGGCTCATTCCTTCCTTCTTCCTCCATCAGACCACAATGCATGTTATTTTTCCTAATCGCCAGTTATAGTAGTTTGATTGAGGCGAATATAGATTGGAAAAGAAGAGAAGTTTTGTTAGGGATTGGATTGTATTGGATGTCTAAGTCCAACATCTGGTAATATGGGATGCTTGATGGTGTACTTAAGTAGTTTGGTTCTCCCACCTTAATAGTTAGCTTTTAAGGGTGAGTTCTCCAGGCTACTTTTGTACGTAACATTGGTATTAGAGCTAGTTGTTGACATCACAGAGAGAGCTACCTATGGTGGGGTTGACCTACTAGGACGTCGGCTCTTAGGGACTTTGCTATGTTAGGAACTGGATAGTCTGAGATGTCTAAGTCACACAATGGGCAATATGGGTTGCTTGATGGTGTACTTAAGTGGTTTGATTCTCCCCCCTTAATGGCTAGCTTTTGAGGGTGGGTTCCTTAGGCTGCTTTGGTACTTAACAAGTTTGCCCTACGATTTTGCATCAAAGAGGCCATTTCGCTATCACTTTGACGAAAAGAAATAGTTTTCTTACAGATTTGAAATGAAGAGACGAGTTCCCCGCTTATTCGAACCAATAGGAACGATTTGAAGAAGCCATTTTGCAATGGTTCAAGCCTAAATGATTTTGATATGTTTGTGTCTATACATACATATAGTAAAGGCATTGAGCATAAAGGAACATGAAGGTCAATGGAGAAGAGCCTAGAACTAATTCACAAGAAAAGAAAAATAGGCAAGTCGAGCAACTCAAACTTTCTCTGAGACATAAAATGACGGCACAATAAAGGATGATTCTTTAGTCCCACATTGCTTACAACAAAATGAAACATGGGAAGGTGGGGATAAAAAATGAAAGGCAAGGCAACAAGTGCAACATATTTACTTGGATGGTTTTAACGAGTGACTAAGAAGGCTGATGGTTTAGGTTAGTGACTTTCATTGCACCTTGGAGGAGTGTCTGCCTATGGTCTTCTCAAGTGAGACAGCTTACATTATAATTTGTAGTATTGGGGCTTTGTTTTTGCTTTTTTTCCCTACCCAATCTGGTTTAATGATATTTTCATCTTTTTATTTTTTAAGTTTCATTTTACTTTTACTTTAAAATTTTTTTTGGTTGATAGTGTTTTTTAATTTGGTCTCTTTTGAAATAAGTAGGGTTTCCTTTTCAAACAAACCCATTTGAAATGTGATATTGGTTCATTTGAGTGGATAAATTTGATGATAGTGACAATTCTTTAAAAAAATATATATACATTTTTTCTAAATTTTAAATATAATCAAATCTGTTGAATTTTTCATTTTTCAAATTAATTTTTAATTTATTATATTTAAATCATTATGATTGTACAAGGTCATAAAAGCAAATAGATTTAGAGTGCATTTGGAAAAGCTTATTTTGAGCTTATTTAACTTATCTTATGACATAAGTATTTATACACGTGTTTGAGAGAACTTATAGAAATAGTTTATAGTACTTATACACATGTTTGGAAGAACTTATAGAAATAGCTTATGGTATACCCATAAACTGTTTTTAGCTTATTTTCATAAGCTTTCCAGGATAGCCGATGAAAATAAACTGAAAACAGCTTATGTGAAGTTTGTCCTCATAAACTCTTCAATTGTAAAAATAACTTATATATAAACGCTTATATGATAAACGTTTATTCTATAAGCGTTTAAATAAATTGTTTATCCAAACAAGATCTTAAATAATGTGGTATTGGATAGGGTTATTTGTCAAATTTTATAGTTTAGTAATATTTATTGATAAGTCATAGCTGATAGGGCTATTAGCTAAATATCATAATTTATAGATTATAATTGAAGGGGATGTTTACTTCTTTTTCCTATTTATATTAATACTAATGTAAATGATTAAAACACTGAATAAGATTCAGACAAATATATCTATGTATTAAATAAATAATGACTGAGTATTCATTTGAAGGCAATTTTATGAGACACTAAAGTGAAAGATAAAGTAAAAAATATTAAAAATATATTGTTTGTAAGAAATAAAATTAGAAGGACTAAATGGACCTTCATGGCTGCATCAAATCCTCTTCATATAGAATTAAAGTTCTTGCTTTATCAGTGGTTTCCTCTCTAGTGCTCGATAATATTGCTCAACAAGAACCAAATTTTGGAAATGAACATGTTTGCTGGTTTAATCCTCTACTCCTCTATAAGTGTCTGTTTGTATATCATTCAATTTGAACATATACTCTCAAGTCTCAATGTGCTTGTTTGGGGTCCATATTTATCATTATCTTACTCATGTACTTGCGGATGACAAAGAAAAGTTCATTATCCTTTTCATTGGAAAACAGGATAGGTTGGATATTATTATTATAAAATAAATAAAAAATATTTTAATTATTAATCAAATAAACCGTTGCTTCATGTTGGCCCATTAAAGATGTTTAAAATTGCATTGTCAATTTGGAACGTAGGCCTTAATGTCTTTTAATCATCATGGACGTTGCAATTTTAATGTTGAAATTGGTTAGAGTCAATTAAGATGAATTAAAAGCCTTAATTCTTATGTTGCCATCGGACCTCCTTTTCTCACTACTACATATACACATAAAAGGTATTATTTTGGTATGTAGAGACAATGAGAAAAAAGTAAGAAAAAATATACATATGATGTGTAAAAGGTGTTATTTTCGTATGTAGAGGCAGTGAGAATAAAGCCTTAATTTTTATATTGCCATTGTTTTCCTTTTTCTTTTTTGCTCACTGTTTTTATGTTCCTCTCAGCCTCTACTTCTCTTTCGGTCTTGTCTCTCTCTGTCCTTTTTGGTCTCGTCTCCCTCCGAGTCTCGTCTCTCTCTCTCCCCCTCCCTCTACATCCGCTTCTTTGTTTTTTGCTTTTTGCTCGTCTTTGTAGTTTCTGCTCATCTTTCTCAGTCTCTCTATTTTTCTGCTTGTCTCTCCATTTTATTTGGTATGTTTTCTACTTTCTGCTTATCTCTCATGATCTCTGTTTTCTACTTGTATCTCTCAATCTCTCTCTATTTCGAGTTCTTTCTGCTCATTTCTCTTTTTCTCTTTTCTCCTTGTCTTTCTACTCATCTCTCTATGGCCAGTGGATTTCAACAAGGATAAAGTTGTCCAATTTTAATTGGGTCCGTGATTGTTACTATGGAAAGTCGGTTTCCCATTAAAATCTAGATGAAAAATGTCGTACAATTATGAAAGAAAATCGCCACTTTCTTTTCCATCGATCGAGAGCTACCAAACACAGGAAATACACTAGCGCAATGGAATTTTATCTTCCATCCATGGAAAAAGTGCGTACCAAACGCGTCTAAGGACTTTCAAATTGGAAGAGCCTAAACAATGGAAGCTTATGTTTGTGTAGCCCCTATCAAATTGTGTTCAATTTTATATTTAATTTATTATTTTTGAGTTTGAGTATAATTTTCATTTAATTATTTTCACAATTTCAATTTCGTTTCTGGTTAATTTGGTTTCTTTTATATAAATGTTGTTTGACAGTTAGTTATACCATATTCTATTTGTGAGAATAAATTGGAAAATACTTTATGTGAACTAAATTAAAAAATTGATTTTATAAAAAAAATTAAATTGAAAAATATGAGGGACGGAAATAAAAAGCTTCCAGATCCAGAAGAAAAGTGGTTAATATTCCTAAATTGAAACATTCATTTGCAGCTCAAAGAACACTTCTGCTAAATTGGATTTTTTTTTTTACAAGAATCCCTAAATCATAATTCCCTTCTCCTTTTCTTTTCCTATCAATAGTTTTAACATTTTTTTTTTCTTTTCTTCAATGTTGGATTCATTTGCTGAATTCAATGATAGGTTTAAAATTAACACGCATTATGGAAAATGTCTATAAAAAATCAATTAAATGCAATCATAACCTTGATACAATCACAACATTTACTGTCACAATTATGATTCCACACAACAATATGGATGAATGATTTCTGCCATATTTAAAAGCAGATTCTAAAGAGACCTCCAATCCACCCATTAAAGATGAGGAAGAACCACAGCTTGAGAAGAAGAGCATTCATTGTGTTGGAGCTATATGCCTGAATAACCACCCATTGAAGATGACGATGCAGTCACTAAATAGTTTAATAACTAATTCATGAGCAAGAAGAGAAAAAGGCAAACGTGCAGCAGCTCATACTTTTTCTAAGATAGAAAATGAAGGTGCTGGTAGGGGTGTACAAAACCGAACCAAACCGCCCGGAACCGACCGAACCAAACCGAACCGAAGAAAACCGAGCCAAAACCGATCAAAGAAGGTCTAAATCGGTTTTAAAAATCATGAAAATTTCGGTTTGGTTCGGTCGGTCGGTTCCGGTTTGGTTTGGTTCGGTTATAACCGAACCGAACCGAACCATGTATTACAAAAAAAAATTTATATATATTTCTATCCAAAAAAAATTATATATATTATATTATATTTATATAATTATATATATAGTTTAAAAAAATGATGTACCTTCCAGTAACACCACTTCAATTTGAATTCTTAACAAACTCTTAGTTACAAAAAATAAAAGACTAACATAATAGAACAATTTGTTTCTACTTTCTGAACCAAAAACAGAGAGTGAGGGCTTACAAAGAGAGAGGATTGTCACTTATAAAATTTGAGTTATTCTTTGCTTTATGCTTTCGGTTTGGAGAAAAAGACAAATTTAACTAAAGAAGAAAAAATATAAACAACAAATCAACAATGATTAACAAGTTGTATTTATATAACAGTAAATAATGAGTCGGATCATTATCTTCTCCACTCTTATATTTTATTAGATAAAAATAAGTAATATAATTAAATAAGAAAAATTGGTTATGTTAAAATAGATAAAAGTGAGTTTTTTTTTTAAAAATTTTTTTTTAGAATATTAAACCGCCCAAAGGAAACCGAACCGAACCGTCCAAGAACCGAACCAAACCGCCCAAAATTAAAACCGATTAGGTTCGAAATTTATAAAACCGATTAGGTTCGGTTCGGTCCGGTTCAAGCCCAAAACCGAACCGAACCGACCGTTGTACACCCCTAGGTGCTGGGAGGCATCATCCTTTAGTCCCACATTGCCTAGAACAAAATAAGAAGCAAGGAGGTGGGGCTATAAAAACAAGGCAAGGCAACAATTGCAATATACTTACCTGGATGGGGTCAATGGGTGATCAAGAAGGCCCATGGCCTAGGTTGGCAACCTCCATTGCACTTGGGAGGGGTGTTTACCTAAGGTCTCCCTAAATGGGAGAGCCTACATCATAATTTGTGGCAGTGGGGGCTTGCGTTCGCGCAGCCTCTACCCAAATTTAGTTCAACTTTATTATTTTAGCTTAATATTTTGGGTTTAAGTTTGAGTAAATTAATGTTTTGTTTTTGGAAGATTTTTATTTTTCATTTTGGTCTTTTAAAGACCTTTGATCTTGAAAGATATTCTCCAATTGAAAAGATATTTATATCTCATTGTTTTTTTTTCCTGCTAGTTCAATTGGTTTAGTTATATTTAAATTTATACTAAATTAATATTTTGGTCCTTAAAAGATTTTTCTTGTTTTAATTTGATTTAATTCTTGAAAGATATCCTCCAGTCAAAAAGTCCTCATATCTTTTTTTTTTAAGTTCAATTGCTTGTTATATTTAATTTTTGTGTAAATTAAAATTTTGGTCCCTAAAATTTTTTTTATCTTAATCTAATCCTTAAAAGATATTCTTCAATAAAAGATCCTTTTATCCCAATTTTTTTTCTGGTTCAATTGTTTTAGTTATATTTAAATTTAGAGTAAATTAACATTTTTGTCCCTAAAAGGTTTTTTGTGAAGACTTCTCCGAACTGTATTTTTTCCGTACACGTTACCCTAAAGATCAAACTCAGTACAAGATGCTTAAATTGTTCAAATCCCTTCCACTTGGACCAATGCTCACTTGGTAATCCTTGAAAGATTATTCCAAATCAAAGAAGGTCTTCACATCTCAAAATATTAATTCCTATTTAATTATGTTAATGACATGACATTGAGAGTGATGGTGTAGTAAATTTAAATGTTGACTGTACCTGCTGACTAGAGTAAGAGCCAAAACTACAATGTTTTGGCTCATTCCTTCCTTCTTTCTATCAGACTACAATGCACATTATTTGCCCTAGTTGTCGGTTATAGTAGTTCGATTGAGGCAAATACCTTGTAGGTTGGAAGAGAAGAGAAGTTTTGTTGGGAACTTGATAGTATGGGGTGTCTAAGTCCCACATTGGGCAATATGGGCTGCTTGATGATATATTTAAGTGGTTTGGTTTTCCTCCATGACAGCTAGCTTTTGAAGGTAGGGTTTCCTAGGTTGCCTGGGTAAGTAACATTGGTACCAGAGCTGGTTGTCGATGTCACAGAGAGGGCTACCTATGGAGGGGTTTCCCAGGTTGCTTTGGTACGTAACTAGTTTACCATGTGATTTTGCATCGAAAAGGCCATTTAGTTGTCAATTTGAAGAAAAGAAGCGATTTTCTTGTTGATTCGAACTTAAGAGACAAGTTCCCTGATTAGTCAAACCAATTAGAATGACTTGAAGAAACCATTTCACAATGGTCCAAGCCTAAATGATTTTGATGTGTTTGTGTCTATACATACATATAGCAAATGCATTGAGCATAAAGGAACATGACGGACAATGGAGAAGAGCCTAGAACTAATTCATGAGGAAAGAAAAATAGGCAAGTCGAGTAGCTCAAACTTTCTTTGAGACATAAAATGAAGGCACAAGAAAGCATGATTCTTTAGTCTCACATTGCTTGGAAGAAAATGAAAAATGGGGAGGTGGGGCTATAAAATAAAAGGCAAGGCAACAAATACAACATATTTACTTGGATGGATTTAACGGGTGATTAAGAAGGCACATGGTTTAGGTTGGTGACTTTCATTGCACCTTGGAGGAGTGTCTGCCTATGGTCTTCCCAAGTTAGACAACTTACATTATAATTTGTAGTAGTGGAGCTTTGTGTTTGCTTTTTTTCCCTACCCAATCTAGTTTAATGATATTTTCATCTTTTTATTTTTAGAGTTTCACTTTACTTTTACTTTAAATTTTTTTTTTGGTTGAGTGTTTTTTAATTTGGTCTCTTTTGAAATAAGTAGGGTTTCCTTTTCAAAAAAACCCATTTGAAATGTGAAATTTGTTCATTTGAGTGGATAAATTTGATGATAGTAAAATTCTTAAAAAAAAAATACATTTTTTCTGAATTTTAAATTTAATCCAATCTGTTAAATTTTTCATTTTTTAAAATTAATGTTTAATATATTATATTTAAATCATTATGATTCTACAAGGTCATAAAAGCAAATAGATTTAAATATATGTGGCAATAATGCATAGGGTTATTTGTCAAATTTTATAGTTTACTAATATTTATAGATGAGTCATGGTTGAAAGTGCTATTAGCTAAATTTTATAGATTATTTGTTAATGGGTCAAAATTGAAGGGCATGTTTACTTTTTCCTATTTATGTTAATACTAATGTAAATGATTAAAACATCGAATATGATACAGACAAATATATCTATTTACTAGGTAAATAATGACTGAGTACTCATTTGAAGGCAATTTTATGAGACATTAAAGTGAAAGATAAATTAAAAAATATTAAAAATATCCTGTTTGTAAGAAATAAAATTAGAAGGACTAAATGGACCTTCATGGCTACGTCAAATCCTCTTCATATAGAATTAAAGTTCTCCCTTTATCTGTGGTTTCCTCTCTAGTGCTCGATAAATTTTGAAAATGAAAATGTTTGCTGGTTTAGTCCTCTACTCCTCTGTAGGTGTCTGTTTGTATATCTTTCAATTTGAACATGTATTGCCATCGGACCTCCTTTTCTCACAACTATATATACACATAAAAGGTGTTATTTTGGTATGTAGAGACAATGAGAAAAAAGTAAGAAAAAAATATACATATGATGTGTAAAAGGTGTTATTTTCGTATGTAGAGACAGTGAGAAAAAAGCCTTAATTTTTATGTTGCCATTGTTTTCCTTTTTCTTTTTTGTTTAGTGTCTTTTTTTTGTTCTCGGCCTCTACTTCTCTTTTGTTCTCGTCTCTCTCTGTCCTTTTTAGTCTCGTCTCCCTTCGAGTCTCGTCTTGTCTCTCTGCCTCCCTCCCTCCCTCTCCATTTGCTTCTCTGTTTTCTACTTTTTGCTTGTCTCTGTAGTTTCTGCTCATCTTTCTCAGTCTCTCAGTTTTTCCGCTTGTCTCTCCATTTTGTTTCATATGTTTTCTACTTTCTACTCATCTCTCACGACCCCTGTTTTCTACTTATCTCTCTCAATCTCTCTCTATTTCAAGTTCTTTCTGCTCATCTCTCTTGTTCTCGTCTCTCTATGGTCAGTGGGCTTCAACAAGGACAAAGTTGTCCAAATTTAATTGGGTCCATGATTGTTAAAGTCGGTTTTCCATTAAAATCTAGATGGAAAATGTCGTACAATTATGAAGGAAAGTCGCCTCCCCCTTTTCCATCGATCGAGAGCTATCAAACATAGAAAATGCACTAGCGCAATATTTGTGCAGCCCTCAGCAAATTACGTTCAATTTTATATTTAATTTATTATTTTTGAGTTTGAGTATAATTTTCACTTAATTATTTTCACTATTTCAATTTAATTTCTCATTAATTTGATTTCTTTTATATAAATGTTGTTTGACAGTTAGTTATATCATATTCTATTTGTGAGAATAAATTGAAAATACTTTATGTGAACTAAATTAAAAAATTGATTTTATAAAAAAAATTAAATTGAAAAATATGAGGGACGAAAATAAAAGTCTTCCAGATCCAGAAGAAAAGTGGTTAATATTCCTAAATTGACATGTTCATTTACAGCTCAAAGAACACTTCTGCTGGAGGCTTAGAATGTAGCAGTACTCAAGCAATTAATATTTAATAATTCTGGTTAATGAGCGCGCTAACCAAATATTGACGCATATACTCAAGCAAATATTGGATCTTTTTTTTTTTTTCACAAGAATCCCTAAGTCATAATTCCCTTCTCCATTTCGTTTGCCTATTAATAGTTTTAACAAGTTTTTTTTTTTCTCTTTTCTTCAATGTTGGATTCATTTGTTGAATTCAATAAGTTTGCAATTAACACACATGATGGAAAATGTCTATTAAAAAATCAATTAAATGCAATCACCTTGATACAATCACAACATTTACTGTCACAATTATGGTTCCATTCAACAATATAAAATCTTCATGTAAAGGAGCTTAATCTCCGTTATCATCACTTTTTTAAAAAGCAGACTAATGACACCTCCAATCCGCCACTTATGGAAAATGCTACCTTCAAGAGTTGGAGGAAGAACCACAGCTTGTGAAGAATAGCATTCATTGTGCTGGAGCTATATGCATGAATAGCCACCCATTGAAGATGACGATGCGGTCACTAAATAATTGAATAACTAATTCATGAGCAAGAAGAGAAACAGGCAAACGTGCGGCGGCTTATACTTTTTCTAAGATAGAAAATGAAGGTGTTGGGAGGCATCATCCTTTAGTCCCACATTGCCTAGAACAAAATAAGAAACAAGGAGGCAGGGTTATAAAAAGAAGGCAAGGCAACAATTGCAACATACTTACCTGGATGGGGTCAATGGGTGATCAAGAAGGCCCATGGCTTAGGTTAGCAACCTCCATTGCACTTGGGAGGGGTGTTTACCTAAGGTCTCCCTAAATGGGAGAGCCTACATCATAATTTGTGATAGCGGAGGCTTGCGTTCGCGCAGCCTCTATCTAAATTTAGTTCAATTTTATTATTTTAGTTTAATATTTTGGGTTATATTTTAAGTTTGAGTAAATTAATGTTTTGTTTTCAAAAGATTTTTATTTTTCATTTTGGTCTCTTACCTTTGATCTTGAAGGATATTCTCTAGATATCTCCTTGTTTTTTTTCCTGCTAGTTCAATTGTTTTAGTTATGTTTAAATTTAGAGTAAATTAATATTTTGGTATCTCTTTTTTTTTTTCCTATTTTTTTGTTTTAATTTGATTTAATTCTTGAAAGATATCCTCCAATCAAAAAAGATTTTTTTGTTCAAATCCCTTCCACTTGGGCCAACGCTCACTTGGTAATCCTAAAGATTATTCCAAATCAAAAAAGCTCTTCACATCTCAAAGTATTAATTCCTATTTAATTATGTTAATGACATGACATTGAGAGTGATTGTGTAGTTGTTGGGGCGTTCTGGCAAGTGCACCAGTCGCACAAGTAATATAGTGTTAAAATGAGTAAAGAGTTATCGTCTCCACAGGGACTAACGTGCTAAGTACTCCAGAAATTCAAACGGATTATTTAGGCAAACCAATTTTTGATTTAAGAAGCTCTAGTTGAAGGTAAAAGCAAATTACAATAAAATCGAATGGAAATAATTCAAATAAAAGGCCTAGAGTTACTAATCCCCCTATTTCGTTTTAGGAATTGCGAATTCTCCCTAACACTTGTGATTCAGTTCAATTATACACAATAATCTTAGGTTTTCTAATGGCTTAAAATGATTCTCGCGAACCTAAATTAAGCTACTCAACTCTAACATAATCCCTTATGTGAGTTTAAGTCGAATTAATGTTAACCTAATTTGATTAAACGAGGCTAATTAATATTCCTATTAATTAACAAGTAAAATCCCTAAGTTCTAACACTCGCCCTAATCATTCAGTGTTCTACCAACATCTCCCTCTCCCGAGTTCGACGAAAGCAACAAACAAGTCATAAAGTGACCAATTTCATAACAAGTATAGTAAATATGAATGATAAGTATGTATTAAATTGAAAAGAATCACAAGTTTCAAGAGAAATACAAATCCTAATATGAAATTGGGTTCATAGTAACCCTAGAACAGAAAATTAGCCACTCATGGCTCTAACACTACATAAAGCAGTAAAGGAATGAGCAAACTCCATGAATCTGAGATTGGGTTGACGGAATTCGGGCTTGATCGGTTTCGGGAATGGATTCCTCCTTCTCCTCTAGCAGAAATCGGCGCCTCCCCTCTGTCTCAAACTCAGAATACTCTAGAAAATATGTTCTGACGCATTTAAATCAGTGCAGGATCGCGAATCACTGCTATAGCGGTGAATTCCCACCGCTATAGCGGTGGGAGGCAGAGAAGAAAGCTTAAAAATGAGTTTTTTTTTAGGTTCTACTGCTATAGCGGTGAAGATCCATCACTATAGCGGTGGCTGGCAGAGAAGAAGGCTCCAAAATCCTTTTTTCAGCACTCCACCGCTATAGCTGTAGATTTTACCGCTATGGCTATGAGAGACATCAATCACATCAGCATTTTAGAATTTCAGCTCTAGCATTCCATCTTTTAACACGATCTTTTTACCAACTCAACCTACACCAAAAATAACAAATAAACTCATTAAATTGCATAAACGAATCATGAAATCACTCCATTTATTAAAAGATCAAAGAAAACTACAACTAAACTACTCAAAAAATGAGTTAAGAATTACAAGACAACAAGAAAGAGATCAAAAGAGAGGGTATTTAGCATCAAAATAGCACTAAATTGAGAACTCAACAGTAGTAAATTTAAATGTTGACTGTACCTATTGACTGGAGTAAGAGCCAAAACTACAATGTTTTTCTCATTCCTTCCTTCTTCCTATCAGACCACAATGCACATTATTTGCCCTAGTCGTCGGTTACAGTAGTTCGATTGAGGCAAATACCCTGTAGATTGGAAGAGAAGAGAAGTTTTGTTAGGGACTGGATAGTATGGGGTGTCTAAGTCCCACATTGGGCAGTATGGGCTGCTTGATGATGTACTTAAGTGGTTTAATTTTCCTCCATAACAGCTAGCTTTTGAGGGTAGGGTTTCCCAGGCTGCCTTGGTACTTAACATTGGTATTAGAGCTGGTTGTCGATGTCACAGAGAGGGCTACCTATCGAGGGGTTGACCTAAGGTATAAAACATCATAGTGTGTAGCTGCTGGGACATCGACTCTCAAAGGTTGTGCTATGTTAGGGACTAAATAGTATAGGATGTCTAAGTCTCACATCGGGCAATATGGGCTACTTGATGGTGTACTTAAGTGACATAGTTCTTCATTCTTAACAGTTAGCTTTTAAAGGTAGGTTTCCCAGGTTGCTTCGGTACGTAACAAGTTTACCATGTGATTTTGCATCAAAGAGGCCATTCAGTTGTCGATTTGAAGAAAAGAAGCAATTTCCTTGTAGATTCGAACTTAAGAGACGAGTTCCCCAATTATTCAAACCAATTAGAACGATTTGAAGAAACCATTTCACAATGGTCCAAGCCTAAATGATTTTGATGTGTTTGTGTCTATACATACATATAGCAAATGCATTGAGCATAAAGGAACATGAAGGCCAATAGAGAAGGGCCTAGAACTAATTCATTAGGGAAGAAAAATAGGCAATTCGAGTAGCTCAAACTTTCTTTGAGACATAAAATGAAGGCACAAGAAAGCATGATTCTTTAGTCCCACATTGCTTGGAAGAAAATGAAAAATGGGGAGGTGGGGCTATAAAATGAAAGGCAAGGCAACAAATACAACATGTTTACCTGGATGGATTTAACGGGTGATTAAGAAGGCTCATGGCTTAGGTTTGGTTACTTTCCTTGCACCTTGGAGGAGTGTCTGCCTATGGTCTTCTCAAGTGAGATAGCTTACATTATAGATTGTAGTAGTGGAGCTTTGTGTTCGCTTTTTTTCCCTACCCAATCTAGTTTAATGATATTTTCATCTTTTTATTTTTAGAGTTTCACTTTACTTTTACTTTAAATTTTTTTTTGGTTGAGTGTTTTTTAATTTGGTCTCTTTTGAAATAACTAGGGTTTCCTTTTCAAACAAACCCATTTGAAATGTGAAATTTGTTCATTTGAGTGGATAAATTTGATGATAGTGACAATTCTTAATATATATATATATATATATATACACATTTTTTCTGAATTTTAAATTTAATCCAATCTGTTGAATTTTTCATTTTTTAAAATTAATGTTTAATATATTATATTTAGATCATTATAATTGTACAAGGTCATAAAAGCAAATAGATTTAAATATATGTGGTAATAATGGAAAGGGTTATTTGTCAAATTTTATAGTTTAGTAATATTTATAGATGAGTAATAGTTGAAAGGGCTATTAGCTAAATTTTATAGTTTATAGATTATTTGCAAATGGGTCAAAATTGAAGGGGATGTTTACTTTTTCCTATTTATGTTAATAATGTAAATGATTAAAACATTGAATATGATACAGACAAATAAATCTATTTATTAGGTAAATAATGACTGAGTATTCATTTGAAGGCAATTTTATGAGACATTAAAGTGAAAGATAAATTTAAAAATATTAAAAATATCCTGTTTGTAAGAAATAAAATTAGAAGGACTAAATGGACTTTCATGGCTGCGTCAAATCCTCTTCATATAGAATTAAAGTTCTTCCTTGATCAGTGGTTTCCTCTCTAGTGCTCGATAATATTGCTCAACAAGAACCAAATTTTGGAAATGAACTTGTTTGTTGGTTTAGTCCTCGACTCCTCTATAAGTGTCTGTTTGTATATCTTTCAATTTGAACATGTATTCTCAATGTGCTTGTTTGGGGTCTATATTTATCATTATCTTACTCATGTCCTTGCGGATGACAACGAAAAGTTCATTATCATTTTCATTGGAAAACAGGATAGGTTGGATATTATTATTATAAAATAAATAAAAAATGTTTTGAGTTATTAATCAAATTAACCGTTGCTTCATTTTGGCCCATTAAAGATGTTTAAAATTTCATTGTCAATTTCGAACGTAGACCTTAATGTATTTTAATCATCATGGACGTTGCAATTTTAATGTTGAAATTGGTTACAGTCAATTAAGATGAATTAAAAGCTTTAATTCTTATGTTGCCATCGGACCTCCTTTTCTCACTACTATTTATACACATAAAAGGTGTTATTTTGGTATGTAGAGACAATGAGAAAAAAGTAAGAAAAAAAATATACATATGATTTGTAAAATGTGTTATTTTGGTACGTAGAAAGAATGAGAAAAAAGCCTTAATTCTTATGTTGCCATTGATTTCAACTTAGTTTCTCATTAATTTAATTTCTTTTATATAAGTGTTGTTTAGCAGTTAGTTATATCATATTCTAGTTGTGAGAATAAATTAGACAATACTTCATGTGAACTAAAAAAAATTGATTTTATAAAAAATTAAATCAAAAAATATTAGGGACGAAAATAAAAGTTGCAGATTCAGAAGAAGGGTGGCTAATATTCCTAAATTGGAATATTCATTTGCAGCTCAAAGAACACCTGCTGAAGGCTGAGAGTGTAGCAGTACTCAAGCAATTAATATTTAATACTTAGAGTGGTTAACGAGTAAACCAAATATTCACGCATATACTCGAGTGGTTTACGTTCCTAAATTCCATTTTTTTTTTTACAGGAATCCCTAAATCATAATTCCTTTCTTTTTTTCTTTTCCTATTAATAGTTTTAACAAGTGTTTTTTTTTTCTTTTCTTTAATGTTGGATTCATTGGTTGAATTCAATAAGTTTAGAATTAACACTCAAGATGGAAAATGTCTGTCAAAAATCAATTAAATGCAATCATAACGTTGATACAATCATAAAATTTACTGTCGCAAATATGGTTCCAAACAACAATATAAAACCTTCATGAAAAGGAGCTTAATCTCCCTTATCATCACTTTTTTAAATAGCAGACTCTAAGGACACCTCCAATCCGCCACTTATGGAAAATGCTAGCTTCAAGAGTTGGAGGAAGAACCACAGCTTGTGAAGAATAGCATTCATTGTGTTGGTTTTGGAGCTATATGCCTGAATAGCCACCCACTGAAGATGACGATGCAGCCACTAAATAGTTGAATAATTAATTCATGAGCAAGAAGAGAAAAAGGCAAACGTGCAGCAGCTCACACTTCTTCTAAGATGCAAAATGAAGGTGCTGGGAGGTATCATCCTTTAGTCCCACATTGCCTAGAACAAAATAAGAAGCAAGGAGGTGGGGCTATAAAAAGAAGGCAAGGCCACAATTGCAACATACTTACCTGGATGGGGTCAATGGGTGATCAAGAAGGCCCATGGCCTAGGTTGGCAACTTCCATTGCACTTGGGAGGGGTGTTTACCTAAGGTCTTCCTATATGGGAGAGCCTACATCATAATTTGTGACAGTGGAGGCTTGCGTTCGCGCAGCCTCTTTCCAAATTTAGTTGAAATTTATAATTTTAGTTTTATATTTTTGGGTTATATTTAAATTTTTGGTAAATTAATGATTTTGTCTTTGAAAGATTTTTATTTTTCATTTTGGTCTTTTAAAAACTTTTTATCTTGAAAGATATTATCCAGATATCTCTTTGTTTTTTTTTCTGCTAGTTCAATTGTTTTAGTTATATTTAAATTTAGAGTAAATTAATATTTTGGTCCTTAAAAGATTTTTTTTGTTTTAATTTGATTTAATTCTTAAAAGATACCCTCCAATCAAAACGTTCTCATATCTTTTTTTTTCTAGTTCAATTGCTTGTTATATTTAATTTTTGTGTAAATTAAAATTTTGGTCCCTAAAATCTTTTTTTATCTTAATCTATTCCTTAAAAGATATTCTTCAATAAAAAAGATCCTTTTATCCCAATTTTTTTTTTCTGGTTCAATTGTTTTAGTTATATTTAAATTTAGAGTAAATTAACATTTTTGTCCCTAAAAGGTTTTTTGCGAAGACTCCTCCCAATTGTATTTTTTCCGTACACATTACCCTAAAGATCAAACTCAGTACAAGATGCTTAAATTGTTCAAATCCCTTCCACTTGGACCAACGCTCACTTGGTAATCCTTGAAAGATTATTCCAAATCAAAAAAGGTCTTCACATCTCAAAATATTAATTCCTATTTAATTATGTTAATGACATGACATTGAGAGCGATGGTGTAGTAAATTTAAATGTTGACTGTACCTATTGACTGGAGTAAGAGCCAAAACTACAATGTTTTTCTCATTCCTTCCTTCTTCCTATCAGACCACAATGCACATTATTTGCCCTAGTCATCAGTTACAGTAGTTCGATTGAGGCAAATACCTTGTAGATTGGAAGAGAAGAGAAGTTTTGCTAGGGATTGAATAGTATGGGGTGTCTAAGTCCCACATTGGACAATATGGGCTGCTTGATGATGTACTTAAGTGGTTTAATTTCCCTCCATAATAGCTAGCTTTTGAGGGTAGGGTTTCCCAGGCTGCCTTGGTTCTTAACATTGGTATTAGAGCTTGTTGTCGATGTCACGGAGAGGGCTACCTATGGGGAGGGGCTGACCTAAGGTGTAAAACATCATAGTGTGTAGCTGCCGGGACATCGGCTCTCAAGGGCTGTGCTATGTTAGGGACTAAATAGTATAGGATGTCTAAATTCCACATCGGACAATATGAGCTACTTAATGGTGTACTTAAGTGACATAGTTCTCCATCCTTAACCCTTAACTTTTAAGGGTGGGTTTCCCAGGTTGCTTCGGTGCGTAACAAGTTTTTGATGTTATTTTGCATCAAAGAGGCCATTCAATTGTCGATTTGAAGAAAAGAAGCGATTTCCTTGCAGATTCAAAATTAAGAGGCAAGTTCCCCAATTATTCGAACCAATTAGAACGATTTGAAGAAACCATTTCACAATGGTCCAAGCCTAAATGATTTTGATGTGTTTGTGTCTATACATACATATAGCAAATGCATTGAGCATAAAGGAAAGGACAATGGAGAAGAGACTAGAACTAATTCATGAGGAAAGAAAAATAGGTAATTCGAGCACTCAAACTTTCTTTGAGACATAAAATGAAGGCACAAGAAAGCATGATTCTTTAGTCCCACATTGCTTTGAAGAAAATGAAAATTGGGGAGGTGGGGCTATAAAATGAAAGGCAAGGCAACAAATACAACATATTTACCTGGATGGATTTAACGGGTGATTAAGAAGGCTCATGGTTTAGGTTTGGTTACTTTCCTTGCACCTTGGAGGAGTGTCTGCCTATGGTCTTCTCAAGTGAGATAGCTTACATTATAGTTTGTAGTAGTGGAGCTTTGTGTTTGCTTTTTTTCCCTACCCAATCTAGTTTAATGATATTTTCATCTTTTTATTTTTAGAGTTTCACTTTACTTTTACTTTAAATTTTTTTTTTGGTTGAGTGTTTTTTTAATTTGGTCTCTTTTGAAATAACTAGGGTTTCCTTTTCAAACAAACCCATTTGAAATGTGAAATTTGTTCGTTTGAGTGGATAAATTTGATGATAGTGACAATTCTTAAAATATATATATATATATATATATATATATACATTTTTTTTTCTGAATTTTAAATTTAATCCAATCTGTTGAATTTTTCATTTTTTAAAATTAATGTTTAATATATTATATTTAAATCATTATAGTTGTTCAAGGTCATAAAAGCAAATAGATTTAAATATATGTGGTAATAATGGATAGGGTTATTCGTCAAATTTTATAGTTTAGTAATATTTATAGATGAGTCATAGTGGAAAGGGCTATTAGCTAAATTTTATAGTTTACAGATTATTTGTAAATGGGTCAAAATTGAAGGGGATGTTTATTTTTCCTATTTATGTTAATACTAATGTAAATGTTTAAAACATTGAATATGATACAGACAAATGTATCTATTTATTAGGTAAATAATGACTGAGTATTCATTTGAAGGCAATTTTATGAGACATTAAAGTGAAAGATAAATTAAAAAATATTAAAAATATCCTGTTTGTAAGAAATAAAATTAGAAGGACTAAATGGACCTTCATGGCTGCGTCTAATCCTCTTCATATAGAATTAAAGTTCTTCCTTTATCGGTGGTTTCCTCTCTAATGCTTCATAAGATTGCTCAACAAGAACCAAATTTTGGAAATGAACATGTTTGCTGGTTTAGTCCTCGACTCCTCTATAAGTGTCTGTTTGTATATCTTTCAATTTGAACATGTATTCTCAATGTGCTTGTTTGGGGTCTATATTTATCATTATCTTACTCATGTCCTTGCGGATGACAACGAAAAGTTCATTATCATTTTCATGGGAAAACATAGGTTGGATATTATTATTATAAAACAAATAAAAAACGTTTTGAGTTATTAATCAAATTAACCGTTGCTTCATGTTGGCCCATTAAAGATGTTTAAAATTTCATTGTCAATTTCGAACGTAGGCCTTAATGTCTTTTAATCATCATGGACGTTGCAATTTTAATGTTGAAATTGGTTACAGTCAATTAAGATGAATTAAAAGCTTTAATTCTTATGTTGCCATCGGACCTCCTTTTCTCACTACTATATATACGCATAAAAGGTGTTATTTTGGTATGTAGAGACAATGAGAAAAAAGTAAGAAAAAAAATATACATATGATTTGTAAAAGGTGTTATTTTGGTACGTAGAAAGAATGAGAAAAAAGCCTTAATTCTTATGTTGCCATTGATTTCAATTTAGTTTCTCATTAGTTTAATTTCTTTTATATAAGTGTTGTTTAACAGTTAGTTATATCATATTCTAGTTGTGAGAATAAATTAGACAATACTTCATGTGAACTAAAAAAAGTTGATTTTATAAAAAATTAAATCAAAAAATATTAGGGACGAAAATAAAAGTTGCAGATTCAGAAGAAGGGTGGCTAATATTCCTAAATTGGAATATTCAATTGCAGCTCAAAGAACACCTGCTGAAGGCTGAGAGTGTAGCAGTACTCAAGCAATTAATATTTAATACTTAGAGTGGCTAACGAGTAAACCAAATATTCACGCATATACTCGAGTAGTTTACGTTCCTAAATTCCATTTTATTTTGCACAGGGATCCCTAAATCATAATTCCTTTCTTTTTTTCTTTTCCTATTAATAGTTTTAACAAGTGTTTTTTTTTTTTTCTTTAATGTTGGATTCATTGGTTGAATTCAATAAGTTTAGACTCAAGATGGAAAATGTCTGTCAAAAATCAATTAAATGCAATCATAACCTTGATACAATCATAAAATTTACTGTCGCAAATATGGTTCCATACAACAATATAAAACCTTCATGAAAAGGAGCTTAATCTCCCTTATCATCACTTTTTTAAAAAGCAGACTCTAAGGACACCTCCAATCCGCCACTTATGGAAAATGCTAGCT
Organism: Biancaea sappan; assembly: GCA_037074585.1. Taxonomy (NCBI): domain Eukaryota; kingdom Viridiplantae; phylum Streptophyta; class Magnoliopsida; order Fabales; family Fabaceae; genus Biancaea; species Biancaea sappan. The sequence goes on from CM073493.1 coordinate 61,708,933, forward strand.
TCAAGAGTTGGAGGAAGAACCACAGCTTGTGAAGAATAGCATTCATTGTGTTGGTTTTGGAGCTATATGCCCTGAATAGCCACCCACTGAAGATGACGATGCAGCCACTAAATAGTTGAATAATTAATTCATGAGCAAGAAGAGAAAAAGGCAAACGTGCAGCAGCTCACACTTCTTCTAAGATGCAAAATGAAGGTGCTGGGAGGTATCATCCTTTAGTCCCATATTGCCTAGAACAAAATAAGAAGCAAGGAGGTGGGGCTATAAAAAGAAGGCAAGGCCACAATTGCAACATACTTACCTGGATGGGGTCAATGGGTGATCAAGAAGGCCCATGGCCTAGGTTGGCAACCTCTATTGCACTTGGGAGGGGTGTTTACCTAAGGTCTCCCTAAATGGGCGAGCCTACATCATAATTTGTGATAGTGGGGGCTTGCGTTCGCGCAATCTCTTTCCAAATTTAATTTAATCTTATTGTTTTAGTTTTATATATTTGGGTTATATTTAAATTTTGGGTAAATTAATGTTTATGTCTTTGAAATATTTTCATTTTTCATTTTGGTCTTTTAAAGACTTTTATCTTGAAAGATAATCTCCAATTGAAAACGTCTTTATATTTGAAATTGTTTTCTTTATTTTTCAGGTAGTTCAAGTGTTTTAGTTATATTTAAATTTGGAGTAAATTAATATTTTGGTAAGATTTTTTTGTTTTAATTTAGATTAAAATATAACTCAGGTCTTTATAATTTTATTCAATAGAGGATTGGTTCCTACACTTTAAAAACGAAAGATTTGGTCCCTGAAGTTTTGAAAACCTAAAAAAAGAGTCCTTGGTGTTAGTCAATGATTAGTCTAGGAAACTTAGCACTGACTGGGAACCTTACATCAATATTAAGCACCATGTCAGCGCTATACATGACAAATTTAAATACACTAAATTTTTTTCACGTCATCAGTGCCTTTATTTTTTTTCTTTTTTCTCTACTATTTTGTTCTTTAATATAATTTTTTCATTTTACTACAGAAACCCTTAATTCCATCACAATTACTACAAATTTTGTTTTAATTTTACCATTTACCCAAAAACTTTTTATTTATTCACTTAGGTCCCTAGCTAAAATTTTTCTTTCTTCCTTTGCTAGATATAAACTCTTATGTTACTTCATATAGGTCCCTTATTTGAGAATATATTTTGTTCTTTATTAAAATCACTATAAACTTTTAATTTATTCACTTTGGTCCCTTTTCAATTCATCCCCCTCTCTGTCTCTGTTTCTCATCTTCTCTTTCTTTCTGTCACTCTAGAAGCTGGAAAGAGGACGAAACTAGAAAAGATTTTTAACTTTCAACTGAATTTGCCACTTTCTCTCGCTCTTGTTCATGTTCATGCTTTGTCTTTTTTTTTCCTCCATTTCCATGATTCCTTCCAAAACCATGTGCTACAAATCTCCATTGAATCTCTGCGCCTCTTCTTCTTGAAACTCTCACTCTCTAAGCTTATTCTGTAAGAGTTGCTGATTCTGCTTTTGCTTTTGGAAGCTAATGGCAATTGATGAAGACATTGAGAGATGTGGAAGTAGAGCTTTTGTACAGTCATCTTTCTCTCCCTCCATGAATTGTCCTAGAAAATTATCAAACTGAAGAGGGACGGAGGGCATACCCGAATGAAGAAACAGAGAAGATAATATGGGTCTCCTCTTCTATTTTTCTTCTCTCTCTTCTTCCTTCTCTGAAGTTGCCTTTCCTACTTCGACGATGAACGAAAATATTCTTATGTTGCCACCGAACCTCCTTTTCTCAGGATGCAGATTGTCTCTAGTACTATGCTCTTTTAACTGTGGCTAAATTCATTTTTAGACACGATTTTTTACAAGACTTACAGCCACACGCTGGAGATGACTCGAGTCCCTTTTCTCACTATTATATATGAATTTGAATTCCCTCCAGCTCTTTATCTGGACTGTTGGATGATCTTATCCAATGGTCTAGATTAATCTTGTATTTTTTAAATAAAAATTACATGTTTATTTTTAAAAAACATATAAGATTGAACTTGTTAAAATTAATCATGCAATTTTTTTTTAAAAAAATTACATGATTAATTTGGACCATTGGATGATCTCATCCAACAGTTCAGATTAGGAGCTAAAGGAACTATTCCTTCCAACTCTTAGAGGGAATCCAAATTCACTATATAGACACAAAAAAGGTGTTATTTTGGTTTGTAGAGACAATGAGAAAAAAATAAGAAACAATACACATATGATGTGTAGACGGTGTTATTTTGGTATTTATAGACAATGAGAAAAAAGCCTTAAATCTTATGTTACGATTATTTTCCCCCTTTTTTTTTTCCGTTCATGGTCTCTCTGTCCCTCTCAGCCACTGCTTCGCTCTCAATCTTGTCTCTCTATGTCCCTTTCGGTCTCGTGTCCCTCTCAATCTCATCTCCCTCCCAGTCTCGTCTCTCTCTTGGCTCGTCTCCATCTGCTTCTTTGTTTGCAGTCTTGTCTCACTTTTCTTCCTGCTTTCTTCTTGTCTCTCTATTTTATGCTCATCTCTCTCAGTCTCTCTCTATTTTTCTACTTGTCACTCTATTTTGTTTGGTATGTTTTTTGCTTTCTACTCGTCTCTCACTACCTCTGTTTTCTGCTTGTCTCTCTCAATATCTCTTTATTTTGAGTTCTTTCAACTAATCTCTCTTAGTCTCATCTCTCTCTATTTTTCTGCTCGTCTCTCTCTAGTGGGTGGGCTTCAATGAGGACAAAGCTATCCAAATTTAATTAGTTTCATGATTGCCTCAATGGAAAATCGGTTTTCCATTGAACTCCATATGGAAAATGTCGTACAATTACAGGAAAATCGCCTCCTACTTTTCCATCAACTGAATCCTCTTTTCCATCGACCGAGAATTACCAAAAGCAAGAAATGCATTGGTGCGATTTAATTTCATCTTCCATCGATAGAAAAGGTGCATACCAAATGAGTCCTTAGGTCTTTCAAATTGGAAGAGCCTAGAAAGTGGAAGCTTATGTTTGTGCAGCCCCTAGAAAATCATGTTCAATTTTATATTTACTATTTTTGAGTTTGAGTATAATTTTAATTTAATTATTTTCATGATTTCAATTTAGTTTCTCATTAATTTAATTTCTTTTATATAAATGTTGTTTGACAATTAGTTATATCATATTCTATTTGTGAGAATAAATTGGAAAATACTTTATGTGAATTAAATTAAAATTTTGATTTTATAACAAATTAAATTAAAAAATATAAGGGACGAAAATAAAGGAGTTGTAGATTGAGAAGAAGAGTGGTTAATATTCCTAAATTCGAATATTCATTCATGGAAAATGCTAGCTTCCTCTTTTAAAACCTTCATGAAAACGAGCTTGATCTCCCTTATCATCACTTTTTTTTTAAAAAAAAAGCAGACTCTAATGAGACCTCTATTCCACCACTTATGGAAAATGCTAGCTTCAAGAGTTGGAGGAAGAACCACAGCTTGTGAAGAATAACATTCATTGTGTTGGAGCTATATATATATACACCTAAATAGCCACTCATTGAAGATGACGATGCAGTCACTAAATAGTTGAATAACTAATTCACGAGTAAGAAGAGAAAAAGGCAAACTTGCAACAACTCATACTTTTTCTAAGATAGAAAATGAAGTTGCTGGGAGGCATCATCCTTTAGTCCCACATTGCCTAGAACAAAATAAGAAGCAAGGAAGTGGGGCTATAAAAAGAAGGCAAGGCAACAATTGCAACATACTTACCTGGATGGGGTCAATGGGTGATCAAGAAGGCCTATGGCCTAGGTTGGCAACCTCCATTGCACTTGGGAGGGGTGTTTACCTAAGGTCTCCCAAAATGGGAGAGCCTACATCATAATTTGTGGCAGCGGAGGCTTGCGTTCGCGCAGCCTCTATCCAAATTTAGTTCAACTTTATTATTTTAGCTTAATTTATTGGGTTATATTTAAATTTTGAGTAAATTAATATTTTTGTTTTTGAAATATTTTTTTTCAATTTGGTGTTTTAAAGACCTTTTATCTTGAAAGATATTTTTCAATTTAAAAGGTCTTTACGTCTCAAATTGTTTTTTTTAAGTTCGATTGTTTTAGTTATATTTAAATTTAGAGTAAATTAATATTTTGGTCCTTAGAGGATTTTTTTGTCTTAATTTAAATCCTTGAAAGATATCCTCCAATCCAAAAGGTCCTATATTTTTTTTTTTCTATTTCAATTGCTTGTTATATTTAAATTTTGAGCAAATTAAAATTTTGGTCCCTCAAAGATTTTTTACCTTAATTTAATCCTTGAAAGATATTTTTCAATAAAAATGATACTTATATCTCAATTTTCCATTCGAATATCATATGGGTCTTCGACTTCTAGTATATGCTTTGTTTGAGTATCAATTATGCTTTCTTCTTTTCTTGTCGCTACTCCCTTCTCTTTTTCCAATTTTTTGTTCAAGCTATTGCTACCGCCACTCATCTAAACAGAGGCCATTTTACCTTATTTCCAACCAGCAATAAGCTTACCCTCCTCCTCCTCTTGCTTTTTGTGACTTCTAGTGGAATTTTTTGTGGTTGGAAAGCCTTAAAACTCAACCATGATCTATTTTTCAAGTTCTATTCCTCCTTTCGGTCTCTGGATATTCTTTTTTTCACAACTTGGGGTTGTTTGAGTCAACTTTAGGGATGACTTTTTGGTTTGAAATATGAGAAAGCACTACAAGAAAAAGCAAAATTATAGATGAAAGTTAGAGACTGAATAAATTCTGTCTCTGAAATGTTGAAAATCAGTCTCAAAATATAGTCTGAAAATTTGAGATAGAATTTATTCCATTTCTAATATATTATTTAGGTTTGTTTTTAATTAGAAACGGAATTATCAGAATTAGAAACGAAATAAATTATGTCTCAAATTAATAAGTCCCATATTGGCTAGACCAAAAGATGAGCCACCCACGCCTTTTCCTACATATAGTGATGTCTCCCACCTTTTCCTATATAGGGTGCTTTAGTGGATACTCTTGTATTAAGAAGGCTAATGAATGAATATGCTTTCTAATTTAGTATTATTTATTGTGGCTACAATTTTTTTGAGTGGCCAAATTTGACAGGTTCAACAACCCACTGGTTAGGTTTGTTTATGAATTTAAGACATAATTAGAGAAGGAAATTTTGTCTATAATTTAAGATAGAATAGTTTTCCATCTCTAACAATTTTGTCTCTGATTTTGAGATGAAATTTATTTTTCGTCTCAAATTTTTTGCAACACCAGGATCGAAGACAATTTTTTCATCTCTGATCTCTAATTTTCTTATGGTTAAAGGGGATGTATGGGTGTTGGATAAAGGGAAGCCAAGAGAGAAGTGGATGAGTGTTGATCGGTGCTATATTTTTTTTTCTCCATCTCTCTCCTCTTAGATTCTCGTCGTCATGTTCTCGTCTCTATTTCTCTCGCTCAAGTCTCTTGTCTCTATGTTCTCTCACTCAGGTCTCTTGTCTCTATGTTCTGGTCTTCATGCTCTTATCTCTCTGTGTTCACTCAGTCCACTTTTAAGGTGGGCTGGCTTTTGGGATTATTGGCCCATTTTGACCCAAGTTTTTTTGGCCTAGTATGCATAACCCTTAGATTACTTGTGAAACCCTTTTTTTCAAAAAAAAAAAGAGTTAAACATTCTCTCCTTCCTTCTCTTGATTCATTTTCCTTTCTACCCTAGCATATACACAGAACATCAGTCGTAAGTGGTCACGCACCCACAAGTCGCACGCAGTCCTCATCCTTGCATCACTGCAGCTCTAGTCAGTCTTGTAGAAGCTCCTCAGCCCTCGCAGTCACTATCACACAATGTTGAAATGCAGGTGAATTCATTTAATTCAGACGATATTCTCCTTTTTTCTGACATTTTCCATTTTTCTCTTTTCCTTTTTCTCTCTTCATCCGACATTTACTTTCAGCAAAGAATAGACAGCACACCTATCCTAGAGAGACACTGTAATGGTGGAGAGGACTTAAGAGGGAATCCTTGTCCTTGATTATCTTCTAAAGAAGCGATGGGGGGAAACAGGGTCTAATACTGAGTGAACTTGAATCCTTTACAAAGCTTGGCAATCTCATCAACAACACCATTTGCTTCTCTTCTGCACCATGAGTATATTGCAATATCAAAATACCTCCTCATGCTTTCGATTTCTTTTACGATCGATGAGGTTTTCCATGATTGGTCTTTATTTTTGCAAATTGCAATTAGTTCCTGATTATCTAACTTACACAGAATGCTCTTGATTCCCAAACTAAAAGCTAAGGTATGGCCTTCTTTCATTCGTCGTAAAGGGGAGAAGATGCTGGGAGGATCTTTATGGCATCAGAGAGAATAAAGCCTTGTTCATCTTTGTTATGGTTAATTAGTTTCTTTATTCTCTTCTCTGTTTCCAATTCCAACAGCATAGGTCACACTTTGACAGCCCATTATTGTCATTGATTCATTAGACTACAAAAAAAAAAAGAACAGAAAAATGTGGGTTGGCAGGCTGGCCCATTTAACCCTCTAACCTTCCAATATGGGAGTTGAACCTTGAAATATAGGCCCGTTTAAAAAGTTGCCGATCCACTTTTTTCTGACCCCGTCTCGGGCCAGCCCAAACAGGCTAAGCTGGTCCACTTTGATAGCTCTATATATTGCAAACTTGAAAGGAACACAAAGACTAAGAAGGACTGAGAGAGCACAAAGACGAAAGACTTGAGCAAGAGAAACAGAAATGAGAGCACGAGGACAAGAACAGAGAAACAAGAGACTTGAGCAAGAGAAACAAAGAGACGAATACTCGAACTTGTGGCAACAATGCTTCATTGTGGCACCATGTCAGCATATTGCTTTGATACATGTGGCGCTGATGTAAACCTATATGGTGATGAAAGCATCCTAGTCAGCACAATGCATACCATAATAACTATTAGCCGATAGTTAACTAATATTAGGGACTAATCCTTGTGTTTTTTGAAACTATAGGAACTAAATCCTTGGTTTTTAAAGTATAGGAACTAAATTCATGATTGGGTGAAACTATAGGGACCTTAGATATATTTTAACCTATATTATATTTAAATCATTATGATTGTGCAAGGTCATAAAAGCAAATAGATTTAAATATATGTGGCAATGGATAAGGTTATCTATCAAATTTTGTAGATTAGTAATATTCATAGATGATGCATAGTTGAAATGGCTATTAGCTAAATTTTACACCCTATTTAGTATGCATACAGGAAAGGAGTCCATTAATGTTTTCCAGTATTGTTCTCATCTCCGTAGTTTGGTATGCACTTTGTATAGTTCATGGCTTTCCACAATTGATTTCTGCTCTCCCATTTTTTCATATGGTCCTCTTCCTTCACATATGTGATGGAAAGGAAGGAAGAAAGGTAGAATGTGCCGCTATCACCATTTTCCCTCCCTCTCTGTCCCGTGCTGCTCTTCCTCTCTACAGAAGTCTCTAGCTTGTAAGCAAAAGCCTCGTCCGATGACAACCGACTGCAATAGTTTTGACCCCATACTGAAGGTGCAATTCGATCTCTGATGAGCTACTTCACCACCAAATGAGATTGTCAATAGTGACAGGGCACAAAACGACGATGAAAACAACATTTTGATGGCCATCGTCATTGAGGGAGTAGATGTTGTAGGAGTTGTCAGTGAGAGAGGGTTCCATGAAGTTTCCAGAGAAAGGAATTCTGGGAAGATTAGGGTTTTGGAGGTGATAAGATAGAGCGATGATGAGGAGGGGGACAGAGACGGGCGTGAGGTTCAAAGAACAAGAGGAATGCAGACGGAAGAAGTGGCGATGGTGAAGTAAAGTTGTTGATTGCTGCAATTATAAAATCAAGGGGCAATTTAATAAAATTACCCTACATATAACATATTTTCCTTTATTCTTTTCTATCTCATACTAAATACATTTTTTTTCCTTTTTTTTTTCCTTTTTTCCCTGCATACCAAACAGGTTGCTATAGTTTATAGATTGTTTGTAAATAGATCAAAAATGAAGGGGATGTTTACTTTGATTTCCTATATATATGAATACTAATGTAAATGATTAAAACACTGAATATGATACAGACAAATATATCTATTTATTAGGTAAATAATGATTGAGAATTCATTTGAAGGCAATTTTATAAGACATTAAAGTGAAAGATAAAGTAAAAAAACATTATGTTTGTAAGAAATAAAATTAGAAGGACTAAATGGACCTTCATGGCTACATCAAATCCTCTTCATATAGAATTAAAGTTCTTGCTGATTACATGAATTCATCATTGGTTTCCTCTCAACAAGTGCTCGATAATATTGCTCAACAAGAACCAAATCTTGGAACTGAACACATGTTTGCTGGTTTAGTCCTCTACTCCTCTTCAAGTGTCTGTTTGCATATCATTTAATTTGAACATATATTCTCAATGTGCTTGTTTGGGGTCCATATTTATCATTATCTAACTCATGTACTTACGGATGGCAAGGTAAAGCTCATTATCCTTTTCATTTGAAAACAGGATATGTCTATTTCGTCAATATTGTGACATGTCTATTGACTTGTTTGGATTGCAAATGTTTGTCAAATATAATGGCTATCTATTTATATATGTGAAGCTTATCTTCTTTATGTTGCATTCTTTTGAAGTTATTAGCTCGTCTTATCTATTTATATATGTTTATTTATTTAAAGAATTAATAAACACTCCAAAGGAACATGAAGAACAATGTAAAAGGGCATTATAAGCAAAGAAAAATAGGCAAACGGAACAGCTCGTACTTTTTTCGAAGACACAAAATGAAGGCGCACATGGAAGCATGATTTCTTGATTAGTCCCACATTGCCTAGAACAAAACAAGAAGCAGGAAGTGGGGCTATAAAAAGAAAGGCAAAGCAACAATTGTAACATATTTACTTAGACTGGTCAATAGGTGATTGGTAACTTTTATTACACTCAGGACTTGGGAGGGGTGTTTGTCTAAGGTCTTCGAAAGTAGGAGAGTTGACTCATATGTAAACATTACTAAACAATAAAATTGTATAAGGTCATAAAAGCAAATAAAGGATAGAGTTAGTTATCCAATTTTATTGTTTAGTAATGTTTACATATGAGTCATAGTTAGTCATTTGCTAATCTGGCTCGCCTAATGCGAGTTGACGAGCTAAATGGAACAGCTTGCTTATATTTTTTAACTTGATATATCGATTAATCTAAAAAAATAAGTAATGAAACGAGAGAACAGAGGAATTAGTTTGAGAGAAAGAAGATAGAGTGTAGTTGCCAATGAGCCTATGGAGCCAAAAAGCGAGAGAACATAGGCGACCAAAAGAACAGAGAGAACTCACGTCGAGCGAGCCATAAGCAAGGAGCAAGTCACTGGCGCTACTATTGTTGCTGGTGACCAATACGAGTGACGGAGGCAAGAGAACAAAGGCAACTGAGAGAACTCAAGGGAGCAATGAAGAGAACTCAAGTCGGGAGAGTTGCGAGTGAGAGATCAAATAACATAGGTGCAAGATTGAAAGAGTCAGATTGACATAGGTCGAAGAAGGCAGAGAGTTAGAGATTGAGAGAGAATGAGAGTCTGTAGATATTTGGAGAATGAGAGACAGGAGCGGTGGAGAGTGTTGAGAGATCTGAAGATTGTAGTGAAATCAAATCTTTGATATATGAATAATGAATATATATTATTTAAAAATAAAAAAGGGATTAGGTGAGCTAGGTCAATTAGGCCCTGTTTTAGATGGACCCACCCTGATGAGTTGGGCTTGTTTTGCCAACTCTAAAGTCATCATTTGTTTCCACTCAACAAGTGCTCAAGAATATTGCACAACTAGTACCAAATTTTGGAACTCAATATTTTTACTCCTTTAGTCCTCTTCTTCTCTAGAAGTGTCTGTACGTATATTGTTGATGGATATTGACAAGTGCACCCAGTCATACAAATAATAAAGTAGTGAATACAAGTCGTTCTCACACGGATTAAGATCTCAAATATTCAAGAAACTATTTTTTTACTATTTAGTTGTCCCAATTTGAATTGAAGGAAACTCTAAAAATTATAACATTAAAGAAAGTAAACAACTAAGTGTCAGCACAAGGAAAGACTTGGATATATATATATATATATATATATATATATATATATATATATATATATTAAGAAAAAGTAATTACTAAAGGGCACTAGTGTTTCAATTTCACTTAACCTCTTAACTTAGTGAACCAATCTTTACTACGTCCATTATTAATTTTCTAATTGATGGTTTTTCCTCTAAGATAATTAAATTCCAATTCCTTGGTAATTTAATTCTCTTTTAACTTACTTGCTTAATTAATTCCTTAAGTTAAACAAATAAGAAAAGGTTGAGCACATGAGGAGGAATTTGAAATTAACCACACAATCATTAAACTCTATCCATAGGTTTAATTAGCTGTGATGTTCAACTTATAGCATGCTTAAATATAGTTTTTCCAAACTCATATATAAACCTCATATCATATTTATGATTGGTCAAATCATAAAAAGCATTAAACGCAAAAATTGAACACTCAATAAGGATCTAATATTAAATAAACAAAGAGAGATGGTTCACAAAGTGTCAAGAGAAGATACATCAAAATCCCAACTTAATGAATCTAGCTACTCATGACAGAAAATAGAGTAAAAGGTGAAGAAATCTTCATGATTCCAAGGGGGCAATGAGGAGAAATGGCTTCCAACTCAGGTCTTGCAAGGTTCCCCTTCCAATTTCCAGGTCTTGGCCGTCATTCCCTTCCCCTTCCAATTTCCAGGTCAGCTCTAGCCTATAAAAACATTAAATTTAGTAATTTTATAATTGATTGGAAATGTGTATGTTAAATATAATGTTTCTGTTTATATATGCAAAGCTTATCTTTCGCATGCTTATGATGATATTAGTTCTTGTCTCCTACTTACTGAATGTTGAGCGTGGCAATTGTTATTACCTGTTGACCCCTTCTTTTTTTCTTTCTATTATATTTTCTTTTGGTTTGAAGACAATCACTCTGGATTGAAAGTTGGCTTACGTTATAGCAAAGGGAGTGGTCAATAATTATTCAGCACAGTAAAGATTCATTTGCAAATTATAAGGACGATAATGACAGAAGATGGTTAATTAGGACTGAGACTATGTCATCTTTTTTTTCCTTTTTACGCAACTCTCAGAGCTTTCAAATTCTTCACCAAGGACATAATAAACTCTATACATGAAAATAAAGCACAAGAGAAGGGCCTAGAACTGATTCAAGAGAAAGGAAAATAGGCAAAACAAAGCAGCTCATACTTTTTCTGAGACAAAAAATGAAGGCACAAGGAAGCATGATTCTTTCAAATTAACTAATGATGTATGCTTTATTTGCTAACATGACAATGACATGGTATCTTGGAGACTATTTTGTTTGCTGACATATCACATTAAGTGGTGACATGGCAATGATGTGACAATAATGGAGCATTTAGGGACTATTTTGTTTGCAAAAAAAAAAAAGAAACTTTCAGAGACCAAGTTGTTTGTGAAAGGAATTTCAAGGATCAAATTGTTTGTGAAAAAAAAATTAAACTGAAAACTAGTTTTATTCTTATTTGTTGATTGACGGAGGGACTATTATGTGACATTTAGGTACTATTTTGTCTGCAAAAATGAACTTTCAAAGATTAAATTGTTTGTAAAAAAAAATTAATCAAAGACAAGTTCTTATCCTTCTTTACAAATTGATGAAAAGAATTGTGTTCTTGAACAAGAAGCAATTATTGAATATTCTTGTGGTAAAAAAAAAATTTCACAAATCATTTGGTCCTTTTTTTTTTGGGAAACAATTTGGTCCCTTAAAATTCCTCTTTTGCAAACAAATTAGTCTCTAGATACCAAATTACTGCTACATCATCATTTAACATGACATGTCATCAAAGAAAATAATTCCTAAATGCCATGTTGCTACTATGTCAGCAGTTAACAACACATGTCATCAATTAATAACAACTTTGACAATAAATATAGGTAGAAGAGCTATTTTATGTAGCGGTTTTAACTTGCACCTAAGTAATCAATGTTAGTGGCCATCTCTGGAGGACCACATCATAACTAAAGTACACTTTCAAGAACAAAAATTGTGTTAACTCTAAATAAACTCATTTGAAATGTCAAATTTGTTTATTTGAGTGGATAGACTTCTCAAATTTTATTTATCATCTCATAATGGGGTTTGGAATTTGGACAATTATTTAAAAAATATTTTTTTCTGAATTTTAAATTTGATTTCTGTTGAATTTTTCAGTTTTTTTAATTCAAAATTAATATATTATTTTCAAATCATTATGATTGTATAAGATTTTATGACACGGCTCCACTCATTACTCTAGTATCTGAACAGGTCGAAATGAGAAGATTTTATAAAGCATTAAACCAAGACATGAACTGTGCATTGAGTGACAAGATGTTGGAATTTTAAAACACAGACGTGGTTGTTCATAAATATAGTAGGGAAACAAAAATTACAATTTGGTCAGTGAATTAATTAGGCTCATTCAACTTTTCTAAACCAGACAATTTATGGATGTCCAGAAGACTTACATTACGTGTAATAACTAATAACAAGACAGAAGAGTGAAGTGGAGAAATAGAATGAAGAAGGGGGGAAAAGAAATGGTGGAAAAAGAAGAGAAAGTGAAAGAAAGTTGTAAGATTAAAGAGATAGATTGACTAAAAAAATAAGGAGGGAGAGAGAGAGAGAGGAAGATAATGAATTTAATTTTCCAAATTAGAAAAGAAATAAAGCAAAGGTAAGGAGGCGGGAGATGTGCAGACTAACAATAATCATAACAATCAACAAAGTAGACATATTGTATTAGAAATAATTAATGCTCTGCTGAGACATCAATTGTTATGAAAATAGTCTTTTAAAGGCTTTGTATTTTAAAATATTTTTTTAATTTATTTTTTATAGCTTACCTGAACAGAGGCAAATTTTATTATTATGAAATTAATTTGGATTAATGTCAGAAAATTAAGGGCTGACAGTTTTGTTTTATTTGTTTTAAATATAATTTAATTTTCTGAAACTGCCCATTAATTTTCTGAAACTGTCCATTAATTTTTGAAACCGAATTTTAATTGTATTAAATTTTTTGTCTGCCTCATTAATGTTCGGCAGCTATAAAAAGAAGACTCATTCCCCTCATTTAACACACTCACACAACAAACTGTTGTGCTCTTCTCTCTTCCCTCACTCAAATTGTTTGGGTTACGCTCTTCAAAATTTCTGCTGTTCTGTAGCATGAGAACCTTTATCAGAAGAATCTATTTAATCCTGGAGGGAGTTATGTAGATGCAGATTTTTAGTTGTGGTCGCGGAATAAATTCCTTAAGGACAGTGTCTATTATAAAGACGCGACTCAGATTATTTTTGTGTTGGTATCCAAGTTTTACAACAATCTTAAAGAATTTAATGTGATAGAGGTACAATGTTATTGAGTTATTGGTTACAAATGAGATTGAAAAGTTCCAAAATAATTCTGTGAAATTGTTCTCTTGAAAAATAATATTATATGATGGATGAATTTAGATGCGTATATATGTTATGCGTTTGATGCCCATCTATAATAATTATAAGGTTTTGTATAAGGTTTTATATGAATTATGTAATTATACTCTTATAGATTTAAAAATGTGGGGATATTTTGCAAAGTTTATGTTACATGACTATGAGAAAAATAAATTAACTATAAAACCTTAGTTATTATGTTGTTAATAGTTTCTCTTTGTGATTAGTGAAAATATCTCTTAGTTAAAGATGGATGTGTATATATGTGGAAGTAATAGATGGTAAGGATGAATATTTGTTTGTATATGTGTGACATAGATGTTACATAACGTCAAATATTCCTTTACGTCTAGTGTTGACATGAAAGACATGGGTGAAGTAAAAGTGATTTTGGGATTAAAACCATAAGGAAAGGTGATGGTATTTTACTATCACAAGAACGTTATGTTCAAAGTTATCTTAAAAGTTTGATCATCAAGATGACAAACTGGTAAAAAAATTCCTTATGATTTTAACACTCAGTTAAGGAAAACAGAGGAGAGTCTCTGTTGTATTTAATAAATTTTACCTAGCCTGACATATCATGTGTTATGTGTCGGATGAGTGTCTATATGTACACAATTCCAATAAAAGAGTTGAGAGGTATCGTAATTTATGATATCATATAAAGTGAATTTCCCATTGTATTAGTAAAATACAATGATGTTAACTGAATATTTGATTCAGATGAGACAAAGTTCACTAGTGGTTAAAACATCACCTTTAGTGGTGGTGAGATATTATTTTGGAGAAAGCAGCCATACAAATTTATAGGTTCATTATAAAATCAGAGTTTAGTGCTTTGGAGTTAGCTGAAAATAAGACTAAGTGGTAGAAAAACTACTTAGCAAATTTTTTAATTGGGTAAAAGCCCAATGATATTTGTGTCTATGTTTTGTAATTGCCAAATGGCAATAGCCATTGTAAAGAACAAACTTTCAATGGTAAGAGTAGACACTTGTGTTGAGATACAAAGTTATCAAGCAATTGCTAAAATATGAAATTTGAAGTATACTGATCAGTTCTATAAAGTCAAAAGTGAATTTGGCCAATTTACTGACTAAACATGCATGTAAGAAGGAAATTAATCATTCACACATCGAGGGGAATTGGACTTAAGCCAATATGAAATTAACAGCGGCGGGAATCCAACCTTTGTGATTGGAGATCCCATGAATAATGTTCATATGGGTAATAACAAGTCGTCTGTTAATTCTGCTAGTACTATATTCTTAGTCCATTTCCTATGGTGTGTGAAAGTGCTAGAATGCATTAACTTGTGGGTTGAGCGTAAGCTCTTTATGATCTTCATAGCCCTACATTAAGGGTGGTGTATTCATTGCAGATACACTTGATGAAGTCACCTATATGAGTGTGGAGTAGGGCCGCTCCCATGAGATCGTGGCGAAGTCTCTAGAGCACTCATAAATTCCAGACACGCGCACGGCCGAAATAACGCGCACAACGGCGTTAACAACAGAAATGTGGGGGGGTGAGATGCGACTCTTAAGGTCACTATCTTACGACTAAGAGTATGTTAGTTCATAGAAGCTATATACTTCACTGACTACTCTGTAAGATAAATCATATCGGTTTAGGTCTGGTTCATAGTCTAAAAAGAGACACTGGATTAATGCGTCTACACCCATATATGTAACCCAAAAGTTTTTTGAAATATCTTTTGAAATATGTGGGGGATTGTTGTGAAAATAGCCTTTCAAAGGCTTTGTATTTCAAAATATCTTTTTAATTTATTTTTTATAGCTTACCTGAACAGATGCAAATTTTATTATTATGAAATTAATTTGGATTAATATCAAAAAATTAAGGGCTGACAATTTTGTTTTATTTGTTTTAAATATAATTTAATTTTCTGAAACTGCCCATTAATTTTCTGAAACTGTCCATTAATTTTTGAAATCAAATTTTAATTGTATTAAAATTTTTGTCTGCCTCATTAATGTTCAGCAGCTATAAAAAGAGGATTCATTCCCCTCATTTAACACACTCACACAACAAACTGTTGTGCTCTTCTCTCTTCCCTCACTCAAATTCTTTGGGTTACGCTCTTCAAAATTTCTGCTGTTCTGTGGCCTGAGAACCTTTTTCAGAAGAATTTGTTTAATCATGGAGGGAATTCTGCAGACGCAGATTTTTAGCTGTGGTCGCAAAATAAATTCCTTAAGGACAATGTCTATTATAAAGATGCGACTCAGATTATTTTTGTATTGGTATCCAAGTTTTACAACATTAAGAACCATGTAATGAACACTAGGGAGCATTAAATGTTATGCTACTTTGGTGAAGAGTAAATATGAGACAAACAACCAATTAGGAGCAGCTTGCATTTAATGTTATGTAACTTGGTAGAATTACTTTATAACATATATATATATATATAGAAGATTTGGTATTTGTTTGAAAAATAGTTGACAAAATTTATGTTTGGACAAGTTATAATTTACAAAATTGATAAGAAACTTAGATTTGGATAAACAGTGATTTGCATAAACAACAATTTGGAATTTTCTCTAAAATTATAATTTGAAGGTAGAATTATGTTAATGTAAAAAATTTTAAATATGTTATTTTACACATAAATCATGTTAATATAGTTTAAATCATAGTTTGTAAAAACGTAACGAAAAATTAAAAATACATATACATTACATGTAATAAGTTGGTTTTTTTTTAATGATTAATTTAGGCATTCGTATATTTGAAATTAAAAATATACCTAAGAATCCAAGAAACAAATTGTTAGTTTACGAAAGAATGAAATTTGCATAGATGTGTCAATGTCGATCGCCTAATTGTCCTAACCTTTGCGATATTGCCACTTTTCATTGAAACTGTTCAAACTTAATTTATTTTGGTTGGAGTGCTGAACCAAGGAGAAGGAGGAGGGAAGGACAAGAGAGCTGTTTGCAAAGAACGACGCCGTTTAAATAAAATTGGCCCACATATTCACACATCAGCTTCAGCACACTTGCCACGTCAACTCTTACGGCAACATGAGTGTAGAGTGTTGGTACTTGTTAGTATCCAAGTTAGCAAAATTGGTATAAATAATCTTTGATAAAACATGAATCTTGTAGAGACAAAAATAATAATTTATTCTAAGATTAAATTGAAAAAAAAATTCAAGATTAGATTAAAAGTATTAAATTAATAATTCAAGTATATAAAAAATTAAATTGAGAAATATGAAGGGCAGAAATAAAATAATAGAGTTTTTTTTAATCAAGTTTTATATTAATAATAAAATTTCTGTAAAACTTTCTGTAAAAAATTAATTATGTAATATTGAATTATAAATAATATACATTTAAGTAAACAATTTATTACTAATATTTAATTATAAACATTTTACATTTATTAATCGTGTGTAATTAAAAGAATTTATTAATAAAAAATATAAAAAAATTACATCTAAATTTTTTGTCATGAAAAAGTGTTTACAATTGATCTCATTATTATTTTCATGATACAGTCGATATCTAAATCTAAGTAGTGCAGAATTGCAGATAAATATCTTATTATTACGTCTTGAGCCTCTCTTTCGCGGAAAATTTTCAGGAAACAATGGCGATGGAAGAATCGTTGATGGAGGAAGAAAGTGGCGAAGAAAGCGCAAAGGATTCATGGAAAAGAGATTAAAATAAGGAAGGAGATTGTGGCAAAGAGCCGCAAGACGATCCTCAGTAGCAGAGAAGAATAAGGTTAGCAGAATAGCAAGAGTCGGAGAGGACACGAGATTTGAGAGGAAGAGGGGAGAGAGAGAGAGATGAGAAAGAAGGATGAGGAGGCTAAGAAGGCAGTAGAAGAACAGGCAAGGAAGGCTCTCGAAGATTCTGAGGCAAGAGGATTTCGTCTTTCAAGGTCATTATAATACAGTTTAATTTATTGCCTGGAAAGCATGGAATTAAGCTAAAATGTGACTCTGGGTGTTAAAATGGGTCTTAGTCATGGTGAAATTGCTCGTAGTTGATTTGATTATGCATAAACTTTGTTTGGTCTAGGTTAGTAAAGTTGTTGGTCCAGGCTTAAAGTGGAAAGCTTATGCTTATGCTTAGTTCTAATTCATTGCTCTCTACTTATGTAACATTTCAAACTCTTGTATTCAGCGCTTGAGAGTTTTTTTTTTTTTTTCCTTTCCTTCCATTTCAATACCAAGAATATGACATTTCTAACATGAAAACCAGTGTACTCTTCTTTTTTTAATGACTTTGGAAATACACTATGCGGCAAGAGAGTGAGTTTGGGGATGAGAAGTGGAATACAGGAAGAAGGACCTGCAGAGTAATTGGCAAGAAAATCAGATCATCTTTAAGAAGGAAAAAGTAAGGGCCCTGAAGAAGGATTTTGGGAGACCAAAATAAAAAAGTAAGCTAAAGCTTTTCTGTATTACTGAATTATATTTGTCATCATCTCAGTTACTTTGATGATTAGTCTTCGAAAATTAGTTGTTTTGGTTTGCTTTCAAAGAAGCTGATTATTGCACCAAATTCTCTTCCAACAGAACCTGAAGTTTTTGCTGATTATATGAATCCATCAATGGTTTCCACTCAATAGGTGCTCGAGAATGTTGCTCAACAAGTACCAAATTTTGGGACTGAACAGGTTTGCTCGTTTAATCCTCTTCTCTGTAAGTGTCTATATGTATACCATTCAATGTTTGAACATATATTATGTGCTTGTTTGGTGTCATATTTATGATTTTCTTATTCATATACTTGCGCCTGGAAGGATAAAGCTCATTATCCTTTTTATTTGAAAGCTGGATGCATCAATTTGGTCAACTTTGTAATATGTTTGTTCACTTGTTGGGATTGGGAATATGTATGTTAAATATAGTGTTTATTTGTTTACATATATGTGAAGTTTATCTTCGTTGTGCTGCATACTTCTGAAGATTTTAGCTTATCTTTTCAGTTCATATATATTTATCTGTATATTGACTTAATAAACGCTATAATGGAACATAAAGAACAATGGAGAAGGGCCTACAACTAATTCATGAGCGAAGAAAAATAGGTATACCAAGCAGCTCATACATTCTTTGAGACAGTAAAAGAAGGCACAAGGAAGCAATTCTTTAGTCCCACATTGCCTAGAACAAAATGAGAAGTGGAGAGGTGGGGCTATAAAAAGAAAGGCAAGGCTACAATTGCAACATACTTACCTGGACGGGGTCAATGGGTGATCAAGAAGGCCCATGGTCTAGGTTGGTGACTTCCATTGCACTTGAGAGGGGTGCTTGCCTAAGGTCTCCTCAAGTAGGAGAGCCTACGTCATAATTTGTGAAAGAGGGGGCCTGCGTTCGCGCGGCCTCTACCTAATCTAGATTAATTTTATGATCTTTTCCTTTTGTGTTTTACTTTAGTTGTAGTTCAAGTTTTTGTTAGTTGAGTGACTTTTAATTTGGTCTCCTCTGGAAATAATTAGGTTTTTCCTCACAAATAAACCCATTTAAAATGTGTTTGGATAGACTTCTAAAACCTTATTTGTGATCTGATAATAGTATTTGGAGTTTGGACAATTATTTGAAATGATCATATTCTTTCTGAATTTAAATTGGATTTCAATCTGTTCGAATTTCATTTCCTTAAATTAATAGTCAATATATTATTTTTAAATCATTATCATTGTATAAGGTCGTAGAAGTCCATGTGTGATCAAGAAAACCCATGAACCTAGGTCAGTAACCTCCATTGCATTTGGGAGGGGTGCTCGCTCAAGGTCTCCTCAAATGGGAGAGCCTACGTCATAATTTGTGATAGTAGAAACTGCATTTGCGCAGCCCTCTTTCCATTCTAGTTTAATTTTATTTTCAATATTTTACGTTGACTTTAACTTTGATTTTAAGTTATTTTTAGTTGTTCTCTTCTGGCATTAAATAGGTTCTTCTTATATAAATCCTTTTGAAATGTCAAATTTTGCTCATTTGAATGAATAGACTTCTACAATTATATGATATTATACTATCGTCCTGGAGTTTGGGCAATTATTTTTTAAAAAAAAAATCATACTTTTTTCTGAATTTTAAATTTAATTTTAAACTGTTGAATTTTTCAGTTTTTCAAATTAATAGTTAATATATTATTTTTTTAAATGTACGTGGAAATGGATAGGATTATTTGTCAAATTTTATAGTTCAGTAATATTTTTAGGGTATGTTTGTTAGGAGGGAAAAGAAGAAAAAAGAGGGGGGGGGGGGGAATAGGAGAGCGAAAGGAAAAAGGCTATTTCCTTTGTTTGGTAGGGTGGAAAGACGAGTGGAAAGGGAAAGTATGAAGCTTTTCTTCTGTGTTACATACTTCTGAAGATATTAGCTATTGTCTCCTACTTGCTGAATGCTGAGCAGGGCAAAGGCTATTACATATGGACCCCTTCTTCTTTCTTTTTTTCATAATATAAGGAGAATAATAAGAAATGGTTAGTGAGGCTGAAATTGGAAAATGACTGAAAACAATTTGACAAATTAATCTAACGTCAAGATTACTAGATGATATGGGGCAGAAGATTTGGCTACCGGATGATTTGGCTAGATTTATTAATTTGGATTGGTTTTATAGGACAGTGAAATTATTGGAGATATGGTACATAAGAAACAAGTTGGATGGTTGAAGTGGAGAATGGCATCAGGAGTTGTTTGTAATCGAAAAGTACTTGATAAGCTCAAAGAAAAGTTTTATCGTACTGCTATAAGACCTGCAATTTTATATGGGAGTGAATGTTGGGCGATGAAAAGATAACAAGAACAAAAAATTGGGATAGTAGAGATGATGATGTTTGCGATGGATGTGTGGCCATACAAAAAGAGATATAATCCGTAATGATCATATACGAAGTAGAGTTGCAGTGGCACCTATTGAAGAAAAAATGGTTGAAAGCTGTTTAAAGTGGTTTGGGCATGTTCAAAGAAGACCGTTGGAAGCGCCAGTAAAAAAAGTTGAGCAGATGGTTTGGAGTCCGATAAAAAAAGGACGAGGAAAACCAAGAAGGGCACTTAGAGAAGTTATTGAACGAGATCTTATGGTAAACGAGGTACCTAATGTGTTGGTCATTGATAGAGTTCAATGACGTCGTGCGATCCATGTAGTCGACTCCACTTAGTGAAATAAGGCTTTGTTGTTGTTGTTGGTTTTATAGGACAGTGCTGCAGGTACAATATGATATGCTTTCTACGTTCGATAATTACTACTATCCCAGCGTAGGTAACGAGTTGAAGCCATTCAAATTAACTTTCTGTTCGCTTGAGAACTACACTTTATTAGTTAAAAGAAACATCGGCAAACCAAGTAGCCTATACTTTCTCTTAGACATAAAAGGAAGACACAAGGAAGCATGGTTCTTTAGTCCCACATCGCTAGAACAAAATGAGAAGTGAGGAGGTGGGGCTATAAAAGGAAAGATGAGGCAACAACAGCAACATACTTACCTGGATGAGATCAATGGTTGATTAAGAAGGTTCATGGCCTAGTTGGTGATCTCTATTGCATGCATTTAGGAGGCGTGTTTGCCTATAACTTCCCAACAGGAACAGCTTACATCATAATTTGTGGTCGCGCTGTCACTCAAATGTGTTTAATCCTTTTTTTTTTATCTTTTTTCTTTTGAGTTTTGGTTTAGTTTTGCATGAAGTTTTTGTTAATTAAGTGATTTTCAATTTGGTCTCCTATTTTCTTCTCAAATTGACCCATCATTTGTGCTTTCCATATATTGTTTTCTTTGGAAGTAATTCTATTTGAGGAATTGTTAGATATCAAATATGGATACACTTTTCAATAAAAATTTTAATTTAGATCTATCACTTTATGGAGGTTAACCTTTTTTGCTAATTTCAATCCATGTCACCCATTTGAAATGTAAAATTTGGTCAAACTTCTAAAATTTTATTTGTCATCTGATAATGGTGTTTAGAGCTGGGACAGTTATTTAAAAATATCACTCTTTCCTGAATGTTAAATTTATTTTCAATCTCTTGAATTTTTCAGTTTTTTAAATTAATAATTAATATGTTATCTTTAAATCATTATGATTGTATAAGTTCGTAGAAGAGAATAAGCAGCGAAAGAAATTAGCACCAAAGCTAAAATCACATCCAAATAGCCCTCTTGATCTCTCTTCTACCTCTTTTGAGTAATTGGAATGCCATAAACAGGTTCTGGAACCATGTATTGCTGATGGGATGAGCCTGTTGAGAGAGGCACCGTTTGATTTGATAGACAGTGTTGGGTTCCATAATAATCTCCTATTGTGAACCTATTTTGATTTTAAAAAAAAATTAAATGAAGGAATTAGAGGAGGCAGAAGATCCGTCAGTTTTTAAAAAAAAAAAATGGAGGCCTATTACGTATCAGTCCAAAAAAACGAAAAAGAAAATTCTAAGGTGACATATATTTGGGGACCCATACTTTTTTTAACAATAAATTTTTTTGTTGTTAAAACTTATAATAATAGTTTTTATTGTTGTAAAACTGTTGTTAAAAAGTATGAGACTCCCATATATTAGAGAGGACCCCCACTCAGACTTAGCATCATCAAAAAAACGTAAAAACAAAATAAATACAAACCTGGATGGGATAATTAAAAAATAGTTTTTGGGGTTAGAATGTTGTGGAAAGTATTTTTGAATGATGAGATATTAGTGGCAGAAAACCGAATAACGATGGTTTTTTTCTAGATTTAATTTGTTTATTCATTTCAATTTGGTTTGATGATCACTTATATAAGTGAATAATTAATAGATAAATTTTTTAAGATTAAACTGAAAATTATTTCATGAATAAATTAAAAGAATTAAATCAATAAGTCAATTATATAAAAAAGTTAAATTGAGAAATAGGAGGGACGAAAGTAAAATAAGAATGCGCTTATATGCAGTTTGTGATGTTCTATATTAAATATATATATATATATATATATACATGTAATTTTTTTTTTGAAAATATCAGTCGTGTAATATTAAATTATACCTATCGTATTTTAATTAAAAAATGTAATAATAAAAAATAAAAAATAAAATATTGGTATTATAAATTTATTGGAAAAGAGTTTAGAACTGATGATTTTATCATTTTCAAAAAATATAATCGGTATATATGCTAAGTAATGCAGATAAATTTCTGCTCATAAATTATAATTCAATTAAAGTTTTATTTAAGAAGCTAAAGCGAAAGTATTACATCTTGAGCGAATTTAGCTGGAGCCTCTCCTTCGCGGAAAATTTTCTGGAAACAGTGGCGATGGAAGAATCGGTGATGGAGGAAGAAAGTGACGAAGAGAACGCAGAGGTTCCATGGAAGTTTGATGAAAATGAGGAAGGAGGTCGCGGTTAAGAGCCGCGAGAAGATCCATAAGAGCAGAGAATAAGGTTAGCGGAATAGCAAGGGGCCGAGAGGATTGAGGATTGAGATCTGAGAGGAAGAAGAGAACATGGAGATGAGAAACAAGAAGGAGGAGGCTGAGAAGGAAGCAGAAGAAGAGGTGAAGAAGGCTCTTGAGGATTCTCGTTGAAGGCAAGAGGATTTTATAATTCAAGGTTAGTCGATTCAATTTATCGCTTGGAAAGTTGAGGAATCAAAGTTAAAATGTGACTCTGGATGTTTTAATGGGTTTCAGTAACGTTATTATGTCGAAATTGCATAAAATTGATTATGCAGCAACTTTCTTTGGTCATGGTTAGTAAAATTGTTGTTCTGGGCTTAAGGTGGAAAGCATATGCCTATGCTTAGTTCTAATTCATTGCTCTTACGTGACATTTTAAACTATTATATTTCTTGCATCCTTTATTTTTTTTTTTTGTCCTTTCATTTCTTTTTTTTAATTAGTTACATTTTCTTTTCTTTTATTTTAATACCAAGAAAATGATAAGTAAAATCAGAACCAGTGAAGTGTTCTGTTTTAAAAATTACTTTGGAAATACATTGTGCATCAAGAGAATGACAATGGGGATGGCGAATGGAATACATGGAGGAAGGACCAGCAGAGTAATTGGCAAGAAAATGAGATCATCTTTAAGAAGAAAAGAAGGGTCCAGAAGAAGGATTTCGGAGACCACCATAAAAAGTAAGGTAATGCTTTTCCGTATTACTGATTTATACTTCCCATCATCTCAATTTCTTTGATGATTAATCTTTGAAAATTAGTTGTTTTGGTTTGCTTAGAAAGATTCTGGAAGGACTTGCATCGAATTCTCTTCCAACAGAATCTGAAGTTTATGCTTCTTAAATGAATTCATCAATGGAAGATATTAGCTTATCTTATTTGTTTATATATTTTTATCTGTTTACAGACTTACTTAATAAAAGCTATAAAGAAACATAAAGAACAAAGGAGAAGGCCTAGAACTAGTTAATGAGCAAAGAAAAATAGGCAAACAGTGCAGCTCGCAACTTTTTCTGGGACAGAAAATGAAAGCATAAGGAAGCATGATTCTCTTGTCCCACATCGCCTAGAACAAAATGGAAGTGGGGAGCCTGGGCTATAAAATGAAAGGCAAGGCTACAATTGCAACATACTTACCTGGACGGGGTCAATGGGTGATCAAGAAGGCCCATGGCCTAGGTTGGTGACTTCCATTGCACTTAGGAGGGGTGCCTGCCTAAGGTCTCCTCAAGTAGGAGAGCCTACGTCATAATTTGTGGTAGAGGGGGCCTGCGTTCGCGCGGCCCCTACCCAATCTAGTTTAATTTTATATACTGTTCTTTTGAGTTTTGATTCAGTTTTGCTTTAAATTTTTGTAGTTGACTATTTTATTTGGTCTATTCTGAAATCAATTAGGTTTTTCTTCTCAAATGAACCCATTTGAAGTGTGTCAAGTGTGTCCATTTGAGTGGATAGACTTCTAAAATTTTATTTATGATCTGGTAATAGTGTTTGTAGTTTGGACGTTTATTGAAAAAATCATACTTTTTTCTGAATTTTAAATTTAATTTCAATCTATTGAATTTTTTTAACTTTTAATAGTTAATATATTATTTTAAAACCATTATGATTGTATAAAGTTTATGATGCAAATAGATTTAGATGTATGTGGTAATATAGAGTTATTTATCAAATTTGTTTGTTTA
This sequence comes from Biancaea sappan, assembly GCA_037074585.1. NCBI lineage: Eukaryota > Viridiplantae > Streptophyta > Magnoliopsida > Fabales > Fabaceae > Biancaea > Biancaea sappan. The sequence goes on from CM073493.1 coordinate 61,733,666, forward strand.
GTAATATTTATAGATGAGTTATAGTTGAAAGGGTTATTTGATAAATTTAATAGTTTATTGATTGCTTGTAAATAGGTCAAAATGAAGGCACATAAAGAACAATGGAGAAGGGCCTAGAACTAATTCATAAGCAAAAAAAAAAAAAAAAAGGCAAACCGAGCAGCTCAAACTATTTCAAGACAGAAAATGAAGGCCAGGGAAGCATAATTCTTTAGTTAGTCCCACATTGCCAAAATCAGAATGAGAAGTAGGGTAGTGGGGCTTTAAAAGAAAAGGCTAAGCTACGATGACAACATACTTACCTGGATGGGATCAATGGATGATCAATAAGGTCCATGGCCTAGGCTGGTGACCTCCATTGCACATAGGAGGGGAGCCAGCCTAAGATCTTCCCAAGTGGGAGAACCTACATCATAATTTGTGATAGTGGGGACGCGCGGCCCCTACTCAATTTAGTTTAATTAATAAGAATTTTTTGTTGTTGTTGTTGTTATATACTTTCTTTTGTTTTATTGTTTTGCATTAACTTTACTTTAAATTTTTGTTGACATTGTGATTTTTAATTTGTTCTCTTCTAGAATTAAACCATTTCAAATTTCAAATTTGTTCATTTGAGTGGATAGACTTTTAAAATTTTATAAATGATGATAGTGTTTGAAGTTAGGACAATTATTTAAATTAATCATACTTTTTTAAAATTTTAAATTTATTTTCAATCTGTTGAATTTTATAGTTATTTTAAATTAATAGTTGATATTTTTAGGTTTAAATGTATGTGGTAAAGGATAGAATTATTTTTCAAATTTTCTTGTTTAGTAATATTTTTAGGGTATGTTTCGAAGGAGGGAAAGTAGCGGGGGGAATGGGAAAGGATGAAGCTTATCTTCAGTGTCTCTGCATGCTTCTGAATATACAAGCTGTTGTCTCTTACTTGCTGAATGCTTAACTATTACATATTGACGCCTTCTTTCTTTCTATATTTTCTTTTGGTTTGATGAGGACCATACTGGGTTGAGTGTTGACAACATTATAACAAAGGAAGTAGTGGATAATAGTTCACAACAGTGAAGGTGCTAGAATGACATTTTTTAAGGAGGATAATAAGAGAATATAGTTAATGAGGCTGAAATTGGAAGAAATTGATTGAGCAAATGACTGAACGAGCTTAATGACCTCTGACAATTGTTGCTGACAAGTTTATCTAATGTCAGCATTACTTGATGATATTGGGTAGAAATTTTGGCTAGAAGCTTTGTGAACTTTTCATCACCCTTTCCCTAGGTTCCCTTCTTTTCTTATAAAGAGTTCAGGCATGGTTTTGTTGGTTGGTGTTCTTGGCTGTTTTGATTCTTACACCATGGTTTCGGTCTTTGAGAGCTCTTACTAGCAAGGCTCTTGCTTTATCCACGGGATAAGCCTAAATGATTCTGATGTATGAGTGTGTGTATATATGTATGCACATATAGCAAATGCATCGAGCACAAAGGAACATAAAGGACAATGGAAAAGGGCATAGGCAAACAGGGCAGCTCATACTTTTTCTGAGAGAAATGAAGGCACAAGGAAGCATCACATTGCCTAGAACAAAGTGAAAAGAAGGGAGGTGGGGGCTATAAAATGGAAGGCAAGGCAACAATTGTAACATACTTATCTGAACATGGTCAATAGGTGATCAAGAAGTGTGTGGATCTCCTCTAGATTATGGAGGGGATCGCACCCATTGAATTGAATGATCTAATGAGTAATTATTATTTTTTTTTTTTACCAAAAGATCTGTGTGTTTTCTAGAGAAAAATTTAGAGGGAATCTAAGCCCATCAAGAAAGCCTAAGGCCTAAGTTGGTGACTCATTGCGCTTGGGAGGGGTATCAGCCTAAGGTCTCCCCAAGTGGGAGAGCCTATGTCTTAATTTGTAGTAATGGAGGCCTACGTTCGCACGGCTACCCAATCTAGTCTAATTTTATTTTTATTTCTTTTTGTTTTGCATAAATTTTACTTTAAATTGTTACCCAATCTAGTCTAATTTTATTTTTATTTCTTTTTTGTTTTGCATAAATTTTACCTTAAATTGTTGTTGATAGAGTATTTTGAATTTAGTCTCTTCTAGAATTAAACTATTTAAAACATCAAATTTGTTCATGAGTGGATGGACTTCTAAAATTTTATATATGATAATAGTGTTTGGAGTTTGATTAATTATTTAAATAAATCATACTTTTTTAGTTTTAAATTTAATTTCAATTTGTTGAAATTTATAGTTTTTTAGATTAATAGTAAATATTTTTTGGTTTAAATGTATGTGGTAAAGGATGGGGTTATTTATCAAATGTATGATCTACTAATAGTGTTTGGAGTTGCGACAATTAATAAAAAAAAATTTCTGAATTTTAAATTTAATTTCAGTTTGTTGATTTTTTTATTTCTTTATATTAGTAGTTAATATATTAATTTTAAATCATTATGATTGTATAAGGTCATAGAACCCCTTCCTTCTTTTTACTCCATTTTCTTTTGGTCTGATTATATGATATTATACTATCGTTTTGGAGTTTTGACAATTATTTTAAAAAATATATATTATACTTTTTCCTGAATTTTAAATTTAATTTTAATCTGTTGAATTTTCAGTTTTGCAAATTAATAGTTAATATATATTTTTTTTAAATGTACGTGGTAATGGATAGGATTATTTGTCAAATTTTATAGTTCAGCAATAGTTTTAGGGTATGTTTGTTAGGAGCGAAAGGGGAGGGGGGGAATAAGAGAGAGAAAGGAAAAAGGCTATTTCCTTTGTTTGGTAGGGCGGAAAGGGGGGTGGAAATGAATGGGAAAGTATGAAGCTTTTCTTCTGTGTTGCATACTTCTGAAGATATTAGCTATTGTCTCCTACTTGCTGAATGCTGAGCATGGCAATAGCTATTATATATGGACCCCTTCTTCTTTCTTTTTGTTATATTTTCTTTTTGTCATAATATAAGGAGAATAATAAGAAATGGTTAGTGAGGCTGAAATTGGAAAATGACTGAAAACAAGTTTGACAAATTAATCTAATGTCAAGATTACTAGATGATATGGGGCAAAAGATTTGTCTACCGGATGATTTGGCTAGATTTATTAATTTGGCTTGGTTTTTAGGACAGTGCTACAGGTACAATATGATCCGCTTTCTACGTTCGATAATTACTGCTATTCCGGTGTAGGTAACGAGTTAAAGCCATTCAAATTAACTTTCTGTTTGCTTGAGAACTACACTTTATTAGTTAAAAGATGTGCCTAAACGAACTGAAAGTCAATTTATGCATTCGTTTGTTCACCTGACTAAGTAATATTACTATTTACTGCACTTACCCAAAAGACAAGAACTAACACTATTTCATCTTTTCCTTATTACTAAATCTCACAGCTTCCAAATTCTTCACCGAGGACTTAATAAACGATATAAAGGAACAGAAAGAACAGTGGAGAATGGTCGAGAACTAATTCATGAATAAAGAAAAATCGGCAAACTAAGTAGCTCATGCCTTCTCTTAGACATAAAATGAAGACACAAGAAAGCAAGGTTCTTTAGTCCCACATCGCTGGAACAAAATGTGAAGTGGGGAGATGGGGCTATAAAGGGAAAGATGAGGCGACATCAGCATCATACTTATTTGTATGGGGTTAAGCAAGAAGGCTCATGACTTAGCTTTGTAACCTCTATTGCACGGTTGAGGAGTGCGCTTCTCTAAGGGCTCCTCAAGTGGCGGAGCTTATATCATAGATTGTGGTATCTGATATTTGTGTTTGAGTGGCCCGAACCCAATTTGTTTAATCCTATTTATTTTTCCAAGTCTTGGTTTAGTTTTGCTTTAAATTTTTGTAAAGTGATTTTCACTTTGGTCCCTTATAGAATTAATTATGATTTTCTTTTCAAATATGCCCAACGTTTTTTGTTTCTCACTTAAGTATCATAGATTGTGGTATCTGATATTTGTGTTTGAGTGGCCTCAACCCAATTTGTTTAATCCTATTTATTTTTCCAAGTCTTGGTTTAGTTTTGCTTTAAATTTCTGTTAAGTGATTTTCAATTTGGTCCCTTATAGAATTAATTATGATTTTCTTTTCAAATATGCCCAACGTTTTTTGTTTCTCACATATATTTTGTTAGAGGTAATTTTATTTGGGACATTGTAGGATATTAAATATGGACATTTAGAGTGAATCCTTGGAAACCACACCCATTGATAACGGTGTTTAGAGCTTGGACAATTATTTAAAAATATCACTCTTTCCTGAATTGTAAATTTATTTTCAATCTCGTGATTTTTCAGTTTTTTAAATTAATAATTAATATATTATCTTTCAATCAGCATGATTGTATAAGAATAAGCAGCGAAAGAAATGAGCACCAAAGCTAAAATCACAACCAAATAGCCCTCTCGATCTCTCTTCTACCTCTTTTTGAGTAATCGGAAATTGGAATGCCATAAACGGGTTCTGGAACCAAATATTGCTGATGGGATGCAGTGGGGGTCCTCAGTTTGTCAATGAACCGTTGGATCGAGGATAAATCTCACTTAACTGTATGGGGTTCATCATATCCAATGGCTAACGAGCAACAAGCAAAAAGCTCTACGCCATTGGATGAGGAGCCTGTTTTGAGAGGCACCATTTGATTTGATATACAGTGTTGGGTTCCATAATAATCTCCTATGGGAGAATCTATTTTAATAAAAAAAAATTAAATGAAGGAATTAGAGGAGGAAGAAGAACTGTCAAGTTTTTGTTTTTTAAAAAATTAGAGGCCTGTTAAAAAAGAGTTCTAAGGTGAAATATATGATATCCGGACTTATCACCATCAAAAAAACAAAAACAAATCAAGACAAACATGAACGTATTGTTAAAAAAAAAAAATTGGGACTAGAATGTTGTGGGAAGTATTTTTGAATGATGAGATATTAGTGGCAGCAAGCTGAATAAATATGGTCTTTTTTTTTCTAGATTTAATTTGTTTATTCATTTCAATTTGGTTTGGTGGTCACTTACATCAATAATAAGTGAATAACTAATATATAAATTTGAAAGATATTTCATGAATAAACTAAAAGAATTAAATTAATAATTCAGTTATATAAAAAAGTTAAATTGAGAAATAGGAGGGACGAAAGTAAAATAAACTTATATACAGTCTATGAAGTTCTTTCCGCTAATAATTATAGTTCAATTAAAGTTTTACTTAAGTAAAGCTAAAGCGAAACTATTACAACTCGAGCGAATTTCGCTGGAGCCTCTTTTTCGCGGAAAATTTTCAGGAAACAATGGCGATGGAAAAACCGTCGATGAAGGAAGAAAGTGACGGAGAGCGCAGAGGTTCCATGGAAGTTTGATGAAAATGAGGAAGGAGGTCGCGGTTAGGAGCCGCGAGATGATCCATAAGAGCAGAGAATAAGGTTAACGGAATAGCAAGAGGCCGAGAGGATTGAGGATTGAGATCTGAGAGGAAGACGAGAGAGAGAGAGCATGGAGATGAGAAACAAGGAGGAGAAGGCTGAGAAGGAAGCCGAAGAAGAGGTGAAGTAGGCTCTTGAGGATTCTCGAAGGCAAGAGGATTTTGTAATTCAAGGTTATTCGATTCAATTTATCGCTTGGAAAGTTGAGGAATCAAAGTTAAAATGTGACTCTGGAGGAAGGACCTGCAGAGTAATTGGCAAGAAAATGAGATCATCTTTAAGAATAAAAGAAATGAGGGTTCTGAAGAAGGATTTAGGAGACCACCATAAAAAGAAAGGTAATTCTTTTCCGTATTACTGATTATACTTGCCATCATCTCAATTACTTCGATGATTAATCTTTGAAAATTAGTTGTTTTGGTTTGCTTTGATTTATGCTGGAAGGACTTGCATCAAATTCTCTTCCAACAGAATCTGACCTTTTTGCTGATTAAATTTCATCAATGGTTTCCACTCAATAGGTGCTCAAGAACATTGCTCAACAAGTAACAAATTTTGGAACGGAACAGGATTATTCGTTTAGTCTTCTTCTCTGTAAGTGTCTGTATGTATATCATTCAATGTTTGGACATATGTTATGTGCTTGTTTGGTTTATATCTCTCGTTATCTTGCTCATGGCATGACAGTATAAAGCTCATTATCCTTTTCATTTGAAAACTGGATTTGTCAATTTAATCAACTTTGAAATGTGTCTGGCTGACTTGCTGGGATTGGGAATGTCTATGTTAATTATAATGTTTTTCTTTTTCTTTTTTTTTGTGAAAGTTTATCTGTTTATATATGTGTAGCTTATCTTCTCTGTGCGCATACTTCTGAAGATATTAGCTTATCTTATTTGTTGATATATGTTTATCTGTTTACAGACTTACTTAATAAAAGCTATAAAGAAACATAAAGAACAAAGGAGAAGGCCTAGAACTAGTTAATGAGCAAAGAAAAATAGGCAAACAGTGCAGCTCGCAACTTTTTCTGAGACAGAAAATGAAAGCATAGGGAAGCATGATTCTCTTGTCCCACATCGCCTAGAACAAAATGGAAGTGGGGAGCCTGGGCTATAAAGTGAAAGGCAAGGCTGCAATTGCAACATACTTACCTGGACGGGGTCAATGGGTGATCATTAAGGCCCATGGCCTAGGTTGGTGACTTCCATTGCACTTGGTAGGGGTGCCTACTTAAGGTCTCCTCAAGTAGGAGAGCCTACGTCATAATTTGTGGTAGAGGGGGCCTGCGTTCGCGCGGCCCCTACCCAATCTAGTTTAACTTTATATTATGTTCTTTTGAGTTTTGATTCAGTTTGGCTTTAAATTTTTGTAGTTGACTAATTTTTATTTGGTCTGTTTTGAAATCAATTGGGTTTTCTTCTCAGATAAACCCATTTGAAGTGTGTCCATTTGAGTGGATAGACTTCTAAAATTTTATTTATGATCTGGTAATATAGTGTTTGGAGTTTGGACGTCTATTGAAAAAATCAATAGTTTTTTCTGAATTTTGAATTTAATTTCAATCTGTTGAATTTTTTTAACTTTTAATAGTTAATATATTATTTTAAAACCATTATGATTGTATAAGGTCATAGATGCAAATAAATTTAGATGTATATGGTAATGAAGAGTTATTTATCAAATTTGTTTGTTTAGTAATATTTATAGATGAGTTATAATAGAAAGGGTTATTTGATAAATTTTGTAGTTTATGGAGTGTTTGTAAATAGGTCAAAATGAAGGCACATAAAGAACAATGGAGAAGGGCCTAGAACTAATTCATAAGCCAAAAAAAAAAAAAAAACAAACCGAACAACTCAAACTTTTTCGAGGCAGAAAATGAAGGCACAGGGAAGCATGATTCTTTAGTTAGTCTCACATTGCCTAGATCAAAATGAGAAGTAAGACGGTGGAGCTTTAAAAGAAAAGGCTAAGCTACGATTACCACATACTTACCTGGACGGGGCAATGGATCATCAATAAGGTCCATGGCCTAGGTTGGTAACCTCTATTGCACTTGGGAGGGGTGTCAGCCTAAGGTCTTCTCAAGTGGGAGAGGCTACGTCATAATTTTTGTTAGCGGGGAATTGCGTTCGCGCAGCCCCTACTCAATTTAGTTTAATTTTATTTTCTTTTGTTTTGATGTTTTGCATCAACTTTACTTTAAATTTTTGTTGACTGTGATTTTTAATTTGGTCTCTTCTAGAATTGAACCATTCAGAATGTCAAATTCGTCATTTGAGTGGATAGACTTTTAAAATTTTATATATGATAATAGTGTTTGGAGTCTGGACAATTATTTAAATAAATCATACTTTTTTAATTTTAAATTTATTTTAAGTTAATATTTAATATTTTTAGTTTTGAATGTATGTGGTAAAGGATAAGATTATTTTTCAAATTTTATTGTTTAATAAAATTTTTAGGGTATGTTTCGTAGTTGGGAAAGGAGGGGGGAATGGGAGAAGCTTATCTTCAGTGTCTCTGGATGCTTCTGAATATACAAGCTGTTATCTCTTACTTGCTGAATGCTGAGCGTGGCTATAACTATTACATATTGACGCCTTCTTTCATTCTATTATATTTTCTTTTGGTTTGATGAGGACCACAGTGGGTAGAGTGTTGACAACATTATAGCAAAAGGAAGTAGTGGATAATAGTCACAGCAGTGAAGATTCTAGAATGACATTTTATAAGGAGGATAATAAGAGAAGACAGTTAATGAGGCTGAAATTGGAAGAAATTGATTGAGCAAATGACTGAAAACAAGCTTAGCGACGTCTGACAATTGTTGCTGACATTTTCATCTAATGTCAGCATTACTTGATGATTTTGGGTAGAAATTTTGGCTAGAAGATTTGTGAACTTTTCGTCATCTTTTCCCTAGGTTTCCTTCTTTTCTTGTTAAGAGTTCAGGCATGGTTTTGTTGGTTGGTGTTCTTGGCTGTTTTGATTCACCATGGTTTCGGTCTGTGAGAGCTCTTACTTGCAAGGCTCTGGCTTTATCCACGGTATAAGCTTAAATGGTTCTGATGTATGTATACATGTATACACATATAGCAAAATGCATCGAGCACAAAGGAACATAAAGGACAATGGAAAAGGGCATAGGCAAACAGGGCAGCTCATACTTTTTCTGTCAGAGAAATGAATGCACAAGGAAGCATATTTTTCAGTCCCACATTGTCTAGAATAAAGTGAGAAAAAGGGAGGTGGCGTTGTAAAATGCAAGGTAAGGCAACAATTGTAACATAGTTACCTGGACGGAGTCAATGGGTGATCAAGAAGGCCTATGGCTTAGGTTGGTGACTTTCATTGCATTTGGAGGGGTGTCAACTTAAGGTCTCCTCAAGTAGGAGAGCCTATGTCATAATTTGTGGTAGTGGGGGCAGTTCGCGCTGCCCCTACCCAATCTAGTTTAATTTTATTTTCATTTCTTTTTTGTTTTGCATAAATTTTTCTTTAAATTGTTGTTGATAGAGTTATTTTTAATTTAGTCTCTTCTAGAATTAAATCATTTAAAACATCAGATTTGTTCATGAGTGGATGGACTTCTAAAATTTTATATATGATAATAGTGTTTGGAGTTTGGATAATTATTTAAATAAATCATACTTTTTTTTAATTTTAAATTTAATTTCAATTTGTTGAAAACTTGAAATTTATGGTTTTTTAAATTAATAGTAAATATTTTTTGGTTTAAATGTATGTGGTAAAGGATGGGGTTATTTATCAAATTTATGATCTACTAAGTGTTTGGAGTTGGGACAATTAATTAATAAAAAATTATGAATTTTAAATTTAATTTCAATTTGTTGATTTTTTTTATTTCTTTATATTAGTAGTTAATATATTAATTTTAAATCATTATGATTGTATCAGGTCATAGAACCCCATCTCTTTACTCCATTGTCTTTTTTTGGTCTGATTAGGATCACACTAATGTAAGTTAGCAAAGGCGGTCTTGGGTGTTTTATGATTTCGCAACTCTTGGCATACACACTTATCTTCTGTACGAGGATGTGCAGTCTAAAAGTATCGGGAATGATGTGTCTCAATCTCTCAGCAAGGGTGGTTGATAATTGTTCTCGACAGTAAAGATTCTAAAATTACATGTAAGGAGGATAGTGAGAGAAGATTGTTAATGAGGCTGAAATGAAAAATTGTGGGAGCATTTGATTGAAAACGAGTTTAGTGAACCCTGACAATTGGCGCAGACAGATTGATCTGATGTCAAAATATTACTAGATAACCAAAATGAAAGCAATTTAGCATTTGTTTGTTCAACTGACTCAAAAGTAGTATTACTATTTACAGTACTCATCCAAAAAATCAAGGACTAATACTACCATATCTTTTTCCTTATTATGCAAATCTCACAGCGTCCAAATTCTTCACCAAGGACGACTTAATAAACGCTATAAAGGAACATAAAGAACAATGGAGAAGGACATGTGCTAGCAGGTAAAGTTCACCCTTGCCCACTTCAAACTACTTCTCGAATGTGAAAACAAGGGAATAAGCAGCGAAACAAATGAGCACCGAAGCTAAGAACACATCCAAATAGCCCTCTTGATCTCTCTTCTCTTCTACCTGTTTGAGTAATTGGAATGCCATAAACAGGTTCTGAAACCATGTATTGCTGATACGACGAGTCTGTTCTGAGAGGCAGAGTTTGATTTTGATGGACACTGTTGGGTTCCACAACAATCTCCTGTGGAGGAACCTGAGCTTGACTCGGATCATATGACGCTTCTGGAACAGGCTCGACACTGGGTGCGAAGAAGGTCCCATAATTTGGTTCCGGTTCGAGCCATGGCGGTAATGGCGGAGCCGATGGCACGGTGGAGGAGCAAGAGCAGCAATGGTGGCATGGAGGCGGAGGCGGAGGATAGTAAGGTTCGTGGGTCTTCTTTTTCCTTCTCTTTCTTGACCATAACTTGAGCTTCTTCACAGCTTTGATCATGTCCTTCATGGGAATGCAGGAAGATGATGAAGATTTTTGTTAGAACTTGGAACTAATTGTGATGCTGAGAAATATGGCTTCTGATGTTGTTTGTGCCTATAAATGTTTCTCATATCCTTGAAGAGAAGAGATGCGTCAAATGATCCGTTGGTAAGAGCGTAATTGCCTTGTAGAACTTTGCTAATTTGTTTTCAAATTTTTGACCGTTGGGCGTCCACTTGTCTATCTCAATTATCATACCCTTCCAGCTAAGTTTACATCTGCTTTTTCTTTTTTTTTTTCTTTTACTTTTTTTCTAGATTTGGACAACTATTTTTTTTTTAACAAAACATAATTTTTCATTTAATGAATTAAAAATTTATTAACATATTAGTAAATTTTGACTTAGTCATATTGAAATTATTGTCATAGTCGGAGAATAATACCAACTGGAACGAAATCAAGCAAAAAAAAAATTATTCTTGTAATGGAGAATTACATTTTTATTTTTTTTTAACTAGTGGCCAAAGATTGCAAATTTCTAATTTCCATAATCCGGTTGAAAATGAGAAGCTGGACTTCAATAATTAATACCATTCCTATTACACGTTAGAGATCAAAAGGGTAGACAGAAATTTAGTTGAGCTTAAACACACCCAACGAGCTACAATAGGATACCCAACCTTAGATTCCATGAAATGAAGCAACAATTATTGTATTTAAAAAAAAAGTAAAAGGAACCAAAATTCAAACGAAAATAGTCATATGCCGCAAGAAGACAAATCTGCAGCATTAAGAAATCCTAAAAATATGCACACCATCAGTCAATAGAAAACTGTCCAGCAGGTGAAATGAATGATGTAAAACTGCAGATTGTGTACTCCTGCCACAACAAAAAATGGCCCAATATACATACATTAATTAAAATTCAAATATTATATAAGTTTATATACAAAAATGAAAAGCAAAACATAAAAAGAAGAAAAAGTCATACACAAAGATATATGAACATAGGCATACTCCCATTTCTTCATGCTGACAGCCCATTCAAAACTTAACCAAGGACCTGAGACTCTTGGCAAAATCCAACCAATACAAAAATTATTTTAGGAAAAAAAAAAAGAAAAAAGAAATCCCCCCACAATGCCCAGAGCCTATCCTTAAGGCAGATCAAACAGCAGAATACTAAAACAGCCCTCATGTTGTGGCTAGTCGGTAGACGATGCCATGCCAGCAGCATAGAAGCACAATAAACCAATGACATGCCCCAGAAGTGCTTGCCAAGATCAGTCTCATTTCTCTGTGTTATATTCCTACTTTCATACCAATTTTTATTGTATATCACAACTAAGGTATATTGGAAGTCCTAGAAGTATTAGCAACCCAGCCCCACAATGGATGACTGCTCCTGCTCATCAGCATTGACAAATGCTTCAGAATCAAGCTTGCTTGTTTTAGGTTCTTCGCCGATCGAAAATAAGACTTTGGGGGAAAGCCTCTTCACCTCCTCTGCTGTATAGATGAAGATTTTCCTCACAGCACCACAGAACTCACTGTAGTGAAATAGCAAGTATTTAGTATATATGAACATATACATGAATACCAAATTAAGTATCCAACATAAGACAAACTGAAAACATGCAAGAAACCATCTGTGTTGATTTGCCCGATATTTGAGCGATTTGGGTAAAGTCCTAGATTCAAAATGTTGCTCTGAAAAAAATATTGTCCATCCCTCAAAAACCACAAGTCTTCTTGCAAACAAAATATAATGCAATGTGAAAATGAAAACTGTCAAAGAAATATTAGCATAAAATGAACTTACTTCCATGGAATGTCTCCAACCATCATCACATCATCTTCATTATCGGTGTAGACAACCTGCCATGTTTTATTGGTTCCACAAAGCTCACCCTTGATGTCAAACATCTCCTCTAGTTTCTTAAGCAGATCCTCATATCCATCAAACCGAGTTAAATCCACAGCCCTTCCAACAGCCATTCCTTGCATGTGAACCTGGAATACAAAAGAATAATAAGTTTATTTGAGTTAATTCTATTTAATGATTAACACGCTATTTAATTAAATAACGGCATGATGTCTAATCAAAATAAACACAATCACTCGAGTTTAGTAGAAATTATTCAGATTCTGTTAACAAACTCTATTAAAGCATAGGAGACTATGCATTAAATGTTATTGAAAAGGGAAAAAGAAGAGGTGTACAAAGTAGAGTACTCCAAAGTGATTCAGTCATCTTACCTTTGTGCAGCTCCTTATTTGCTTGCTTTGTGCTTCAGGAGGAGACTGCAGGCATGATTTTTCAGCATCACAACTTACTGAAGGAACATCTGCGCGATTAACATTCGATGGCTCGGAATGCTGGTCAGTCTCAACATCTAAATACTGGACAGACCTATCATCTCCCACCCTTCCTGACAATGAGACTGGCGGCATACTTTCTTCTGCATTAGAATTTTCAAGTAGCTGAATCCCAAAGAGCCTACAGCCATTTCCAGTGTTTTGTCTCTTTTCACTGGATTCTTTAGGGGTTACAGACTCCATAGAGTTCTCCATCCTATTAGACCAATATGTTGAATTGTTAGAAACACCCCCCAGTGGACTATTCCCACCAATACCAAGAAAGTTAGTAGCAGTAGAATTGAGCTTGGGTGATGGATAGAGGTCTCGTCCATGTTGGGGATCACGATAAGGGAAAGGTGGAGATTTAACTGGTGATTTCCAAACACCTGACAAACGAAGAAAATAAATTATGTATAAAAGAAAAACATGTATAACAGAATTGGTAATGAAATTGTACAAGAACAACCCACCATGCAAAGAATCAGACATTGTTGAAGGTAGAATAGGAGGTCGCGCCCTCTTGTTTCTTTGGGTTGTTTGGGAATTTGCAGGAGCAGTATTCACAAGTGGCTCCAATTCCCATGGAGAAACTCTATCAGGACGCAAGATTGAAGATGGTTCATCCCATTGCACCTGATATATGTTATAATTCGTTAAAATACAGAGGCAGTCAGATAATACAAACCAAAACCCATAACTGCAGTTAAAGAATAAAGGCAAATATCTTGGATCATATGTAGAAAAACTACGGCACGTAATTCAAATTCTACCATCTAAAAACACCAAATAAAGTGTCCAAAGTAAGCAAAATGATTCATCCATGCTAGAGATATATCACAGCCTCAAGCTAAACTCCAGACATGGCAACACAACCAAAGGTCTTGCAACGTACAATATTCCCTCTGATACACTGATAACGGAAGTTTAATTCAGTCAGCAGGTTTCAAACTTCATGTTACCAGTCAATTTATAGGATAAACGAATCTTCTAGGACTGATATAAATCCATTGTCATTTATACAACATGCCAATAATTTTAAACCATTGGCAGTCCAAAACCCAGGAACTCAAATTCTCCCGCTGAATGCAAACTCATAAATTTTCATTTTTGCCAGACATTAAAGCATAATTAAAATACTCTATATTAACCTTTAATGATCGCCACTCAGAATTAGCCCAGACAGGTGAGAAATTATCTCCAACACCCACAATTGTACCACTAAACCTGTAATCAAGGGGAAAGCATGTTTATCAGACATCAGAATGTGCCAATATGCAAAGCATCACTGAGGCCAGCCAGCTCATGCACCTTCTTTCAGGAACTTCATCACCCTCGAACCTCATCTTGAATCTCATCCCAACAGAAAACTTGTGACTACGAGCTTCAAGATACTTGTTCACACTCACAATAAACTCTGATCGGCTTGTTCTAAGAAAAACATTGAAAAGTCAGCAGAAGTTCTCAACTCAGTACAGAAACAAAATAGACAACAAGAATAATCCCACAAACCAAATTATTTAACTGATGAAAGGAATACATACAAACAACAAAAAAAAAAACTCTATGGTAGTTCACATTCAAGGTATCACCCACAGAAACTAACTGTACTAACATAAGAACCATATAGACAAGAATAGACAGTGACTGCAGTGTTAAATACAAAACCTGGGCTTGTAAAATACAGAAAACAACGTTCCAGTGTTAATGGCATGATATGCAGTGGCCAGAACACCAAGATGCATACTGTGACTAGATATAACAGAAGATGGCATGTTATTTTGTTGTCTCATGAGCCTCCTAACTCCAACACGCAGCTCCCCGTTTTCACCTCTGGAATATAGCATGTAACATAAGCCAAAAACAATCACCACCAACATATAAAGCAAAATGGAGGGAAAAAAAGGTCAAATACTTTTTTCTTGCCCACAGGGCATGTAATTTCTGCTGCTTATCAGCTTACCTCAGGAATATAAATGCATCACCAGCCACTAATTTTTTGGAACTGACAAAGACACTCCATCCAGTAGTCAGTAAGTGGCGCCTAGGTTGCCCTGACAATTAACTCTCATAGTCAGCAGCTTCTTGACTGAATATCAAAATCTCTTACTTTATACATAATCAGAACAAAGGGCAAGGGGGAGTGTGAAGCCATTGAATAAAGATGAGAAAAGGATCATATAGTAGATCCCTCTACTGCACAAACAGCTATAATCAATTTACTCATTCCTTGCACCTAGAGATTTTAATGAGGATAGTATGTCAATTAACATTAACAAGCCATGCAGTGATGTACTAAAGTCTAAAATGACTAACAAAACTATACAACCAGAAAACTGAATTCTAAGGAGTACACCTCTTTTCCTGTAAGGTAACTACATAATGCTGAAATATCACTTCTTCTTTTTATCAGTTAATAAGTTGTATCTGTAACAAACTACTACAACAAGAGCAGACAGCAGTCATAAAATGCTTTTTATATAAAACAACCATCTTATTTTCCACAAGCAGTGAGAAATCCGGCTGCTCAGCCCACATGTCATCTTATAATGACAATAAAATACCATTCTGACATACTACTTTTCCAGCATATCCTATCAGTAGAAATATCTGTTGCTTTAAGATAAACAGCAGCAGAAAAATGTAGTATATCTTTTTTAATACTTAAATGGGGGAAGAAAAGGAACCACTGCTTGAAATTTATGATCACACTATAACTAAAAGAAAGATTATCCAAGCAACTTACCTCGAAAAATATGTCTAAAATGCCACTCATTGCCATGCAAATCAGTTGCAACCAATTCTTGCCATGGTGGCTGCTGAGACATATCCTGAACAAAGCATGGAAAAATCATGAGTTGAGGACAGCTAAGAAAGATGATCAAGTATGGTTATTTGAAAAGACGAAACATGCTAACCAAAGGTGGCAAACATTCATCTGCATGTCTTCGAAGAACAGAAAATCCTCCATGGGTGCTGGTGTCAGAGGCAGTAAGTGTCTTGCAAAATGAATGCACTGTGCACCTTGGAGGTTCTGGCAGAGGATCATCCGGGCTACTCAACTCACTTTGCTAAACCAACAATGCAGGGAAAAATAAGACAGGGAAAAAGAGAAAAGGAACAAGAAATAACAGGATGGGCAAAAACAGTCATGACTGGGAAAACAAAAAACAATTCAGAGATCAACCAGAAAGGCAAAAGGTTTAATAGTGTTAAAAAAAAACCCCAAAAAATAAAAGAGAGCACTCACATCTTGTTCGGGAAGCAAAGTTATCTGTGCATATACTTCATCTGTTTCAGGTTCAGCCTACACAAACAAAATAATCAAACTAATTAATAAGAATCACGATAAAGCATGACAAATTCCCAAACAAGTGGTTGAAAAACAGAAGGCAACAAGAGTACACAGAAAAGGAAAAAAAAAAAAAAAACTCACCCGTAGATGAACATTGACCACTTTGCATAAAATTTTAGAAGGCAGATTAAAGGAAGGCATTTGTTGGTCTGATCCTTGATGCATAGATGCCTCGAGCTATAAAATATACAAGAATAAGTAAGAATTACAAACCAACACAAGGTATCTCCCTCAATAAATCAAACTAGGTCAACAATATATATATATATATAGTTCTCTCATAAAAGTGTTATTAGTAGCCATGCAAAGGTCAATCCATGCTAACAGGATTTCCACCCGTTGAAGAAAGAATAGCAAGATTGACAAAAACAGCAGCACCAAGCAAGGATCTTAGTGCATTTGAAGTTGAAAAAGTAAGAGCCCAGGCTCCTGCATATTGCTCCTAATGCAATCTTACAGGGATAAATACATGTGAAGATAATTCTGAGTAGATTCCCAGTAATTTTCACAATCAAAGCTGTGACAAATACCTAATCACACCATGATACTTTATCAACAGCTTTTGTAGACAAAGGAATTGAGAAATGATTGCTAAATCCATAATGTAAAGTGGCCCTTTCAATGTCAGAAAGGCTGAAATAGCAATGTCATCATCAACTTGAACACATACACACATCTTTTCTAGCATGCAAATACATCTTACTCACAAAAGCAAACTGAGGAAAATCCAAGAATCAAAATTCAGTTAATCATTAAAATACCTGTTCCATGTGACCTTGTGGAAAGTAATAAACTCGCTCGCCTTCACGAGGAAGAGTGACAAGGGGACCAGCACAAGCATGCCACAATTCCTTGTATAAATCATCATTGGTTGCCCCTATAAAAAGAACATGAAAAGATGTAATAAGGGACTGGGACAACAAGAAGAAGGAAACACCAAGGCAAAGTAATCTACACTATATAAAATATGAGCAAAACTAAGAAAAACAGATTCCAACTCTAATAATTTTTGCCCATTAGTTTGTTAACATAAGTTGTTCATGTCTGGAAGCATAGGCACAATAATCTCAAAAAAAAATCCAGTATTCGCATCCAGAAATTAGCAAATTCAAAATACATTATACATTTCATAAATTGGAAAATTTCATCAATTCTTTCAACACTACTTAAAATCCATCAAGAAAAATCCCTTCTTGACGAGTTACCAATTCATAAATTAGCAAATTTCCTCCAAGCTCCACAACTAACAATCCAGACTCCAGATATACCCCTAATAAAGACTGAAAAGTGCCTAACTCTCCTACCCCTGGAGACAAGGGCCAACCAAAATCATGAAATATCATAAAAATATCAGTCAGTTTTTAAATTAGTAGATTCTCATTCAAGTATGCACTAA
This sequence comes from Biancaea sappan, assembly GCA_037074585.1. Taxonomy (NCBI): domain Eukaryota; kingdom Viridiplantae; phylum Streptophyta; class Magnoliopsida; order Fabales; family Fabaceae; genus Biancaea; species Biancaea sappan. The sequence goes on from CM073493.1 coordinate 61,751,193, forward strand.
CCACTGAACAGGCCTATCCACTTCTAGAAATAAAGATCATTTGACAAGTACCCAGTCAAATTTAAGGGCAATCTGTAATTCCAATTACATTACAGTAGAAATCATCACATACATATCTTTACAGAAGGGAGGATAAACTCAAACCTGCATTGTTTCCGCCAGATGTCTGATTCGAGGCCATAAACGCCATAAGAAAACCAAGCAAATAATCTTCAAAATAGCAGAGGAATCAAGGAGAACCCTGAAATTCCAAAAAATTTATAACTGTTCCTTCACAAAAGAAAACAGTGCCATTAATTTTCTCTCCAAGCTGACCAAACCCATTTATTAGAACACAATTAGCTATTGGCCATCATTAATACCAAAGGATTCTATTTTGCATGAGTAAAGCCTCAATTATTCAGTGTGTCCCAGCTTTCGCACCGAAAATGGCAAAAGAAAGTTCAGCGTTGGACTTTTATAACAACAATAAGAACAATGCCATTAATTTGCTTACCAAGTTGACCAAGCCCATTTATTAGAACACAATTAACTATTGGACATCATTAATACTAAAGGATTCTATATTGTGTAAGTAAAGCCTCAACTATTCAGTGTATCCCAGCTTCTGCACCCGAAAATGGCAATAGAGAGTTCAGCATCTGACTTTTAGAACAATGCCATTAATTTTCTTACCAAGTTGACCAAACCCATTTATTGTATCAAAGTTAACTGTTGGCCATCATTAACACTAATAAAGCCTAAACTATTCAATGTATCTCAGCTTTTGTGCCAGAAATGGCAAAATAAAGTACAGCATTTGACTTTATTAACAATAATTAGCACAAGCAATTAATTTTATTAACAAGTTAACCAAACCCATTTATTAGAACATAATTAACTATTGGCCATCATCAACACCAAAGGATTCTATATGACATAAATAAAGCCTAAGCTATTCAATGTATCTCAGCTTTTGCACTGGAAATGGCAAAAGAACGTTCAACATTCGACTTTTTTATTGACAATTATAACAATGCCATTAATTTTCTTACCAAGTTGACCAAACCAAACCCATGGTCATCATTAACGCCAAAGTGTTCTATACAAGTAAAACCTCAACAATTCAGTGTATCACAGCTTTTGAGCTGGAAACGGCAAAAGAGAATTCAGCATTTTCATGACCACAGTTTGTGAACCAAAAGCATGAACCTTTCACAAGGCCAGGATATGCCAAATATATATACATATATATATATATATATATTCCTAGAGTATAAATGTTAGGATCCTACTGAAGACCCACATTGATGCTTAGGCGGGTTTATAACCTTGGAGACCCTACCTCCCTAACAAGTCAATCTTTTGGGAGATAATTGCCTCCAAGGTTGCAATAGTGGTATAAGAGCTAGCTAATCGTGCCTTCACACGTTGCTGGCGAAAAGGGCTACCTTGGAGGGTTCGACTGGTGAGATGGCCAAGTGAGCTGCCAAGATTAGGGCCGCCACAAACAAAAAGGGCTACCTAGGGGCATTGAAACCAGCAAGATGGCCAAGTGGGCTACCTAAAATGTAGGTGCCATAGACATCAGCTGTGAAGAGCGAGGCTTTGATAGGATTCTGCTGAAGCCCTACATTGGATAGTATGAGATGCCTACAAGGGTTTATAACCTTGGAGACTTTGCCTTCCTAATAGGCCGTTCCTTTGGAAGAGAATCTCTCCAAGGTCATAACACTGGTACCAGATCTAGATCCCTGTGCCTTCAAAAGCCACCGATGGAAAGAGCTACCTTGGAGGGTTGCCACTAGGGAGATGGCTAAGTGAGCTGCCAAGTGTAGAGCTGTTGGGAACGGAAAGGGCTACCTAGAAGGGTTGTGACTGGCAAGATAGTCAAGTGAGATGCCTAGAGCCACCATTGACAACAGCTATGAAAGGCATGGCTTTGTTAGATCATATTTAAGCCCCACAATGGTTAGTACAGGATGCCAAAATGGAATTATAACCTAGGAAGCTCTACTTTCCTAACAGCCGATCTTTTGGGAGAGATATCCTCTAAGATTGTGACAATAAATTGGGCAATGCTCCTCGATCAGACATGACAAAATAGCCGCTACCATTTTATTTAAAAAAAAATAGCAATTATCTTAGAGCAGGAAAATGAGCGTGTACAAAGCAGGTGCTTCACACGATGGCCAAACAGAAAGTGCATCTATGAGAAAGGGAAAGATAAAGTTCAGTAAGAAGATCCTGAAGAATAACTAGTAATCAATATTTTATCTCCAGAATTCCTACCGCATGGATCCAAGTGAACAGATTAAGACCAATTTGACTCATACCCATTTCCAGAAAACTACAGAAAAAAGCAAAGAAAATCAATAAGCCATCCCAGACATTTCCTCTCGGCTCAACCCCATTTCCCACAAACTCCGATCTTACAACGATAAACCCAGACCCAACACAACAACAACCAAATCAGATGTGAAATCAATGAGGGACCGAATCAAGATCAGAACCCAGACCCCAAAATGTCCAAAGACCAGAAATTACTCACAACCATTGAAAATCACAAAAATTAGAAAAGTAAAAGCAGCACAGTGTACCTTCAAGTTCTCGTTGACCTCCGGTTTCCAGTGTACAAACAGCAGCAAGTCGCTAGGGTTTCAGACAGAAGGAGGAATGGAAGGAGAAAAATAAAATAAAAGGGTAGAAGTAGTAGATCGAAATTCGATGGACGAGATCGTTGATAAGGTCTTTGTTTGGTTGAAGCCGACACGAACCCCCAATTCCCTGCCTGCTTCTTTTTCACCTCTCTCTCTCTCTCTTTCTTTCACGCACACTCTTTTCCTTCCGTGTCACCAGTCTCATTTTAATTTATGTATGTGGGCATAATTCTATCTTGTCTTTGCTTTTCTCAAATCGCGTGTCCGTTTGTGGGAAAGGATAGGCTTAACTATCCTTAAAACATTGGGAGTTTAGTGGGGGTGCGTAGTGCGCACTCCACCCTCCGTTCTCTCTCTAAAAAGTGTTGAGTGAGAGAGAACAGCGATGCACTGCGTACCCTAAAACCCCTACAGGTTCCCCACTGTCCCAAGTGTGACCCGTCCACGCGCGTTCAGCAAAATACCATATTACCAGTCAATTCAATATTACACGGTTTGTTTAAAATTGATTTTTAAGTTCAACTACTTATTATTTAATATTAAAAAATGTATAATTTGACTTCCACTGCCATTTGGCCTCAAATTAGTCTTTAAGCCACTTCATTTTCATTTTACTTTCTCAGCGTTGACTTTATTTCCTCCTTTAAAAAATATATACAATTTTCTAATATTTATATTATTAATATTTTTATGAAAACATGATAAGAATAATATTATTAATTAAAATACGACAAATATCTTTTTTATAAAATTTGATTTTTTTAATGAATTATTTTTACTCTTTAGCCTCTTTATTTTCATTTTATTTTTGTAGCATTGGCTGTATTTTCTTTCAATAAAAGATACACAATTTTTTTGCATTTTTACTTTTAAATTTTTTATTAAAATATGACAAGTATAAAATTTTTTAATCAAAATATAATAAATATATAATTTTTTTTACAACATTGATTTTTTTAAAGATTTCTTTTACATATATTTATTTTTGGACAACCTAATAATAATGATATAACGAGTTATATATAAATATGTTCCTTTTTTCTAGGAATAAACTTTTGTATTAGTTTTTTACTATATTGATTTATTTTTCAACAATTTATTAGAATTAATTTAGTTTAAATATTTTTAAAAATATCCTGTTTTAATATTGATTATAATTTCTTCAAAAAGTATTAATATATTCCTGTCTAGCAAGCCATACGATCTTGTTTAATACAACAAACTGTATTTCTCGTTTACTTTGAAATTGAGCAACCCCTAACAAAATTATAACTAAAACTAAAATAATTTACTTTTAAAATAAATTAGATAGAATTTTGAATAATACTATTATATTCTTTTAAGGCAAAATGGTACTATATGCCCCTAATATTTACTTCGATTTTTATTTATGTCCCTAAAATTTTTTTTTGCCTAATTATGTCCTTATTCTTTCAATTTTTATCATACATGTCTTTTTTGCTAACTTCATCAATATGTTAACGAAAAATTATAACTGGGTTCCTACATGTCAAAATTATTTCGTCACATCACCTGCCACTTAGACATAATTTAAAAAGGTACAAAAATGCCCTTCTAATAATTAAAAAAAAAGTTTTTTCTCTCTCCTGCTCTCTCTCTCTCTCCTCCCTTCCTCCTCTTTTCACCATAGCCATTTCCCCGCCACTAGATCCCTTACTTTTCTCCACCTTCTCTCTTTCCTCCTCCTCTTTCTCTCTCCTAAAACTCTATGACGGCCTCAAATCCTCCACCCACCATCATCAATATGCCACCCTTCCTCTTTTCTTCCCCAATGCCGATTCCCCTCCTCACTCTCTAGTCGTTTCCTTCAATTTTAGCAAGCCCTAAATGGAGAAGCTTCTGAGATCATCCTTCTTGTTGTTAAGATTTTTGTTTACAAGGGTCGCAAAATTTCATCGTTCGGATTCAACATTACCAAGCTATTGGGGAAAATTTATGTACCGTTGGATCTCTCCATGGTAAAGTGTTCCATAACGGGTAGGTCGCTCTAGGCAAGAACAAGAAGGCCTCCTCGTCGGAGCAGATGGTGCACTTGATTGTCCGGGCTGAACCCAACCTGAGATTCGTGTTCTAGTTCGATGGCAAATTGGAGTGTAGCCCGCATGTGTTTCAGATCCAAGGGAATGTGAAACAACTGGTTTTCACTTGCAAGTTCAGCTTCAGATATCACAATTTGGGATCTAGGTCATCTGTATTGGATTCGAAAAGCTGGTTGCAGCCTCTAAAATCTCAAAAGAACTAATTTGTTTTGGACTGCAATATGGAATTTCTTGGGGGTGTGCTCGTCAAAACCCAAAGCATTCTTGCTCCCTTGCTGGTCGTCATCTTCTGGGGGAGAGAAAGAGGAGGAGGAAAGAGAGAATGTGGGAAAAAGGGAGGGATCTGGTGGAGGGCAAAGGGCTATGGTGAAGAAAGGATGAGGGAGGAGGAAGATAGAGAGAGTAGGTGAAGAAGGAGAGAGAGAGCAAGAGGGAGAAGAATTTTTTTTTCTAAATTATTAGAAGGGCATTTTTGTAACTTTAAAGTATTAGTCTAATTGATAGGTGATGTGGCGAAATAATTTTGACACGTAGGAGCCTAGTCATCATTTTCTGTTAACATGTTGACGAAGTTAACTAAAAATAGCATATATGATAAAAATTGAAAGAGTAGAAGCATAATTGGGCCAAAAAACTTCAGAGGCATAAATAAAAATCGAAATAAACGTTAGGCGTATATAGTACTATTTTGCCTTCTTTTAAAAATATAAGTTGAGAATTTTAATTTTAAAATTAAATGATTTGATCATTTAGAAAATTACTTATTATATTTTAATTAAAAAATTGATAACAATTATTTGGAAAAGTTGTCAAATATTTAAAAAAAATATTATTCCAAAATTAATCTCATCAATTTTAAGCACTATTGATGGTAATTGCATATTCCCCACGCCAATATGCTCCTTTGCTCTGTTTGCAATATTAGGCATGTACTGCTTTGTCGTTTTCTTTTCTGCCAGATGCCTTTTTCTTTTTCTTTTCTTTTTTCCCTTTTTTTTGATAGGAAAGGACAATTGTCAATTTTCTTACTAATTACAGTTGTTTGGCATGTATATGTCAACCTTTTTTAATTTATTTAATTTTAATATAAAAATAAATCATAATAAAATTAATTGAATTTTAAAATAATAATAATAATTTAGTAACTTCTTATTTTCTCACATATAATTTAATTTATATCTTTTAGATCATATTTTTATTTTATTTTTGTTTTATTCATTTATTAAAACATGATCTTGAAATCAAAAACACTTGAACCAATTAATGAACACAATATTATTAGTTTGGCATATACCAAAGAATGTTTAAATTCTTTCTTTAATTTTTTAATATAGAATTAAATTTGAAAAAATTTTATATTTAAAAATAACAAAAAAAATTATTTATTGTTATGTCACTTCTCACTTCTTCTCGTGCATTATAATTTCTTTAACTATAATTTTTTTAATATAGTCTAATAGATTGTTTGGGAAGACATTGAGAACAACCAAACCACCTTTAGGACCAAAATAACATGTTTGGAAAATCGTTCAACATGCAAGTCTAAGCCACATTTTGCGTTAAATTGTGGTTTCATCCAATTGCTTCTGTGATGGCATTAACATAATTTGGTGGTGCATTAATGTTGATTTCCTCGTATATCCTTTGCTCTGTGTGTCTTCATATTCCTTCATTTTTCATTTAGTTCCTTCATTTTTTGTTGTTTTCATGTGTGTTTGTTGGTTTGTTAATTGTTGTTGGTCCATGTTGTTTGGGTCCTCTGTATATGTGTCTTCACTTTCTTGTGCTTTCAAGTTATTTTTTCGTTACTTTCTTGTACGTTATCTGTCGTCCGTTCATCTTTTCTATTCATCCTTGTTTTATAATGCATTATCTTGATTTTGTGATATGTTGTTTTATGGAGTTTTCCTTTGTTTTTTAGTACTTATACTACCGGGGAGGTGTGAAAGGAGGTCTTCTCTAATGTCTCTCATGAGCGAAATCTAACAAATCACGAAGTCGATAAACTTTTCTTTTTTTGTTGCAAGCTGTGGATCATCAATGGGCTTATTTTGTGGGCTTGGATAACTTGAACTCATTTTTTTGGGCCTCCTAATTATTTTTCTGTTTAGATTTTGGGATTGATCCATAATGACTTTAATTAGTAATTAGTAAATAATTAGTCATTAATGAGATTATTTATTGATTTAATTAGTAAATAATGATGTATTTTGACACAATAAAAAACCATTAATTATTAAATAATTTAATTAATATTTTTTATACAAAAGAAAAAAATTAAGGCTAAAATGCACTTTATCCTTTTAAACTTTGCTCTATGTGCAAAAACCCCCCATAAACTTTTAAACTCAATAAAAAAGTCCCTCAATTTTCATTTTGTACCAAAAACCCACTATAGTTAGTTGACCGTTAACTAATGCCACGTCATCAATATATTAGATAACTTAAATGTCACGTCAAACATTTTTTACATCTCAAATGCTAATAGTGACGATTTGGTAGCACTGGCATGGTAAGTGAACTGTAAAAAATGTCTGACGTGACATTTGAGGTGTCTAGTATATTGATGAAGTGGCATTTAGTTAACGGTCAACTGAAGGTCAACTAACTGTAGGGGGTTTTTGGCACAAAATGAAAGTTGAGAGGAGTTTTTTTGTTGAGTTTGAAAGTTTAGGAGAGTTTTTTGCACATAGAGTAAAGTTTAGGGGGTAAAGTGCATTTTAGCTAAAAATTAATTATTAATTAGTGATTACTTGGTAATAATAAAATAAAAAATTCATACCATTTTTTTGTAATTACATATTCAAAAGTGTTTATGCAAACCAACATTCTAATATAAATAACGTTTAAATGTTTTTCAAAAATAAATTATGTTTACTCAAACCTAGACTTAGCCAAATCATATTTTGCTCTACTGTTTTTCAAACATACACTAAATATTTATAGCAAAATTTTATATATATTGTAAAGGTTAAGGATCTTAATTAACATGGATGACCTTTTTCCTATGGAAATTTTTACGACACCAATTGCGGTTTGTAATGAAATATAGTGGAAATTGTTTTCCTAAGAATGAATTTTAGATCACTAATGTACAATAATACATATTTATATACAGATAAAAAAGAATGTATACCTCTAATCCATTGCATACTAGCTAAAGATATTGTCTATCACTCAAAATGTCACGATCCGTTATCTTAGCACATGACCGACACAATGATAAATCTTTTATCACTGTAAGTTTTTTCATAAATTCTACCCACGATTTAAATTATTAGTAATTATCTTCGTATTATCAAAATAACGATTCTTTATCAAATAAATACGAAGAAAACATATCAAATTTCCTTATTCGAGATTCACAGAGATGACTTGCATATAATAATAGATCCTCATTATGAAATATATTATTATATTGAAATACAAACCAAATATGCCAAACCCATGACCTAGATGTTTTAGACGATTACAGAGCAACATAATCTACAACAAAAATGGCCCTATCCTACAGCGGGAAGATCTGAAATGATCTACTCCTCTAGCGGATATTCTTAGTCGATAACTTGATCTAAATAAAAAGATTTTACAGAGAGTGTGAGCTTTAAAACTCAGTGAGTGAATCGGCCTCAAGTTAATAAAATTCAAACACATCACCAGTCATGTAAGTATACCTGAAGGTTTAAACTCAACCAATAAACATAGTTATAAATTACACAATAGAAGATATAAAGTTATCTAATTCATCAAACGGTATTAGTACTCATCAATGGCAATATATTCCAAAGAGTGCACATAGGCTGGTTCACCAAATTTGTTTATTTCTGCAATGACACAACTTCATCCTCTCAGCTAGGACGCGCTCACGGATCTGTTACTGACCTGGCCTATATCCATACCAAATGAATCGTTGTCTTCACACTCGTTGGTCAAGACACCCTTTAAACCGAATTTTCTACCTTGCCGTGAGAGGGGGTACATCTCGATTAATCACAATCAATAGTACAGTATTTCATATTATAATCAAAAGTACAATGTAATATTTATTCATATAACAAATATCGTATATAACTATATTATAAGTTTATAAACCACAAATCAAGATAACAATTAAGTTGTCTTTGGAAAGATTCAAACTTCACATCATCCTGAAATATTTGTTTTGTCTTATCCATACTTCTAGATTAATTTAAATTATCTCCCTAGATTTGCCAATCCAAATCCAATCTACTCCAATGAGTCTTGGAAGTGTCCTACGACATACTTTTTATCACCATTGATGTTAAAACCCTATTAAAACGGGGTCGTTTCACTCACATGGATTCTGTACTGTCACTTCTCTAAGTCATTACAGACAAAAGTACACAGGTGAATGTCAGTGTTCTGCTACGGAGATTTTCATGAAAGATTAGAAAAAACAAGTTAGGGTTATTTTCGTACAGATATTATTTATATATACGGCACTATTCATATGTACGGTCACTATTCATACCAGAAATAGAGAATATAATATGTAAAAGAGTACACCAGGTAAATTCTCAGGAAAGAGTGGATAGTCGCAATTGACACACTTAAGTACTATGTCTTTCCTTAGCCAGAACTTTCCTAAATATGTATTTTTCACAATTTACCTTCTATTTTGGTAATCAGATAATCAAAATAACATATAAGTAGCTAAGCACAGTTTTTCTAATGTGGAAGATCAGCCAAAGCCGCAATCACATAGCATACTTAAGAAAATAACTTCTAAAATTTGAAAGATATAGAAAGGGTATAATATCCTCACCTAAGTTGAAAAGAAAATGTCCAAAATCTCAGAGGCCTAGCGTCGGAGCAAGAAAATCTAAGGAGAGAAGAAGAGAAGTTGAAGATGTAAGTTTAGAAGTGAAATAGAATGACCTATTTGTAGGAAAAGTCAATTGTACTATTTGACACTATGTGTTAATAAAATATTCAATTTACTATTTATGAAAATCACATTTCTAATAAAATAATTCAATTTACTGTGTGTTTTAATAATTTAGCTTACTGTGCAAATTGTAGAGACGAAGGTAGCTGAATTATTGGTTACTATTGAAAACTTAAAGGGAAGACTATCATTTCATCTTAGACTTTTAAATGTTTTTTCAATTCAATCTTTTCATTTTAGTCCCTGAGGGTATTTTCTCACATAAAAAGTTATTTTCTTCTACAAACTTCTTTCTAATTTTCTCTTATGACCAAACCACATCTATTATTCGATATTTCGATTGTATATGTGAACAGTACTGTACACGTGAATAGTATTATATAGGTGAATAGTATCATATACTAGAATAGTAACCATAGTTCGCAAACATATATTTATATTTTATTTTTCACCGATATTACACAAAATCTCTTTAATTTGTTAAACTTTATGTAAATATCCATTATGTTATATATTTGATAATGTCAAATTAGTATATTATACATAAAAATCATTTTTAAGGTGCATGAAATATTTTTAAAAACCCTTGAAATCCTATATTGGTTTTGGTTGGGAATCATCTCTATTATTCCCCAAAAGAAATTTATCTCGCGCATTGCATAATGATATTATAGGCCAAACATTGAAAAAATCCTTGCACATTTAATTTTTTTTTTTTAGAAACAAATTCTAATTTCAAATCCTTCAAGCTGTCAAAATAGGCTAAGAATTTAGTAGTCTGTATTTAACAATAGTTTTTAACCCAATCCATGAGACTAAAGTGGGCTAGGCCAGGCCAATCCCTTGTGGGGTTTTTTTCTTTTTAAATAAAAAAAGATTTTAAAAAATTAGTATTTTGGGTTATTAATTGTCAAGGTACTTCAAGTATAAGAATTTGGCTCGTGAAGCAATGTATATAATCTAACCTAATGTCTTAATCCAAAAGAGAAGTTTTTAAAATTAAGAATAAAATATATAATATTAATATCAACAATGGCACATCGTGATCCTAATAAGCAATAATCTTCCTGAACATAACGGTTAAAGTTGGAGGTATGTTAATTTTTACCATAATAGCTATATATATTTTTTTTTAATCTTTGACACTAGGCTATGTTTCTTTCTCATTGTTTGAGCTTCAATTTTTTTTTTTTGATAATATTGTTTGAACTTTATTAAACAAAGATGTATAATACTTTTTTTTAATTTTTTTATGTATTATATTTAAATTTATAATATATTTAAATTATGGATAAAAGTGAAATATTTTTTTAATAAAGAAAGTGTGAACTAGCCTAGCCCAGTCCATAGCCCTTGAAGGGATAGACTAGACTATGATTTTTAGCCAATTTACCTATCTAAGCTTAGCCCAATTCAGTCCTTGTTTATTAGAGGCTATACATGACTTGGACTGACAAGCTTCAGCATCAACGTCCATCGGCAGAGGGGTGCCATGGTAGCCCTCCACCCACCTCTTCCTCTCTTTCTTTGCCCCCTCTCCTCTATGAGAGCTCCCCTCTTCACATTGTTGAAGTTGTTCCACCCAGTATATCTCCGGGCTCTGGATTCTCCCTTCCTTATTTTCTTGTCTTTCCCTCCACCACCATGACTCTTGTTTCGTTTTTTGGCTACTATCTTTGTCTTCTATCTTCAGCGACATTTTTTCTCCTTACTTCTGTCTCTTCCCCCTTGTTTTCTCTCCTTCTTCTCCTCTGCCGTAATTTTTCTCTCCATTGTCTTCATTGCACATTCTAGTTCCCATTCAGGTGGTTTCAAATCCACGGCGTGAAGACTCGGGTTGAGTTTCTTGAGGCACTTTAATCCATAGATGGGGGAAGGTGTTTGGCCATGATCAACGAACCTCTCTATTTTGATCTAATCATAGCTTCGGTCTTAGAAGCTCAACCCTGATCGGTGAAGATGGCGTCTGTTGCGTCTCGCGGAGGTTTCGAGCCCCTGTAGAAGACAAGTTAGTTCATGGGACTGTCATGTTAGCTCCATTGCTCCAGTGCTTTATTATGCTCGCCGGGCTTCGTGTTGGTATCCTTTGCCTACATTCTCATCCTCCGATTCCGGCTTCTGAGGCAAGAGGCAGAGGCACATGTGTGTGATTTTTGGGACTCTGCTTGTTGCTGTGGTGCATCATCCTCCGGCAGTGGCCTTCGTTCGATTAGTTTTTATTTTTTAAAAAATTGTCTCTGGGTTAGGTTTTTTTAGCTTTAACCCATTTGGTCTTGGGGTGTGTTGCCATTTTTAAAGCCTAGGTACATTTTTAGGATGTGTTGCTCTAAATTTGTGTACATTTTATCCCATAAGTGTCAGGTTTATACTATATTTATATTATCTCGAAGTCCTATATTATCTCATATTTTAAACTTTATGCCTTTAATGTATTTAATGAAAATTATTTTCATTTGATAAAAAAAAAGGCTTGAACTAACCCGACCCGTTACAGCCCATTTAACACCGATATCCAAAACTACAATATTTAGTGTTTTTGTATCTAAAGGATATTAATAGTTGCTTTTTTTTAAACTAGAAATTATTTATCATCAATAAATCATTTGTCAAAGTCGTACCAGTCTTAAAACTGATCTTGTTAGGGATTGACTAAAAATATATTTAAAATGAGTTTGTAAATAAGATAAAGTTCCTATCAATTAAAACATTTGTTATCAGTTGATTACAACGCAATCTATATAATAGACTAAAATAATTCTACTTTAATGTATTAATTGTTGGTAGGACATTAAATTATTACAATAAAATAAATTTAAATGAATAAATTTAAATGAATAAATTTAATGAATAAATTTAATAAATTAATCACATCATATTAAATGAATTTGAAAAAATTAGTATATATTGTTAGATAATTGCTACATAATTGGTTTATCATTGATATAATTGATATATAATCACATTAAATAAATTTTAAAAAATTAAGGTAAATTGCTATATAATTGGTATGTAATTGCTATAATTGCTATATAAATGATAAATTAGGTAAAATTTTCAATTGAAATATAATATGTTGTTATGTGGTAAATTAGCATTTATTATATATAAATATTCAAATAATTAATTACTATATAAGTGCTATATAAAAACTAACCTAAAAGTGTTCATATTATTTATTTCTCTTATTAAATAGTTATAATAAAATTTAAAATTATCTCCATTAGATCAAATTATAATAATAAATTATCACTCATTTTTGTTTTTCTAAACAAGCATGCTAGACTTCTTTATTGACCATCATCAATGCCCAATTTTTTATCTTCATGTAGAGGTTTTAAAAAAGTGACCATCACTATTGGCCAATTTAGAGGTTTTTTTTTCAAAATTAAAATTTTAAAATTTAAAATCAATGTAGATATTTATATATTTCTGTCGAAGATCTCAACCATATTTGTATATCTCTTTATCTCACACAATTTCCCTTCTTTTTTTCTTTGATTTTGCTCATTCTTCCCTTACATGGATGAAAAATAATAATAGTGATTTGTCATCAAAGCTTTCAAGTGATATTTCTCTCAAATAATTTGGTATCATAGTTCAGTTTTCTTTTTATTTATTTTTTCTGGTCTATACAGTTCACGTACTGTTCACATTCGTGATTACTGTTCATTCGATTGTGATTTCTGATTTTCTATTTCTCTTTCGTTCTCTGTGTTTTTTTTCTACTTTATTCATTTCTATATTCATCCTCCGTTATTATTTTCTGTGTTTCTAGTTCATCTATGTTTTTATTTTTGGTCTTTTCATTTTTATTCCTGTTTGTTATTTTTCATTTTTGCATTGTTTTGGTTTTCTAATTCCACTTTCGTTTTGCTGTTTTATTACATTTTCTTGAGGAAAGCAAGTCATGAGAAAGATCAAAGTCTAAAAAAATGATGTCATTGAGGTAATTATTTGTGTCTAAATCATATAATTTGACTATTTTTAAATTAATTTTTTCCTAGTTTGTCATCTAATAAGTTTAATAAATAATCCCTTTTAAGCTTATTGTGAGTAAAGGGTAGAACCCTCCTTATGAAGAGAAACTTCAAGCAATGCCGAGATTTCATGTATGTAGATTGATTGAATGCTAATTTAGGATTTAAAATATTAAATTTTAAAGTTGGGATGTAATGCATATTTCCTCCCTTGATTATCTTGTTTTTGTTGTTTTAAGATTTTGTAGGTATGAAAGTTATGTTTTAAATTTCAATAAACTTATAGTTGTTATCATTGTTGCTATTCCAAATGTATATTTGCAGAAATAGAAGAAGAAACAGTCAGAGGAAAACAAAGATTTTAATTTTAGCAGACCTATTAGATTATTAACTTTTATTTCAACTTATTTTTATCATTAATTAATATATTTATCTAAATTAATTCATGTAATACCTTATTTTTTTGTTCTTCTATTTATTTGAGGTTATTCACATTCAATCTTAAGGTATTTATATCTAATAAATCATCTTATATGTATCTTAATATAACTTGAATGTCTTATTATTTTTGTACATGTATTTTTTTATATATTTTTTAATTATTTTTATTTATTTGATAAACAAAAATTATAACATTTGTGTTAATCCGTGCATCGCACGAGTCATAACATTAGTTTCGCACAAAAGTAAATATTATGCAACAAGATTGTAACAATAAGAGAAGATCACACTAAAGATTTATTTATAGTCAGCTTTCAATGTACAAAAAAAAAATTTAATTTCACTCATAAATCAAAGTCATACATTATACAACATATGGTTTCATAAGCTGATCGCAAATTTAAAAGTTTGAACTAACTCACTTACAGTTAGAAGATTTTCATAATTTCATCCACAATTAGAATATTTTAACTAGCACCGTGAAGATAAACAAGTTTAGTGAAAAAAAAAAATTCAATGATGGTTTATTAAAATATAATTCATATATGTAAAACATTATTTTTTTATGTTTTTAAATAACCAATAACTTTAAATTTTTATATTTATTTTAAATTAATTATATTATATTTAAATTTAAAAAATTTTATATTTATTTTTAAAAAATTACAAAAAATTTCATATTTAAATTTATTATATTTATTGCATATAATATTATAAAATATAAAAATATGATCAAATATAATTATTTATACTAAATACTACAATTTTGTAAAAAAATTAAAAATAAAATAAAAGAACAAATGAGCTTAATTTCTTAAACCAAAACCTATATATTACGGTTGAAACCCACGTGTCAAAGTCAAAATTTATAGCACTGATTTTGATAAGTTAACTTATAGGTTTTCAAAAACTCACCACAACAAATTATAAAAATAGGTTTATAACTAACTCAACCAACTTTCGTGACTCTAAACCCTAAACCGATTTGCTTAAACAAATATTTTGTTTCACACTCTTATACAATGAAGAAATTTCAAATCAAGCTTACTTAAACTCAAGACTTTATAAGCTAAATATGGATTCTGTTATTATAGCAGAGTGTTGTTTCTCATCTTGACAGTCTATTTTATTATGAAAATTGTGTTATAAAAAATTTTTGTATTTCAGTTGATGTTCAGTTGTTTTTTTTTATTATTATTATTAGTATTGAGATCTTTATTTTTCACATAAATGATATTTATTTATAAATTTTAAAAATTGACATGTAAAATATAAATTCAAGTAAAAAACCAAATTTATTTTTAAAAAGTTCGATATGTTTTTAAACAAGCTCAACTCGCTTCCATTATTTGAAACCCTAGCGTGCGATCAGGTCTCATCGTTGGCATTTGAATTTGATCTTGGTCCTCAGTGGTTTTTAATCTTATTTCTCCATCATTTTGAATTATTTTCACCTTAATGAGTTTCTATTATCGAATAATTGAACCTTCATTGATTCATGAGTTGTGTCAAAGACCTTTTCAAACGAAGAATGAAACAATATAAAATCCCTTATTTTTTTAAATGGTAAAATTGATTCCCTTGATTAGACATTAACTTAGCCTGCATTAGTAGAGAATAATTTAATTCCTTAGAGAGATAGCAATTAAATGTAATAAATAAAAGGAAATAGTTTGAATAAAATTGCGTGTGAATTAAGGGAATTTGACAAAACAATTTTCAAATAAATTAATGCTTGCAAAATAAATAGTTTGTTACCATCAAAATCTATTAAACCCATTAGCCAACATTGGACAATGATCTATCTGTGATCATATTATAACTTTTATTGAGAGAAGGAGAAAAAGTTTACATTTTAAGTCAATTATAGACAATTCAATGGTTCTTTAAAATTGAAAATAAGTCTTTAAATTTCACTTTTTTAAAAATGTAAGATTATGTTGTCTATTTTTCTAATTGCAAATTGGTACAAAATTGAGAGTGATTTTCTTTAAAAAAAATTTGGTGAACTTACTATTAATGAAGAAAATAAGAGGTTCTATATTGTGGTATCTCTACTTGAAAAGCTCAATAATTAAATAAAAAGTGGCAAATTTGTGGGTTCCATCTCTTTATCATAATGAGTTTAAGTTAAATTACAAAATATACGAATAAATTTAGCAATTTTTAAAAAGAGTCTTATTTATTCCTTCGACAAAAATATTATTCAAGCTCTTAAACTTTTATTCATATTTTAATTATAATACTTAACTTTATTTTGTGTCAATTATAACTTACATATT